>OX392433.1:3692500-4292500 GCA_947623395.1 Synanthedon tipuliformis
TACACTTGATGTGAGTCTGTTATACCATCAAAACGTACGCTGCTCATCTCGAATTAACGCGAAGAGTCGTTGGCGTTTCGAAAAACAGACTCACTCAGTAAATAAAATATTTAAACGGACGAAGAAAATTCGAACCGTCAATCTGCGTTATTTTACACGCAATGTGGCAATTGTTTTATGCAGCCGGCCCTCAGACAGGAGTGGTCCTGGATGTGTCTCCACGGACCGCAATGTGCGTTCGAAATGTCGATGTTCAAATGTGTCCTGCAGTTCACACTATGACGCGCAGTTAACTGCGTTCTTCATCGACCCGCGAGCCAAGTGATCCACCGTCCAGGGTAATGTTTTAAAAATATATAATAAATACAAAAAAAAAATTTATTAAAAAAATGTATACCGCTATAAGAGACTCGAACGGTGCGGATTTTTATCGTTCTCAAAGTCTATGTCTATTAATATGTTTGTTGTGTGTAAGTAAAAATACACAAACAAGACACGTTAATGATCCTTCCGCAGGTTCCCCTACGGAAACCTTGTTACGACTTTTACTTCCTCTAAATGATCAAGTTTGGTCAACTTCCCAACGACGCCGACGGCCGTGAAGCCACCGCGTGTCGGTCCGAAGACCTCACTAAATCATTCAATCGGTAGTAGCGACGGGCGGTGTGTACAAAGGGCAGGGACGTAATCAACGCGAGCTTATGACTCGCGCTTACTAGGAATTCCTCGTTTATGGGGGACAATTGCAAACCCCAATCCCCAGCACGAAGGAGTTTCAACGGGTTGCCCGGGCCTCTAGGCCAGGGAGAACATGCTGAATCCTTCAGTGTAGCGCGCGTGCGGCCCAGGACATCTAAGGGCATCACAGACCTGTTATTGCTCAATCTCGTGCGGCTCGAAGCCGCCGGTCCCTCTAAGAAGAATTTGAATACGCAGCGAGTGAGTAGCGCGACACGAGTGCCGCGCACACCTAAATCGCTACGCCTATTTAGCAGGCTAGAGTCTCGTTCGTTACCGGAATTAACCAGACAAATCGCTCCACCAACTAAGAACGGCCATGCACCACCACCCACCGAATCAAGAAAGAGCTGTTAATCTGTCAATCCTTCCGGTGTCCGGGCCTGGTGAGATTTCCCGTGTTGAGTCAAATTAAGCCGCAGGCTCCACTCCTGGTGGTGCCCTTCCGTCAATTCCTTTAAGTTTCAGCTTTGCAACCATACTCCCCCCGGAGTCCAAAATCTTTGGTTTCCCGGAAGCTGCCCGCCGAGCCATTGTAGTAACGTCGGCGGATCGCTAGATGACATATTTACGGTTAGAACTAGGGCGGTATCTAATCGCCTTCGAACCTCTAACTTTCGTTCTTGATTGATGAAAACACCTTTGGCAAATGCTTTCGCTGTTGTTCGTCTTGCGACGATCCAAGAATTTCACCTCTAACGTCGCAATACGAATGCCCCCAGTTATCCCTATTAATCATTACCTCGGAGTTCTGAAAACCAACAAAATAGAACCGAGATCATATTCTATTATTCCATGCACGAAATATTCAAGCAGCTTTTTGAGCCCGCTTTGAGCACTCTAATTTGTTCAAAGTAAAATTGTCGGCCCACCTCGACACTCACTGAAGAGCACCGCGATAGGATTTGTTATATTGAACCGGACGTTTTACCGTCGCGGCTCACCGACGATATGCTCCGCAAACGTGTCAGTATCACCGCGGATGCGATGCACCGACAGCGCGCAGCACAAATGCAACTACGAGCTTTTTAACCGCAACAATTTTAGTATACGCTATTGGAGCTGGAATTACCGCGGCTGCTGGCACCAGACTTGCCCTCCAATTGTTCCTCGTTAAAATATTTAAAGTGTACTCATTCCGATTACGAGGCCTCGTAAGAGTCCCGTATCGTTATTTTTCGTCACTACCTCCCCGTGCCGGGAGTGGGTAATTTGCGCGCCTGCTGCCTTCCTTGGATGTGGTAGCCGTTTCTCAGGCTCCCTCTCCGGAATCGAACCCTGATTCCCCGTTACCCGTGACAACCATGGTAGTCGCAGAAACTACCATCGAAAGTTGATAAGGCAGACATTTGAAAGATGCGTCGCCGGTGCTGGACCGTGCGATCGGCAAAAGTTATCCAGATTCATCAAAATTAACGACTTCGAACGCGAGGCTCTCCGCCGATTGGTTTTGATCTAATAAAAGCGCTCATCCCATCACTGGTCAGAGTTCTGATTGCATGTATTAGCTCTAGAATTACCACAGTTATCCAAGTAACCGAAGTAAGATCTAAGGAACCAAAACTGATATATTGAGCCATTCGCGGTTTCGCCTTAATACGGCTTGCACTGAGACATGCATGGCTTAATCTTTGAGACAAGCATATAACTACTGGCAGGATCAACCAGGGAGCTACGCCACCATTTATCTAGGCAACACCGTCGAATCTCGGCGCAAATTGCGCGAGATCGACGAGTACGTTTCGATAAGGAGGCTCCATCGTATATATATGTATTATATACGATGGCTCCAGATACGACGCAGAGGAGACATACAGACAGATAGATACAATCTGTCTGTGTATCCTCTTGCGCATATTTTCACTAAGAGACAATAATTATGTGTGCCTGACGGGCGGGCACACACAATCGCGCTCTCGATACGAACGTTCGCAACTGACACTTTTCACATCACATTTGTGCGTTTAACACAAATGGTTTTTGTAAAACAGTCTCGAATTCGTAATAATACACAAACGAAACGCGCCCGGTGACAGAGAGTATCAAAAGAAACCTTCTCTGCTAAATAAAATACTCACCACAGCAACGTGTGGCGGGAAAACATTCCGGTAAACTCAAAATGTGTCTTTTGAGGGTTCGCACTCTGCTATTACAAGTAACAGAAGTGCGAACATTATACGGACAAACTACATCATAGTTGTGCGTTTTCGAAAGATGAAAAATGTGAACGCGCTCTGCGCGCGCGCACGCATATAATATCGTCGTGCGCACAAGCAGAGCGCGCACGAAGGCAAACTTTTTAAAAACACGAACACCGAGAGTACGACCTCTATCAGTGCGCCGAACACAAACTACGCACCACAGACACTAAGCGTGTCGCTGTCGTCGTCGTTTGTTCGGAACAGTGTTTTGTTTTTTTTTTTCCTTTGAGAACCGACGTTTCTTTTCAATTTTTAGCGCCTTCGATTTCAGCTTTCGAAAACATATATACGGTTGTTGCGCTCTGAGAATATTCGTTTATAAATACCTACAGCGCATAGGTGTAGAGGGAGAAAAGAAAAGAAGAAAAAAAAATAAAAAAAAATGTCCAACCGCACGAGGACATTCAACTAAGACACGTCCTAGAAGCAAAAACACGTCCACAGTGGTGTGCAGTAAGGTGGTTACCTTACCTGTGGTGGGTGGGGTGGGCACGTGCGAGTGAGAGGGCGAGTGTAAAAAAAAAAAATAAAAAGGAAGAAAAATAAAAAAAGAATGAATGAATGAATGAATGATTGAACGAACGAGTGAATGAATGAGTGGGAGTGGAGTAAGAGTGATTATAAATACCCACAGCGCTTTGAGGGCATAGGTGTGTAGATAGAAGAAGAAAAAATGTGTGTAGCAGCGCAGGTGGGTGGGTGGGAGTAAAAAAAAATAAAAAAATAAATGAATGAATGAATGAATGAATGATTGAACGAGTGAATGAATGAGTGGGAGTGGAGTAAGAGTGAGAGTGATTATAAAAACTCACAGCGCTTTGAGGGCATAGGTGTGTAGATAGAAGAAAAAATGTGTGTGGAAGCGCAGGTGGGTGGGTGCGAGTAAAAAAAATATATGAATAAATGAATGAATGAATGAATGAACGAATGAACGAACGAATGAATGAATGAACGAACGAAAGAACGAATGTTTGAATGAATGAGTGAGTGAGTGAGTGGGAGTTGAGTAAGAGTGAGAGTGATTATAAAAACTCACAGCGCTTTGAGGGCATAGGTGTGTAGAGAGAAGAAAATAAAAATAAAAATAAAAAGTGGGTGTAGCAGCGCAGGTGGGTGGGTGAGAGTAAAAAAAAAAAGAAAAGAATGAATGAATGAATGAACGAACGAACGAACGAATGAATGAACGAAAGAACGAATGTTTGAATGAGTGAGTGAGTGGGAGTTGAGTAAGAGTGAGAGTGATTATAAAAACTCACAGCGCTTTGAGGGCATAGGTGTGTAGAGAGAAGAAAATAAAAATAAAAAGTGGGTGTAGCAGCGCAGGTGGGTGGGTGCGAGTAAAAAAAAAAAGAAAAAAAAAAGAAATGAATGAATGAACGAACGAACGAACGAACGAATGAATGAACGAAAGAACGAATGTTTGAATGAGTGAGTGAGTGAGTGGGAGTTGAGTAAGAGTGAGAGTGATTATAAAAACTCACAGCGCTTTGAGGGCATAGGTGTGTAGAGAGAAGAAAATAAAAATAAAAAGTGGGTGTAGCAGCGCAGGTGGGTGGGTGCGAGTAAAAAAAAAACAAAATTAAAAAGAAAAATTTAAAAAGAATGAATGAATGAATGAAAGAATGAATGAATGAATGAGTTTGTTGGGAGTTGAGTGAGAGTGATTATAAATACTCACAGCGCTTTTAGGGCATAGGTGTGTAGAGAGAAGAAAATAAAAATAAAAAGTGGGTGTAGCAGCGCAGGTGGGTGGGTGCGAGTAAAAAAAAAACAAAATTAAAAAGAAAAATTAAAAAAGAATGAATGAATGATTGAATGATTGAACGAGTGAGTGAATGAATAAATGAATAAAAGAACGAACGAACGAATGAGTGAATGAGTGAGTGGGTGTGGAGTGTCAAGTGACACGGTGAGCGGAGTAAGAGTGGGAACGATTATAAAACGCTTCGATGGCGCATAGGTGTGAAGAAGAAAATAAAAAAATGTCCAACCACACGAGGGACATTCAACTAAAACACGTCCTAAAAGCAAAATCCAAAATCCACAGTTCAATACAAAAAGCATTCCCCGTGGTGGGTGGGTACGTGGTGAAAGAGTAAAAAAAAAAACAAAATAAAAAAGAAAAATTAAAAAAGAATGAGTGAGTGAGTGAGTGGAAGTGAGTAAGTGAGTGGAAGTGAGTGAGTGAGTGAGTGGAAGTGAGTGAGTGGCGGTAGAGTGGTAAGTGGAAGTGGTGTGTCAAGCGACACGGTGAATGGAGTGAGTGAGTGAGTGAGTGAGTGAGTGAGTGGAGTATGAGGTCGCGTCGTCCGTTGTCGTATGTATGTATAAGTTGAGTTGACAATTGAGCAGGCCCCGTCGCTTGCTTTTGCTCCTATTATTATACCTTGTTCCTTGTTCCTTGTTAGTCTGCTCTCTGCTCACTATACCTACTATTATCTAGTGTATTTTACAACTATTTCATTGTAATCATTTCTCAATGAATAACATTGCTATCTGCTAAATCCATACAAAATAATTAAATCTTTATTAGTACTGTATATATTTTTTAGTGTGTATTAATTAACGCGATATGTATCTATATACCAAAATAAGTACCAACCAACTAAAAATTATGTAAATATTAAAATAAACACTACAGACACACTATGTACATACCTATTGTACTGGTAAAGTTCAAGTAGGTAATTTTAGTATCTACGAACACAAAAAAATTCACATTTCTAAGGTAGTCAAGTAATTTTAGTATATATCTATTGCACACAAAAATTTCCACATTTCTAAGATAATAAATAGGTCAATGATTGCAGAATGCACTTTACTTGATCTTTGACAGGATATGTTGTAGTTCAATTCGAATACGGCAGAGGGCGCCTTTAAAAAATAAATAAATAATTGATCCGTTCTTATCAGCTTTGATTCGTTTTAGTTCGACACTAATGCGGTAGATGGCGCTATTTGAGATATTATTTCAAAATTTTATTTTTATTTATGCACGTATGGGATCCGTGTATTTCTTTAAAAAATAAATACATAAATATTCCATTTTATCTCTTTTTAAAAGTACCCTAATTTAATCACCAGAGTGTGCATTCTTGTAAATTTGACTGAAATTACAATTTTATTTATTAAAGGTGACGCCACCGGTTGGTCTGGTTTTGCTCTATATATATTTTCATACATTTTTTTGTTGTAGTTCCCTCTTACCGTTATATATTTCTGTTTAAATTAATAAAATTACATACCATAGGTGTATCATTAATATGCCACCGCCCGTCGTTGTAGACTTGTTTTTCAGTCAGTCGCCTTTCAGTCACGCTTTCTCCTCAATCTGAATCTGAAAAATGCGTGGCAAGAGATTTTTAAAATAGTGTTTTGTAATCTATACAGTAAAAAAGTTCTATTTTAACAAAACAACTTTTGATACGCTTAGGTATAAGTATTTAAAAACGAACTCTCTGACATAGGTAGGTACGTTTGTTTGTAATTGATAAATTTAAATCACCCGTAGAAAGCTACAGTATAAGTGCTGTTCTATATATATTTTATCTTTTTTAAAAATTTCTTATTTTTACAACAATAATTACTCGAGTGTGCATTCTTTTAAATTTATTTCTATTAAATTTTTATATAATACTTATAATATACCTACTACTTTTACCAATGTTTGGTTCTACTCCACAATAAGGCAGAGGGCGTTTTTTAGGGGAAAAACACTTTTTTTAACCAACAACTGTGATGGAAAATATCGTATGGACCACAGAGGTCACGTGGCATTTCGTTTTTTTTTATGTTAGTTTAGTTTATTTTTATGTAAGTTAAATTACCACTAAATTACTAGTAGTAGGTAGGTCTTAAAAGAAAAAAAAAAAGTAAAGCAAATAAATTTCCTTGTGGGTGGAGCAGCGCGAGTGAGTAAAAAAATAAAATATTTTTTGTTGTAGTTCAATTCTAAAACGGTAGAGGGCGCTTTTCAAAAAATTAATTTATCGTTCGTTGTAGTTCGACACTGATGCCATAGAGGACGCTTTATAAGGAAAGAAAAAAATTATGCAACTAATGAGATTCCTATAAACGTGAACTCTGCTTTTGTCAATTTTAACACGTTCTTTTGCTCTACAAACTACTACACTCACATTATAATCATAAATATTATACCATTGTAGTAGTTAAATTCTAACAAGGTAGAGGGCGCTTTTCAAAAATTTAATTTCTCAGTTGTATAATATTTGACAAGATTTGTTTAAGTTCGACACTGATGCGGTAGAGGACGCTTTATAAGAAAGAAAAAATTATGCAACAACTTTGCGACACTATAAACGTGAACTCTGCTTTTGTCTATTTTAACGCACTGTCTACTCTACAATACAAACCAAACTCTACTACACACTCAATCTTACCTGCTACGATCATAATTATATTGTACTACTTTGTACATTCTACTATGTGTTTAAAATATAAAAATTATCCGAGTCAACACATTTATTTATTACGAGCTGGTGCCCGCAACTTCGTCCGCTTTGAAAAAGAAAATATATGAGTAATAACGCCTGACATAAATATCGCGGTGACGACAGTGGCGCCCAATTTTTTATATTTTTAGGCGATCACTCGGGAACAGTATTTTTTTTCTGTATGAAAGGTACCCTATATAATTTCTTGTATCCCTGAAAACGTGTATGGAAAATTTCATGATGATCGGTGGAGTAGTTAAGGCATGAAAAGGTAGCAGATAGACAGACAGACAGAGTTAATTTCGCATTTGTAATATTAGTATGGATTAACGTATCTAGAGGATATTTCTACAAGAGAATCTTTGACGCGACTCTATTGACAACACTGGTCGCCATTTTTATATTTTATTGTCATAATTATATTTTATTTTCATGCAAAGTTGTGAATGGCAGTTGTCCGTTATTAAAATAACCATTTCATTGATTTCAGTACACTTGTTTAATTAATTCATTGTAGTTCGATTCTGGGGCGGTAGAGGGCGCTTTTTAGGAAAGAAAATTGGATCTAACTTTGCTGTGATGGAAAATGTAAAATAATGCAGTGCCTTGTTGATATTATTTCAAAATTATAAACTAGTGATAACATAAAAGAAAGTCGTGTTAGTTAAAAAAAAAATTATTAAGTAACATTATTATAAGATTTGTTCTTGTATCTATATTAAATTAAATTATTCCATTAGGATATTCATGATAATTAAAAGCAATAACCTAGAGGTTCCTTCAAGACCCCCCCCCCCACACCCACACCCTCAGCACACTCCCTTCCTTGAGGATTTTAACCATGTTCATCTGGACACCGCAAGCATAGATAAATGATTGGTCTCGCTGCGCTCGACTAGATACCGCCGTCGTACTTGTAAAATGCGGCATAAAATAGTACGTCAATTTCGGCTTACCCGAGCCAGTCACACTGCAAACTGTCTGTGATGTGTACGTGCCGAATGTTTTATTAAATTTAGGCATAATAAAATACCAGTTTGCGTATGTAGTGAAACTGTGTAAAAAGTGATTTTTTACACACACTACAATAAAAAGTTGCCACATTTTCGGAGCTATTGCTTTTGTATAGCGCTCTATCTAGTGGAGCGCAGCGAGACCAATCAATTATCTTTGACCACAAGGTATAACTGACTAATTCACAAAACTACAGGAATTATTTTATTTATTTTACTAGGCTAAAAATATTCAAGTGGCGGCGCTACCGTTGTCACAGCGACAAAGATGTTGAAATTTTCTCACAAGTTTTAATACATTTCATTTATCAACGCGGACGAAGTCGCGGGTACCAGTTAGTGTGTGTGTGTGTGTGTGTGTGTGTGTGTGTGTGTGTGTGTGTGTGTGTGTGTGTATAAAAGGAATCACTTACCAAAATGAGGCAGATTTTCTTGTAAAGTTGTAGCGGGATCTTGGCGGGATCTCTGTTTCTGCCACGTTCCCACTTCTCTGCTCTACCGCTTATTTCTCCTGTAATTTGGTATTTTTTTTATAAGTTTTAATATTAATTTGTGGGTGGCAGGGCACACTTGCGTTTTGCGATCGTCTGGCGGCAGTAACCACCCCCTTACACAAGAAGACCATCGTGAAATAACAGCAACGGATGCCAGAGCCCATTTAGCCAGCCATTTCCCTTAGCCGTTAGCCCAACATTTTTTTTTAAAATGTATGACCAATGCAAAAAAAATTTAAAACATACAAATATTATAATTTACTAGCTGACACATTGTTTTTGCCAAAAAATAAAAAAATTTTGGGTGGACCACCCTTAACATTTAGGGGTATGAAAAATAGATGTTGGCCTCAGACCTACCCAATAAGCACACAAAATTTCATCAAAATCGGTCCAGCCGTTTCGGAGGAGTTTGGCAACAAACACCACGACACGAGAATTTTATAATAGGTATTAGATAGATTGTATTACATTATAATAAATAAAAACAAGCTGTAGACAAGCAAACATTACTTATATTCATTGTTCATGAATATAAATAAATAAATGATTATTTAAGTGTTCAAAATCATTGCATGAAAAAAAAAACACCTAGTAAAATAAAAATTGTGAAAAAAAAAAACAATAAGTAGTACATATTTTGAATTTTGAACTATCCAGGTATCCATACATACTAACATTATAAGGGCTCCCAAATATACTTATAGTCTTTGTATAAATTTTAACTGTCTTCACCTTTCACACCTTAATTACTCCACCGATCATCATGAAATTTGGCATACACATTGTCAGCGATACAAGAAAGGACATAGGATACCTTTTATACCAAAAAAAAGTACAGTTCTCGAGGGACCATCTAACATTAAGAAAACTAATGCCTGACAATAGTGTAATAGCAATGCAGATGTCAGACTATATAATTTCTCGAGTCGCAGGCACCAGTTATCTATATTTTGAGGTCTCATTAACTTTATTAAACCCATTAAATATTAATTACGGGTAATTAATTTTTAGTTTCAGACCGAAGGTCAATTTCTGGCCAGTCGAAGGCTTAAAAGCTCTAAGAAATTTTGTTCAAGATTGACTAGGTAATAGCTACAATTAATAATATAAATAATTTAAATTTTTAATATTGAAACTTTATACCTATTATAACAAAAATCTTATAATTACAAAATAGGAAGATAATTTAAATCATCTCTAAAAGTTGATCTAGAGATGATAAAAAAATTCCTTGCAATTTATTTGTTAAGAATAAACATTTTTTTTGAATAAAGTGAATTATAACATTTTTAGGAATCTTCAGTTTCACCGAAGGTGGTTTTTGGCTGAAGCCGAAGTTTCAGTCGGGCACTATAAATTTTACACATTTAAATTTTTTATAGTGCTCTTTATGGTCAAAAATGTCAAATATTAACAGTAAAATAATATAATGTGCACAACTCTTATTTCGTTTGATGAATATTACAATGGATCCAGTCTGCTTATCACCGGTCTTTTGTCCAAGCAATGGACTACACCTTAGATCATTAGTTCCCACTACTAATGATCTGCGTTTTAGTCTTTTGGACAGGGCCGCCAGTCTGGCGGCAGTATCCACCCCCTTACAGAAGAATACACTTAAATTATCGTTTAATGTGCTGCTGTTTCAGTGAAAGAGTAAGGAATGCCAGAGCTCATTTCCCTATCCTCGATCCTACTGTGCTCTACAGCTCAGTTGGACCACCTGTGGCGTTGCTTGTGTTATAGGAGCAGCTAGCCACCTGCCATCAAGTAGACCAAGAGCCTGGACACTCCACCTTACAAAAAAAAATACCTAAACCTATTCGCCTATCCTATATTCTTTATCTTTGCTGATTCATGTCAATACCAATTATTCATTACCAATACTACTTAGGTATACGAGTTGCCACTATTTTTAGTAGTGGCAGGGCACACACTGAGTTTATTTCGTAGTCATTTGAGCACCTATGGCGTTGCTTTTGTCATAGGGGACGGTAGCCACCTACCATCAAGTGGGCCGTCAGCCTGTCTGTAGACTTTAACATTTCAAACTTAAAACAATGCACCTCAAAATGCGGTGGATACATACTTAAGTACATGCCAAAGCAAATACTATCCCATCCTTCTTTATTTACTCCGTGTTTATAAGGCACGTGTATGAGGCAGGCAGGTAGCAGGTAGCG
Source organism: Synanthedon tipuliformis (assembly GCA_947623395.1). Taxonomy (NCBI): domain Eukaryota; kingdom Metazoa; phylum Arthropoda; class Insecta; order Lepidoptera; family Sesiidae; genus Synanthedon; species Synanthedon tipuliformis. The sequence continues at coordinate 3,703,587 of OX392433.1, forward strand.
TCCCTTCTCAAGTTCTTACATAAAAAAATATTGCGTTGCGTTATGTAGGTAATCCAAAATGGCGTAAGTACCTACCTACTTACATAGAAAACGTTTTTTGCGTTGTAGGAACAGTAAAATCACACAAAACTAAACACAAATCCAATTACTTTACTCCAATTTCCAATTACTCACCGAATTAAAATGATTTTAAAAATTAAAACACTCGAAATCTCAATGCAAAAATAGTTACTTAGTTGTGAATAAATTTTACCAATATTTCAACAGATTTAATATTTTAACAGTGAAATTATAATGAAATACGTGTTTTCGTTTTGCATTGGAACAAAAATAAGCCAAAATTATTACCTTTCTGAACACGATTATCCAACTTTTCACGGATTTTAGCAAAAGTAAATGTGCCTGTCGGGGGACGCCATTTTCTAACATATTTGCATTGAAGTAAATGTTGCATATTATTTGCATTGAAGTAAATTAGTAATATCAGCTCACTGCATATTTGTCACATATTTGTATAGCGGATAAAGAAATAAAAGAAAAAGCTGCGAAATACCATATCATATTACGAGAAAAATTAAAATGCACATACCTGGTTTATTATATTATGATTACAAGATAAATTTGTTAATAAGCTTCTTTCTAGAACGATACGAATATACGATCCAAATCTGCTACCTGCCCTTCTTGATTTCTTGCTTCTTGCGTTACTTGCACAATCCATGTTGAGTCGACGCGAGACTAGGAAACGCGAGAGAGACGCGCGAACGCGACGACCAAAGTGAAATCACACCAAAATGGCAGAATTGGGAGGCGCGAGCGAGATCAGTGAAGAGTAGAGCAGAAATGAAATGGAATGAGACAATAGGGATGTGCCTTTAATCGAATAAACATATACACGATTACCTACATATTAAATCATAAATTTCTGCAATAGACTACTCATTTAAAAACAATAATTTATTGTGTGAAGTTCCTGGCTTATTAAAATATTATATTATTGCTATTTCATTATATCGAAAACGAAATATTAGAAAATTATTAATTTATTGGTTTTGCACTAATGCAAAATCCAATATGGTAGGCGAGTTCATAACGCTAAAATGTGAAGTTACTCGAGCGTCGTGAGGACCTATTCGATTCTGATGGTAGGAATACAAAAATATTAGGTACCTATAGTTACCGATGTATGCAATATTTCATCAGATTGGATATTTTATTATAAGTTTTAGCACTTATTAATATAATAAATCACAATATATTATGGATAATCGTTTCCTATTGGGATAGGTAGGTACTTTAGGTATATAATAGACGATTAGACTCAAAATTTGGTCTTTGAGTTTTGAACCTTAAAAAATAATACCAAGAATGCAAAAGATTCTCACCTGTTTACCAGTTTAGCATTAAGTATTTTTTTAAATTAAATATTTAATCCCATTATTAATTAGAACTGCTTTATGTACTGGTGGACACCAAGGAAGATTTCCTCCAGCACCACCAAGGGTGCTGGGGGAATGAGTATACCTAGAGCAGAGATAAGAAAAGGTCCACAGAGAGATTGCGGAAAAGATGTAAGGGATGATCTTCTAATGAAACCATTTAATTGTACTTTCACTTATTTAATATATCTACCTAATACTTTTTTACAACTTCTATTGTCTTCTTTTATAATTTTAAAATTAAATTGAATTTTCAAGTGTTTATACACTAAAAGTACTTACTCTTTAGGTTGGTATTATACTTAGGTATTCTACTAAAAATGATGGTAGTCGATATTTTTGATACCTAATAAAATTATAGAGATATATCTTTAATGAGAAGAACAACATTAAGACTACTTAGTTTTCTATACAGTCTGTCTAATTCCGTGCAATATTTAGATATTAAATAATTAGGTATTTAGCATTTGTTCTTGTCTAGTCCATTGAGTACGATTCTATCATACTTATCCTCTTTTTTAAGAGAAATATTAGGTAATCTTCATAAACAACAAAAGATAAAGTTTTTGTTTTATTTCTAATTCCTTAAACTTTGCTTAATTTTAAATTTTCCTTAATTTCTTTTAATTTTTTTTAAATTCCTTAATCAAGGAAATTTTCGTTTCATGGTTTTTTTTTTTTTTTCATTTATTCTTTTATGACAAATTGTTGCTAAATTGACAACACTGGACGCTTAAACCAAAATATAAATTTCCATCAAACGAGCTTCAAACACTAATGTTGACTGGTCAAACCTGTCAAACTAACCGCGTAAACGATCAAATTGTTTTGACTCAAACCAAAATCTACGTGTTTGACTCAAACCGTGTGACGTCTCTTTAGTACCTATGTATTGAATGTAGAGTCGATGGAATGGGACATCACTACTCATACTCATTCACTACTATATAGTCAATGTAGCAATTATTAAATATTATTCTTTCTATTGTTTTTATTATCTATAATATCCTTATAAATTTTATTTTAATATATATTTATTATCTGTAAATTTTTACTTTGAAACTTCTTTGAAAGCGTAATATGAATTATTAATAGTAATTCTCTAGTCAACATCCGGCGTTACTTGACGGAAGGGCGTAAAGTACTTGATTAATTTATTAAATATATTATGTTATATTATGGTTCGTGATGTGACGCGGGACGTGTGACATTTCTCGAAAATTAGATATTTAAATAAATAAATATTTATAATAGTATAATATCACCTAAATTAAATATTTATTCATTGCATCATGGCTGTGGTCGTTCGTGTCGTAAAGTTGTCTATTACCTAAAGGCGGCTACACACCACAATGATTTATCCAAAAAAATTATCTGTGCAGTCGTCCGTCTGTGCGCAAACCATCGAAATAACGTATTTTATGCACAAACGGACTACATCAAAGATAAAGCGCAGCGAGACCAATCATTGATCTATGGGACTTGGGACTACATATTGTTTCCATTGTTTTTATTATTAAGATATATTTTTTACTAGTGACCCGCTCCCGGCTTCGCCCGGGGTGCAATTTATATCTTATACCTACCTATCCTATCTTTTATTTCTTTGCAAATAATACTACTGTTTGTTTGTTTGTTTGTACCTATATTTAGTACATACTTATACCTAACTAGCTGCTGCACGCGACTTCGCCCGCGTAACTTTACAAAATATAGCCTAATGCCTTCCTCGATAAATGATTTTTTTTTTCATTTCGAACCAGTAGTTCCTGAGATTAGCGCGTTTTAAAAAAAGTCTTCAGCTTTATAATATTATAGTATAGATTATTGTTTTAACTTTTGTTTGTAATTAAGGTAGACAGGCAGAGCCTAAGTGCGGGAGACAGAAATATGATAAAACTAAAGTTGTTATGTTATTCTGAAATAAAGTTGTTTGTTTTAAGTTCCAAGTTTTAAGTTGGAAATTACACATAGTTGCGAAGTTTAATCAAAACCGGTTCAGTTGTTTGGAAGTTTATCGCGCACAAACATGTGACACGTAATTTTTATACTTAGGTAGGTATCTATTATAGAGATAATTATAATAAATTGATACATTCCGGTTTGCTGATTGGGCGTCGTGCCTCCGCCCCGGGCCTCTTGGCGAAGAACCAATAACGGCCGGTCGTTAGTCCATAAAATATCACCCGGGCGATTAAACCGGGCGGTATTTTATATAACGGCCCGCCCCGGGTAGAAGGGGCGCGCCCTACCCTTATTTCTACTTAGGTTATATATCCTTACTGATAGGGATAAACTGATTTTATCCCATTTATCCGTACCGATGAAGATATTTTTTTACATTATGTAAAACTGTTTGAAAATTCGGGACAGTAGCCTTAATTAGTAAATATACTTAGGTACTACTTCGGAGATCGTCTATATTAGCACTATCTGGGTAAGGCCGTCAAACTGGCCTCACATAGGTAACATAACCGGGTAACATAAAAGTTTCTAAGGGCATGTCTACCATAGGGAAACATACATTAGTTTTTCGAAAAATTAACAGGTAGGTAAATTCTCATAATTTCAGTAAAACTCAGTATAATTTTCAAAGCTTTATTTTATCTATAAAAAAATAATAAACCGTAAAAATAATAAAAATGGAAACCGGACTCTAGCAGGCTATAGATACATAAAGGAGATATTGTTGTTGATAAAATAATAATTGTAGAAAAAAATTATAAGCAATTCAATAATTCAGCTAAAAATAATTAAAATTAAATTAAAATTGTAAATTTAACTGAGCATCCTATAGCATAAAGCATAACTATGTGTATGTGTAACCTATGTGTAAAGAAGGATGTTCAAGAATTATTATATCTAGGTACAACTTAGTCTACAACCATAAAGTTGACGACGAAGTTTTTGCATTATTATTACTTTTGAAATTTTTACATATTTTAATTACATTTGAAAGTATATTTTGAAATGTTTCAATTTTTTTTACAATAAGTAGAAATAATAATACTGGAACATTCTTTCTTAGATACTAACTGCTGCTTTGAGTTAAAACTAAGTATAAAATAGGTCGCTTTTTTTTCTTAGGGTTATTAAAATACCTAAATTAATAACCTCATTGTAATATCACCGATTTGCTGCCCGATCAGATACCCGGATAATAATAATAATATATAATAAAAATGCTCAGGAACCTTGTTAAATTAAAATCCTTGTGACGTCATCCGTAACTAAAACTACGGACCAATGTTACTAATGGTTGTAATATGCTATCGGACAAATAGATGATATTATAATAAGGATATTAATTTAGGTATTTAAAACGTTACCATAAGAAAAAAACGAGTGTGCTTATGACCACACGACTGAAGTGAAACTTCTTTCGCTCCATCTGTATGTATATATATATATATATATATATGTGTGTACAATATATACATGTATACACATATACATATATTAATTTTCTACAAATATTTAAATTTATAAAATAAATATTTATCGCGCGCACATTATCGAAAATGTGCGCGCGCACTGCTGTCTCTTGCTTATATCCCCCACATAACTTCCGTTCGCCTTGCCCGATCACACTTTTCGTAACGCTTACGTCACGCGTTCGCCAGCTTACTCCCCAAGTCAAGCGTGCGTAAAGAAGTTTCACTTCAAAAAAACGAAATGTCACGTGACCTTATTTCGTTTTTTTTTTTTTAAACTGGTCCATACGATATTTTCAATCATGCTTAAGAAAAAAAAAATTTTTTTTTCCTTAAAATCTCCCTCTGCCCTATTTTAGTAGAACCAAACATTGATAAAAGTAGTATATTATAAAAATTTAATAGAAATAAATTTACTATTATTGTCAAAATAAGAATTCTTTAAAAAAAGATAAAATGGAATATTAATTAGTTGAGTATATAAGAAGTATAAGCATCAACATTTGACAAAAAAAATAATTAAATTTTGAATACATATCTCAAAAAGCGCCATCTGCCGCATTAGTGTCGAACTACAACGAATCGTGTCAAAGGTTATCGATTATTTATTTATTTATTTTTAAAGCGCCCTCTGCCGTATTGGAATTGAACTAGAACAAATCCTGTCAAAGATCAAGTTAAGTAAAGGTCGGATGCAATGTGTACTGTGAGACAAGATAATAATAAGAAAGAGACAAGGAGTTTAACAGTTTTGTTAGCTCGACGAGTTAACTCTCATGACAAAACGCTAGTGTCCCATAAAAAGTTTCACTTCAAAAAAAGGGACCTACTTTTTACTCAATTTTAACTATAAGCAGCAGTTAGTAAGGAAGAATGTTCCAGTATTATTATTTCTACGACCGACCGTAAACAATGCAATTTTTTCATTATAAGTACTTTAATTACTTTTGAAATATATTTTACTTAAAACATTTTAACTTTTATTACAATAAGTACTTTCTATTTTTTATAGAGTTGTATACAAATGTACTTACTTAATGGGTTTTTTTCTAAACAAACACATTACGCCCGAGTTTTTTTTACTATTTTGTTAGTATGTAATTTTAAAATGTGGGATGACTAATAGATGTTTAGTAGGGATCTAACGGATCATATTAATGTTTAGGCAAAGATTATATAACCTCATATTGAGCGCTTGTAATATACCTAATATCTAATATATTTATTAAATATATTATATACAATAAAGTCAAAGGCTGGCATGGCATAAGCATAAGAAGATATTTATTACAAAGACGCGTTTTTGCGAAGCCTCATGATATTTCAATAATATTTGTTAATGCAATAATTAACAATGATTAAATATCATATTATGCTATATTAAAAATCAATAATTAAAAAATAACATTTAAATATACATTTAAATGTTATTTTTTAATTTAAATGTAAATGTTATTGTAAGTTGTTAGTAATTTACACTAACAACTTGTCTTAATTAAAAGCAATATCTAGTTTTAACTTTAATATTTTATTAAATTAATATAATGAGGATTATATTATACGGAACCTTGCAAAAAAAAAGAGACAACTCTATACATAGTTTTTACCCTAAGCAGCCTCCAAAAAGAGCCTATGGAAGGTAGAATGTTCAAGAATTATTATTTCTACCACCGTAAAGTTTCCACAATACCTACCATTTTTTAACTAGTAGGTATTTATACACAAGATGATAACAATGTCTATAAACCATTATTGGGTACGTCTAGACAATTAGCTTTGTCTAGACAAATCTGCATTTTATTTTAATTACCTTTGAAATATTTTTAAAAATATTTAAATTTTATTACAATTGTTTCCATTTATTGTATTGTTGTACCTATACAAAAGATAATAGTTTTTTTCTAAACAAACAATGCCCGAGTTCTTTTACTGAGAATCCCTTCATTTCCATTTGTATTTTTTTAAATTGGTCCGTAGTTTTAGTTACGGATGACGTCACAAGTATTTTAATTTAACAAGGTTCCTGAGCATTTTTATTATGCATTATTATTATTATCCGGGCATCTGATCGGGCAGCAAATCGGTGATATTATAATGAGGATATTAATTTAGGTATTTAAAACGTAACCCTAAGAAAAAAAGAGACCTACTTTATCTATACTTAGAATTAACTCAAAGCAGCAGTTAAGTAGTAAGGAAGAATGTTCTAGAATTATTATTTCTACCACCGTAAAGTATACACAATGCCCAATGACAATGCCGTTCTTGTATTATATTTTAATTACTTTTGAAATAATGTTTTAAAACATTTTAACTTTTGTTACAATATTTTATTTATTTATTTAATAGCTAACCTTACAGCATGTAACATTTAACAAATACATAAAATAGATTAAATTTTTATATAGCCTATTACAAGGTCAGTCATCTTACAATTTATAAGTACAAAAAAAAATTCTAGTAATTAAAAAATAATAATAATATTAACAATATATATATTTATATATGTATATAAATTATGTGTGTGTATGTATGTGTGTGTGTGTGTGTGCGTGTGTGTGTGTGTGTGTGCGTGTGTGTGTGTGTGCGTGTGTGTGTGTGTGCGTGTGTGTATGTGTGGGTGTGTGTGGTACTGGTACTGGTACTACCTAGTATACCTAGTATTTACTTTCTATTTTTCATAGAGTTGTATACAAATGTATTAATAGGTTTTTTCTAAACAAACACATTAAGTCCGAGTTTTTTTTACTACGAATTACTTTAACTTTAATTATTTTTGTTAGTAATTTAAAAATGTGGGATGACTAATGTACTTAATTACTTAATTTACTTGCTGAGACCTTGCTGAGATTAATGGCTCTGATTTGATGGTACCTAAGTAAGTAAGATTGTCTTTACTAGGGAAACGACGACGACGAAATCTTTTTTGAAACTACTCTGAGAATATAGAATTTTAATATTAGCAAGAATATTTATAAATAGTGAAGCCGCGAAAGTATTATTGTATAGTATTAAATTAACAACTATTCTGTGCGAAGCCAGGGGCGCACTTCTCAATCTGATTTTCTATGAAATGATTTTCTAGATTATTATTAATAGATAGATCAAACATTTATACTATATGTTTACACTATAAGTGATTTATCTAGACATTTGGAATTTGGGGATTAAAAAAACAATTAAATTAAATTAAATTAAATTAAATTATTTAATGTTTAAATAATTTAATTTAATTTAATTAACATAACATAAGAAATTATTAATTTCTATATTAAAATAACCATACAAATACTTATTCACAAGAAATAACAATATCATGAAATATAATCAAATAAGAAGTGACTCAATATTTTTCCTTATTCTATGAAGAAAATAACCACATATTACTTATATACTAAAACAGATCTTCAATTAAGTATACATTATTCATTTGACTCTTAAAAATATCTTGAAAGTTAAGTTTAAAAAAAAAAATTCAAAATTAAATCACCTATATTAAAAAAAAAATACAAATATTTTAGAACTAAGTATTAACAATAAATACTAAACTAAGTATGTTTTAAATGTCAATGTCAATATGTTTTAATTATTTTGTGAACACTTTTGTATTAGTGCGAGCGGGGAATTCATATTTATACTCGTGCGAAAGGGGAATTATTTGTAGGTATTTTAAAAAATATTAAACTCCCACGTGCGAGTGGAGCATAAGCCGGTTCCTGAGCATTTTTATTATGCATTATTATTATTATCCGGGCATCTGATCGGGCAGCAAATCGGTGATATTATAATGAGGATATTAATTTAGGTATTTAAAACGTAACCCTAAGAAAAAAAGAGACCTACTTTATCTATACTTAGAATTAACACAAAGCAGCAGTTAAGTAGTAAGGAAGAATGTTCTAGAATTATTATTTCTACCACCGTAAAGTATACACAATGCCCAATGACAATGCCGTTCTTGTATTATATTTTAATTACTTTTGAAATAATGTTTTAAAACATTTTAACTTTTATTACAATATAAGTACCTAAGTATTTACTTTCTATTTTTCATAGAGTTGTATACAAATGTATTAATAGGTTTTTTCTAAACAAACACATTAAGTCCGAGTTTTTTTTACTACGAATTACTTTAACTTTAATTATTTTTGTTAGTAATTTAAAAATGTGGGATGACTAATGTACTTAATTACTTAATTTACTTGCTGAGACCTTGCTGAGATTAATGGCTCTGATTTGATGGTACCTAAGTAAGTAAGATTGTCTTTACTAGGGAAACGACGACGACGAAATCTTTTTTGAAACTACTCTGAGAATATAGAATTTTAATATTAGCCGCGAAAGTATTATTGTATAGTATTAACAACTATTCTGTGCGAAGCCAGGGGCGCACTTTCTCAATCTGAATTTCTATGAAATGATAGATATAATTTTATCAAAGGATTTTCTAGATTATTATTAATAGATAGAGATCAAACATTTATACTAATATGTTTACACTATAAGTAATTTATCTAGACATTTGGAATTTGGGGATTAAAAAACAATTAAATTAAATTAAATTATTTAATGTTTAAATAAAAAAGGACATAAGAAATTATTAAAATCTATATTAAAATAACCATACAAATACTTATTAACAAGAAATAACAATATCATGAAATATAATCAAATAAGAAGTGACTCAATATTTTTCCTTATTCTATGAAGAAAATAATCACATATTACTTATATATATACTAAAACAGATCTTCAATTAAGTATACATTATTCATTTGACTCCTAAAAATATCTTAAAAGTTAAGTTTAAAAAAAAAATTCAAAATTAAATCACTTTTATATTTTAAAAAAATACAAATATTTTAGAACTAAGTATTAACAATAGATACTAAATTATGTTTTAAGTAAATGTCAAACAGGAACCATAACTGCCTTAAGGCTGGAATATCCTGGGATGAACTAATAATAAGAACTAATAAGACTGAACTAATAATTCAATGAAAGAAACAATCAAAAGAAAGAGGTACTTTTCAGACGACCGTACGCACTGACTGAATTAATAATCCCAAATAAGGTGATTGGCATTAGTCATAGCAGCCCTTAAGGGGTAGGGCGGCGTAAACACAATATAAAAGCGCAACTGCAATTGGTGATATTTCAGTCAATGCTATTCAGTCAGTGCGTACGGTCGTCTGAAAAGTACCTCTTTCTTTTGATTGTTTCTTTCATTGAATTATTAGTTCAGTATTTTGAATTAAGTAATAAATAAACAGTAACAGTTTTAAAATATAATACAGAATTGAATATCAGTAGTTACACTACAAGCGTGAATACACAGTAAAATTCCGTTGTATTAGTGGACGTTGTGCAAAGACAGTATCTATATATGGCTTCATCAACACCTCGAGAAGAAACAGCTGAAGAACAAGTTGAGTTGTCTTCATTATCCAAGTTAATGGAGTCAACAGATATAAAGGATACGGAATCCACATTGCCTGGCGAGGATCATGATGAAGGTTCCGCTTTTTCGGTGCCGGATACACAACCCGATCCACCTGCAACCAGGCAGTCATCAAATTCAGACCCATCGGACGAAGAAAGACCAGGGTGCGATTCGTCTGATGAATATAATGAGGATTCGTCTAACGAATACGATGAGTATTTGTCTGATGACTATGAAGAGGATTCGTCTGAATTTGATAGCTCTGAAAGCGATGAAGATGATGATGAAGATTATGAATTATGGCACAACATATACAAGTAAGTCAAACATTTTTCTATATTATATTACCTGTACTTACACAGGTAATATCTACTTATTTAAATATTTTAAGTGAATATGTGAAACCTTATTTTTTATACCAAATGACTTCATTAACAAATCATATTTTTGTACCAGTTTCAAAACGAAAATATAGGATGCTATTATAGTATTTGCTTTTGTTATTGAGAAAATCATGATTTATTTTCTACTTGCCGAAGATATTTACTAATACAAATTTGTTTTAAGATAATAATAACCCTTCCTTTCCTTAACCTTTTATTACAATAAAAAAAACAGCTTGCATGTATTTGTACCTATACACATAACTCGAAAACGAGCAAATTTTCATTAGCATTGTTTTTAAAATGATTTTATTTCAAAATAAGAATTTTAGAATATTAAAGTAAAATGATTAAGTAGGGATTTGTGTAATTCGGGAACTCGGCTGACACCGACGACGATTTGGCCACTTTTTATTTATTTATATCGGAAAATTATTCAAATGAATATGTCTGGCAATAGTTTTAATGAAGAAAATCTCTTTTGTTTCCAGATCTGCAAATATTTACTCTGCAATAGGCCTAACCTACAAATGGGGACAATATCCGGAGGAGACATCGGAGTTAGGTGTTCTCCATTTATGTACGGTGGATGGATATACTGTTACTCATATGATCGAGACGGAAGAAGAGAGCGCCCCGAGTATAATGCGGGTAAGTTACTTTTTAAAGTCTAATAGACTTTAACATTCAACATTCAGACAGGCTGACGGTTGACTTGATGGTAGGTGGCTAATGGTCGCCTATAACATAACCAACGCCACAGGTGTTGCAAGTGCGGGATTTAGAATTAAGTTTCAATTAATAAGTTCTATCCTTTCACTTTAATGTATGCAATCTTAACAGTAACTAATATTGTTTCAGGCCATCCTGCAAGACGAAAACATCTGCAAGGTTGGAATTTTCCCCGGGCCTCTATTACAGGCACAGGCTCCCCACATCATAAAAAACACGTTGGATATACGTTACGCCGCTCAAATATGTGGGTACGCGCCAACAAATATTGCAGATTTGGCAAAATCTGTAGTGAATTTTTACGTTAACGTATACCCAGCCAATGCACAAACCAGTAAATATTTATTGGGCACAGACGATCAACGAAGAACTGTTAATTTAGAAGCTTATTTAAGTGTTTTTACTTTTATACATTTAAGACATCAGTTTAATAATAAAATTGAAAATTCTTGTAATTTTAATGATTTGTGTAATGTTTATAAAAACAAAATATTTAGATCTTTAAGGCGTTAATTAAATTTTAATTTAGTTTTATAAAAACACTAGATTAACAATTCTTCGTTGATCGGCTGGGTATAATGTTAATAGAATAATTCAAGACTGCTTTGGTCAAAGCTGCAATGTTTGTGGAAGCGCATTCTCATACTATTTGAGTGGAGTATCATTATATCTAATGTTTTTTGTAGACGACATATACTTTGTCTCCCTTAGGGTCCCAGGATATTCCAGCCTTAAGGCAGTTATGGTTCCTGTTTGACATTTAAAACATACTTAGTTTAGTATTTATTGTTAATACTTAGTTCTAAAATATTTGTATTTTTTTTTTAATATAGGTGATTTAATTTTGAATTTTTTTTTTAAACTTAACTTTCAAGATATTTTTAAGAGTCAAATGAATAATGTATACTTAATTGAAGATCTGTTTTAGTATATAAGTAATATGTGGTTATTTTCTTCATAGAATAAGGAAAAATATTGAGTCACTTCTTATTTGATTATATTTCATGATATTGTTATTTCTTGTGAATAAGTATTTGTATGGTTATTTTAATATAGAAATTAATAATTTCTTATGTCCTTTTTTATTTAAACATTAAATAATTTAATTTAATTTAATTTAATTTAATTTAATTGTTTTTTTAATCCCCAAATTCCAAATGTCTAGATAAATCACTTATAGTGTAAACATATAGTATAAATGTTTGATCTATCTATTAATAATAATCTAGAAAATCATTTCATAGAAAATCAGATTGAGAAGTGCGCCCCTGGCTTCGCACAGAATAGTTGTTAATTTAATACTATACAATAATACTTTCGCGGCTTCACTATTTATAAATATTCTTGCTAATATTAAAATTCTATATTCTCAGAGTAGTTTCAAAAAATATTTCGTCGTCGTCGTTTTCCTAGTAAAGACAATCTTACTTACTTAGGTACCATTAAATCAGAGCCATTAATCTCAGCAAGTCTCAGCAAGTAAATTAAGTACATTAGTCATCCCACATTTTTAAATTACTAACAAAAATAATTAAAGTTAAAGTAATTCGTAGTAAAAAAAACTCGGACTTAATGTGTTTGTTTAGAAAAAACCTATTAATACATTTGTATACAACTCTATGAAAAATAGAAAGTAAATACTTAGGTACTTATATTGTAATAAAAGTTAAAATGTTTTAAAACATTATTTCAAAAGTAATTAAAATATAATACAAGAACGGCATTGTCATTGGGCATTGTGTATACTTTACGGTGGTAGAAATAATAATTCTAGAACATTCTTCCTTACTACTTAACTGCTGCTTTGTGTTAATTCTAAGTATAGATAAAGTAGGTCTCTTTTTTTCTTAGGGTTACGTTTTAAATACCTAAATTAATATCCTCATTATAATATCACCGATTTGCTGCCCGATCAGATGCCCGGATAATAATAATAATGCATAATAAAAATGCTCAGGAACCGGCTTATGCTCCACTCGCACGTGGGAGTTTAATATTTTTTAAAATACCTACAAATAATTCCCCTTTCGCACGAGTATAAATATGAATTCCCCGCTCGCACTAATACAAAAGTGTTCACAAAATACAAAACGTAAAATAAAATAAAAATAACACAAAAGATATGTAAAACTTGTAACGAAAAGACTTACGACTTTTAATCAATTTAATAGGCTTAATTTACACGCATTCTGTAATAATAAAACAAAACATAAAGTAAATACTAAAACAAAATAGTGACATGTAACAAAAATGTACAAATGTTAATAAATTTTCTTAATATCAACAACAAAACATAATTTGTAATAAAATATTTTTTCTATACTTAATGATTTATAACGTCTTGGAATTTTCGATGATGACTTACATGCTAATAAAATCGTACCTTGTTTTAATTATTATGATTCTCGTATTATAATATCAAATTATTATTCACTTTACTAAATTGCAAATTTTTTCTATGCAATGGCCAAGACATGTAACAAAAATATACGAATGGTAACAAATTTTCTTAATATAATATCAACAACAAAACATAATTTGTAATACTAAACTAAACTAAAATCTAAAAATAAGTAAGCCTAAAAAAGATCTATAAAATTGGGCGAATTTTTTTAGATTTTAGTTTAGTTTAGTTTTATTTAGATTAATAATTATATTTTAGATTTGTAATAAAATATTTTTTCTATACTTAATGATTTATAACGTCTTGGAATTTTCGATGATGACTTACATGCTAATAAAATCGTACCTTGTTTTAATTATTATGATTCTCGTATTATAATATCAAATTATTATTCACTTTACTAAATTGCAAATTTTTTCTATGCAATGGCCAAGACATGTAACAAAAATATACGAATGGTAACAAATTTTCTTAATATAATATCAACAACAAAACATACATAATTTGTAATAAAATATTTTTTCTATACTTAATGATTTATAACGTCTAGGAATTTTCGATGATTACTTACATGCTAATAAAATTGATTCTCGTATTATTATTATAATACTAATTCATTATTTTGAAATATTATTTACTTTACTAAATTGCAAATTTTTTCTATGCAATGGCCAAGACTTATCAAGCCACTTAAATGATTTTGAATGGTATTGTTAATTTTTGCGTTTTTTTTTTTCTAACAAATTAGAATTTCTAGTGGAAATGGGTTCATCTCGGTAAAATTGTTTTATTTTTAAATCGGTCAAACAAGCATTATTATAAATCACATCTAAAAACTATTTTAAACTTGTACACTATTTTATAATTATAGACAAAACAACGAATGTGCACAATTTAACAAATATATATATATATATATATAACTTTGATGTTGTCTAACTGTAACGTAGTGTTACTTATTTTATTTATTTTATTAGTTATATTACCTTATTTGTTTATTTATTTATTTAAGTATTTAAAACCTTATTATTATTTTTTTAAATATATAGAATTGCATTTGACGTTCAATATTCAAAATTTTCAGTTTAGTAGAGCGTCTTTGTTTCTCTGTCGCTCGCAGAGAGCGGTTTAGTTTTGTGCTGATAATAGCCTTTATTTACCAGTTAATTTTCTTTTGAAATTCTATTAAATTTATTATATTCAATTTAAAATATTTATGTAAAAAACCCCGGTTATAATATGGGTACGGGGGGCGGGGTCGGTTTATAGCCTCGGTGGGATATATCCATACTAGGGGATATATCTCTATAAAGTGCCGAGTTATAACTGTAGCGTAGGGTTCAGGTGTGCAATGCTGAACTTTTATAGGACGCGAACCGGCAAGTCAATCATACACGTCCACGCCATCCCTGTACTGCCGCTGTGGTACATGGATGGACTCACAATTTCAACCTGTGAGTCGTGCTCCCTGGGCAATGTTGCTGTCAGATACGGGCTTTGCACCAAGACAACTACCTCGTGACAGCAATAGCAAAGTATGATTGGCGAAGGCGAGTCTTCGGCGCCATAACCGAATTCCTAGTTAGGGGAGACAACCCTGAAACAAAATCATCAACAGCATGGAAGCAAGATTTAAAGAGTTACTACCCCAGGAGGGTACCGGTGATGCCGGAGAATCCCTCCCTGAGCAATGCTCAGGCAGCCCCTCGTACTCTGGGGGGGGCAAAATTTTGCCACACCAAGCGGAACCTACAACTAAACCTAAAGTTAAACTAACCTAAACTAACCCAACAGCTTTTCCATCCAGGATTATTCAATAAAGTACGTTCGTCGTCAATGAGTGACATCCATCAAGTTCGGCACCAACATCATAAAATGACACACAATAGCCAAGCATACAACATGGACAACAAGGAAGATAACAGTTATAATGTAACCTGGCAAAGAATACCAGAAACTAACCAAAAGAGAACTCGTTCACCTAATGAAAAAGAACAGAATAAGACCTCAAAGCTACCCAAAATAAACATAACACCACGAGAAAAAGCTATAAATAAATCTCGTGGTATAAACTTAGAGCAAAATTATATTGAAGATATTACTTCTCCTAACAGTTTCTCTCTTCTGGGTGTTGATTGTGATACTGACACGGTACCCATAAAAAAGAATGTATCTAGACCACCACCAATAATACTTTACGGTATTGAAGATCTCACAAAACTCACTGCTTTTATTGAGGAGGTTGTTGGTGAAGGTGATTACTCTTACGGCCGAAATTAATAACCTATCCTGATCCGTTTTTACCCATCTAGGATTGAAAAATCAATCTTTTTTGTGTGTGAAGTGTGTCAATAACATATCCACAGATTGTTATTTCAATCTCAAAAATGAAACTATCTGTGGGAGGACCGATCTCAGATTTTAGATCGACCTCTGTTCCAAATTGACAGTTTGGGTGTCTCAATATTCAATCCGTACATTTTGACGTTTACTTTAATAGCGCAATCGATCTATCGTTGCAATCTCGCGAATTTCACGGATTTACTTATAATCTAAAAACACAAGAATTGAATTGATATGGCATTGGCGTTGTCGTCTAGTGACAGTGATAGTGATCTGGATCTGGCTTTATCTGATTGGGATGACGATGTTTCGGACGAAGAAATAGCACGACGACGTGCCCCTCAAAGAATCAGGAGAGTAAATTATATGCAGACTCTTGAAGATACTGAATTTACCTTCAGGTTTAGATTATCGAAACCTGCAGTAAATTTATTGTTGGAAGAAATAATGCCATTTGTCCGAGTTACTTCGAGTAGGTAAGTTAAGTAGGTAGGTAATTTTAATTTTACCGGCTTTAAGAATTAAGTATTAAAGAGCAAATCTATTTGCAGGAATTATGGAGTACCACCTCTGCACCAATTATTGCTGACACTGCGGTTTTTTGCATTGGGGACAATGCTTATTTCTGTGGCAGACTTTGTCGGAGTGTCCAAATCTACAGCTGGTAGAATAGTGCGAGACATTGCAACGGCAATAGCCAGATTGTATGACAAATACATTTTTATGCACCAAAGAAGTGCAGTGAAATTTTATGAAATAGCTGGATTTCCCCGGGTTCTGGGTTCAATTGATTGCACACATATTCGTATACAGTCTCCATGTAAGTAACAATGACTTAAGATTTTTATTTTATGTAGGTATTGCCTAATATAAAATTTAATTTTGAAATGTTTTCCAGGTCGTGAAATTGGTGAGGAATTCAGAAATAGAAAAGGTTACTTTTCCATCAATGTTCAAGGTGTTTGCGATGCTGAGCTGCAGCTCATGAATGTTGTTGCTCGATGGCCTGGGTCTTCACACGATGCTACCATTTTTAATAATTCTACTCTCAGAGGTAACAACTAAGTTCTTTATTATATTTGTTTGTCATTTGGGAATTTTACATTTGGGAATAATTTAATATGTTTACAGCTCAATGTGACGCTGGTCAGTTTGGGAATCACTGGCTACTTGGAGACAGTGCCTATCCAAACAGACCTTACCTATTAACACCTCTGTTGAACCCTGTCACTGCAGCTGAACAGAGGTACAATGATGCACAAATAAAAACTAGAAATACAATAGAACGGTAATCACAAGAAACAACTTTTCTTACATCAATCAATACATCAATACCCAGACAACTAACTTTCAGTTTCTTTTTCTTTATAGCACATTTGGAGTTTGGAAGCGTCGCTTTCCCATTGTGGCATTAACACTGCGCTTGTCACTGCCAAATATCAATGCAGTAATAATAGCAACGGCAGTTTTACACAATCTATGCAGAAAATATAAACTCCAAGATATTCCTTCAGAGGTTGAGCTACCACCAGTAGAAAACCCAGAAGTTGGCCCTATCGATATAGGTGGCCAAAATATAAGAGAGAGGGCTGACCTTATAAATAATTATTTTAATGATTAATAAGATTTATTTAGGCTGATTAGAGTTGCTTAAATATTAGACTTTATAAGTACATACTCATTACTTGCTGTGGTTAAAATAAAAGTTGATTTTATAATACTAAAATAATCGTTTTATTTTCATTATCTTTTACATTTACAAAATTATAAAATTAAAAGTAGAAATTAAGGAATCAAATCAAAATATTTATTATTTTTATTGTTAATTATTTTTAATATACAGATCTTATATACAGTTTCTAATATATCTAAACTAGGTATATCTGTACTTAATACAAACTAAAAAAAGGCTTATTAAAATAAAATCTAATCCTAAATAAAATTAGGGTCCCAAGCATACTGGCTGCATTACCTCATTGTATGGCAATGCTAATCTGTTGACCGAGGTAATAACCAGCTTTACCTTATGCCAGAGCCCATTACCCCATCCCTCCCTTATCCTTACATTCTTCTATGGTCGGCAGCGCATTTGCAACACCTATGTCGTTGCTTGTGTTATAGGTGATGGTAGCCATCTACCATGAAGTGGACCGTCAGCCTATCTGCAGATCTTATCATAAAAAAAAATAATCATTTCAATCATTAATTAAATATTGAACACTGAACACGGTAATACCTAAAAACTAAGTTACTCAGGATTTGAATGTTTTAATTCCTTAATTTCTAATTTTAACTTCTCATTTAGCAAGTGCACATTTTCTAGCTTTGCTTCTGTTAGTTTTTTTTTTGCAGCAAAATACTCTGCTATTGCAGTGTTTTTGGCAGCCTGGCTCGCATCCATATTATGTTTTCGTTTGTAACCTGCAATTATTTTAAAGTATTAACATGTGCATTTATTGAATTAAATTCAAGTAAGTATATTTACAAAATTTACCACTGCCTCGAGGAATACCAAAGCTCAACTTTGGTTTAGGGGTAGTATAATTAGGCTGATTCAGCGTCGCTTCTCCCAAGATTAAATCTTTATTTGCTGTATCTATATTTTCTATAGATTCGGGCGAGATAACCCTGGCATCAGATGGCATATCTTCGACGACACTTTCACCCCCAGTGCCAAGAATCACAAATTCTTGTGGCTCTGCGTCACCCCCGAACTCCACAACAAATCCATCGGCTGTACTGCCCAATAGTGAAGCCACACGATCTAATATATCATCTGGAGGAATGTAGTCCGGCCCACCACCTCCAGTCTGAAAAAATAAAAGTTCTTACTTTAAAAAAAATATAGGTATATACTTATTTGTTTGGTTGAATGCACTAATCTCAGGAAATACTGGAATTGAAAGATTATTTTTGTGTTGGATAGTCCATTTATCGAGGAAGGCTTTAGGCTATAAATATATAACATTTTGAATGCGGACGAAGGCATCAGCTAGTTTTTGATAAAACAAAATAATTGACTCACCTTGATATTATTCATTCGTATAGCGGTATTGCGCTTCCGGGCATTCTTTTTAAATTCTCCCATTTTAATCTTAGTTGTTGTGGAGTACGCCGGCACGTTGAATTTTGGGCGTTAAATGCGTCGGAGATTCGTCGCCATTCCTCATTTTTTAGGTTATTGGTGCAGGCATTGGTACCCTTATTGTTTATTATTTTGCTATTCTCAATCATGTTTAACAAATTCTTCGTCTCGTCTTTAGTGAGTGGTTTCATCTTGATCTAAAATAAAAACAATAAAAACTTGATCACATCTAGAAAATAACAAGAAATGCAAGCGCCCCAAAGAACCGTGACGCATTAAAGAAATTGTAATATACACATGAAAATATAATTTACTTACTGTTTCTGAATTCATTTTATTTACTAAGTATTAATTCCACTATTTATTAAGCAGTTAAGCACACCAAATAGATACCAATGGAACACAACGAACATTGAATTGTATGATTTGTATGTAGCTGTAATGTCTGTCAGCCATGCCATTCGTTCCTTTTCTATTCAGAAAAAGAAAAACTACATGAATGTATTTGTATATTATTATATAAACAAATTGATGTAGTACGCTTATAAATGAATAAAAATAAACTGAGCTTTAATTAACTTATCTTGTAATTGCAGCTAATACATTATTTCTACATTTTAAATATTCATAAAAATAGAAATTTAAATTGTCTCGTAAGTAAAATTTTACTAGTTAGCATGAAAAGGAACGTTGTGGGAGGGAATGGATTGCCTACCGATCCATCCTCAGTATCCAATCGCTTACACACAAATTAATATTGGCACGCAGATCGGAGATCGATCTGCCGATGGGAAAAAACTGGAGATTCATTTCAATCTCGGATTGTAGATTCATTATTAATTTCGGCCGTTATAAAACCTCATCAAAAAAAACGAGTGTGCTTATGACCACACGACTGAAGTGAAACTTCTTTCGCTCCATCTGTATGTATATATATATACATGTATATATTGTACACACATATACATATATTAATTTTCTACAAATATTTAAATTTATAAAATAAATATTTATCGCGCGCACATTATCGAAAATGTGCGCGCGCACTGCTGTCTCTTGCTTATATCCCCCACATAACTTCCGTTCGCCTTGCCCGATCACACTTTTCGTAACGCTTACGTCACGCGTTCGCCAGCTTACTCCCCAAGTCAAGCGTGCGTAAAGAAGTTTCACTTCAAAAAAACGAAATGTCACGTGACCTTATTTCGTTTTTTTTTTTAAACTGGTCCATGCGATATTTTCAATCATGCTTAAGAAAAAAAAAATTTTTTTTTCCTAAAAATCTCCCTCTGCCCTATTTTAGTAGAACCAAACATTGATAAAAGTAGTATATTATAAAAATTTAATAGAAATAAATTTACTATTATTGTCAAAATAAGAATTCTTTAAAAAAAGATAAAATGGAATATTAATTAGTTGAGTATATAAGAAGTATAAGCATCAACATTTGACAAAAAAAATAATTAAATTTTGAATACATATCTCAAAAAGCGCCATCTGCCGCATTAGTGTCGAACTACAACGAATCGTGTCAAAGGTTATCGATTATTTATTTATTTATTTTTAAAGCGCCCTCTGCCGTATTGGAATTGAACTAGAACAAATCCTGTCAAAGATCAAGTTAAGTAAAGGTCGGATGCAATGTGTACTGTGAGACAAGATAATAATAAGAAAGAGACAAGGAGTTTAACAGTTTTGTTAGCTCGACGAGTTAACTCTCATGACAAAACGCTAGTGTCCCATAAAAAGTTTCACTTCAAAAACCAACTGATAATCACTTCGAAGTCCATTGAAAAGTACAAGGTTATGATAGAGCACATTCGTAAAAAAGGATTAATTGGACATACATTTACTCACAAAGAAGAAAGATGCCCAAGAATTGTCATTAAAAAACTACATTTCAGCACACCGAGGGATGAGATTGTGAAAGCAGTAGAAGCAACAGGAAACAAAGTAAAGGGTGAAATAATCAATGCCCGTAAACAAGGAACAAAAGAACCAATGAATTTGTTTTTCCTAAATATATATCCAAATGAAAATAACAAACTGGTGAAAGATATTAAGTATATATATCATCAGGCAGTTATAATAGAAGACCCCAAAAAACGAAGGACTATAGTACAATGTACCAGGTGCCAGCAGTACGGCCATACAAAAAACAATTGTATGAGACCGTACAGATGTGTTAAATGTGCTGGAGCACACAAAACAACATCCTGTGTGATGGACAGAGATGCCCCAGCAGTTTGTGCACTCTGCTCTGGAAAACACCCTGCAAGCTACAAGGGATGCCTTGTGTATAAAGAGATAATGACAAGGAAAAGTCCAAAACCAAAGCCGCCGTTTAAAGCAACTGGATCGCCCAACATACAGAACTATCCCATGGATAAATTACTTGGGGCCCGCGCTGTATCTACTAAAAATAGCCAAACTTATGGGCCAGATAGATATAGTGAAATAGTTAAAAAGTATCCAACTCCAACCTTAATTAATAGAGAAAAACAAACTCAGAATATTTATGTAGACAAACAAATGTCACAGAGAACACATCCTAACGGATCAAATACAAAAGATGAAAGAGGACCAAATATATTGGAGTCAAGGCAAAACAATCTCGAAGATCTCATTCGCATACAAGCTGAAAAGATTGATCAACTCATAGCACTTGTGGGTTCAATGTTAACATTAGTCACAAAGCTCGTGAGTAATAAATAAAAATGGCATCCTTACGCATCATTACCTGGAATATTAATGGTCTAATTCCTAATCAACATGAACTAGAAATAGTACTGAAAGAAAACAAGATAGACATTGCGTTAATATCTGAAACACACTTAAATGATCAAAAATGTGTAAAATATCAAGATTATTATGTATACACAACAAATCATCCAGGCAATACGTCTCATGGAGGATCAGCTGTAATTATAAAAAAGAACATAAAGCATTACTTACACGGTAATTTCAGAGAGGACTACCTTCAGGCCACTACAATCACTGTCGATGTAAAAATGGGTACTATCAACATTAGTGCTGTATACTGTCCGCCTAAGCATAAAATTAAGGAGCATATGTTCACAAACTACTTCACTACTCTTGGCCACAGGTATATCTGTGGGGGGGATTGGAACTGCAAGCATTTGTACTGGGGATCTAGGTTGACCACCACCCGGGGGCGAGAACTGAAAAGGTGTGTTGAAAAGCTTGGACAGACCCCGCTATCAACTGGCGAACCAACGTACTGGCCAGCGGATCCTCATAGAACACCGGACTTACTTGATTTCTTTATCATAAAGGGCCTATCGGATTCTTATCTGGATGTTAGGTCTTCGGTTGACAGTTTATCTGACCATAGTCCTGTTATAGCAACTATGAGTATAACTGCAATATTTAAAGAGCAAAGAATGACGTTGTACAATCATAAGACGGATTGGAATGCATTTTGTGAATACTTGGAGGATGTTGTGGATCTAAATGTTAGGCTGAAAACTGAACAGGATATCGAGGAGGCCACATTCTATATTACCAATACTATACAGGAAGCAGCTTGG
The DNA here is from genome assembly GCA_947623395.1 of Synanthedon tipuliformis. Classification (NCBI taxonomy): domain Eukaryota; kingdom Metazoa; phylum Arthropoda; class Insecta; order Lepidoptera; family Sesiidae; genus Synanthedon; species Synanthedon tipuliformis. The sequence continues at coordinate 3,726,401 of OX392433.1, forward strand.
AAGTCAACCCCAAAACTGGAACCAGTTTTCAACCAGGGTAACATTCCTTTAGCAATCCGGAAAAAGCTTGAAGAAAAACGAAAATTGCGTAGAAGGTGGCAGTTGAGTAGATTATGTGAAGACAAAGCAAATTATAATAGAGCGGCCAGAGAACTTAAAGCAATGATTCTTGAAAACAAAAACAATACATTCGAGCATCAAGTGTCATCACTGTCGGCTTTGAAGATAGATAACCACTCACTATGGAAAATAACAAGGAGATTTAGTAGACCAACACAGTCAAGGCCTCCAATAAAGACTCCTTGTCAAGTTTTTACCCCAAATGAGACTGGTATGCCTGAATTCGAACGGGAGGTGGATGTGATGCTGAACAGTGACCAACAATTAAGCTTACCATTAAAACTTGTAACGCCTAAAGAAATATTTAAAACGATAAGAAGTCTGGAAAATAAAAAATCACCAGGGTTTGATCTTGTAACCGCTGAAATACTTAAGCATTTACCCAGAAAACCAATAGTCTTCCTAACCATGCTATTTAATGCTATATTTCGCATACAATTCTATCCGAAATTATGGAAGGTATCCCAGATATGTATGGTAGCCAAACCGGGGAAACCTCCTACTGAACTTGGTTCATATAGACCTATTGGTCTTCTCCCAGTGTTATCAAAAGTTTTTGAAAAAATATTTCTCAGAAGATTACGACCAATACTGGAGAATGACTTAATAATACCAGATCACCAGTTTGGGTTTCGTGAGGGCCACTCAACTGTAGAGCAGGTACACCGGGTCGTGCACAAAATAAGGCAGTCCCTTGAAAAGAAACAATACTGCTGTGCTGCCTTCTTGGACATTCAGCAGGCGTTTGATAAGGTCTGGCACAAAGGATTATTATACAAGCTTAAAGTACTGTTACCCAACTCCTTCTACATGATCCTTAGGTCATATTTACATGAAAGAAAGTTTCAAGTGAAATATGAAGAAGAAACATCCAAGTTATATGACATAAAGGCCTCAGTACCACAGGGATCGGTTCTTGGACCAGTGCTTTATACATTGTATACTGCAGATCTTCCTATCACTGATGAAGTAGAGACAGCAACATATGCAGATGACACTGCGTGTCTGGCTAGCGATACAGATCCAATCAAGGCATCCCAAAGACTGCAAGGTCAACTAAATAAGGTCGACGTATGGCTACGAAAGTGGAGGATCAAATCTAGCGCCACCAAGTCCACACAAATTACTTTTACGCTTCGGAAAGGAGAATGTGCATCTGTGAATCTGGGAGGTGAAACACTGCCAAAAAGTGACTGTGTCAAATATCTCGGTATGTTCCTGGATAAAAGATTAACATGGGCAAACCACATAAAGGCAAAGAAGAATGAAGCCAGCTTGAGATTCAAAAGCCTATATTGGCTTATAGGACGAAGATCGCCATTATCACTTCAAAACAAGATACTGGTATATAAAGTGATAATTAGGCCAATCTGGACTTATGGTATTGAACTCTGGGGCTCTGCTAGTCAGTCCAATGTGGAAATATTACAAAGATTCCAGAGCATCGCCTTGAGATCCATTTCTGGCGCTCCCTGGTTCACTAGAAACACCGAAATACACGAACACCTGGGTATAGAAACTATTAAGGAGTCCATCAATGCAGGCAGTGTTAGATATATGAACAGATTGAAAAAACACAGTAACCAATTGGCCAAAAACCTCCTGGACAGAGATGGAGATGTAAATCGACTGAAGAGATGGCATATCCTTGACTTGGACCATCGAAATTAATCTTGGGGTGATGTTCGCAGGAACATCAACCATAACCTAAACAGACACAATACCAAATCAGATTATGGCTCTGGAGGCTGATTGCTGATATATTTAGAAGAAAAAAAAAATAATAATAATAATATGGGTACGTATTTCATCTTATTTCTGATGATAGATTGTTGATTAATGTTTTTTTATTATAATTTGTGTTTTAGTTCATTTTAAATTTATTGTTAATTTACTTATTTAATTCTATTATCTTTTCAGTTTTTTTTAATCCTTTTGCAATTGTATTTTTTTATTTTACTCTTGTTTGTTTTTTGCCTGACCATTTATTGAATAAATTATTAACATTTAGGGATCTTATATCTAAATTTTAGATTCCCACGGTCAGGCATACATATTTTTTCTTTTAGATTTGTGTTTAATTATTTCTTTTTCATTTCAGGGTTTTTTTTGTTTTTGGTTTTTTGTCATTCATGGATTTAATTAGAGATATATAAATAATATATACTGAATCCTGGGTTTTATCCGCATTTTACATTTTGATGAGCCTTCTTCATTTTTCTTTGGTGACACTGATGAGCAGCGTGTTTTATTTTGCCGAGAAGGAAAACTTATTATTATTACATCCAGCCATTATTCACATCCAGCTAAGTTTTTAATTTTTATTATCCGGATTTATTGAATCAAATTTTAAATAATTTTATATTTATATATATATAATAACGTACGGGCTTAAGGACCACCCCCTCTGTTTTTTTTATTTTTTTTTGTTTAAATATATTTTAAGTGCTAACATATAATTTTTTTCATTTTTTAGTTAGCTGGCGCCCAATTTTTTAGTTTTTCTATTTTAATTTCATAGCCGATAACGTTGTTATCTTAATTCAATTATTTTCAACGTAACATAACAGAGGCGTGAATATCGACTGAAGGAAAGGAGAAAAATTTAAAGGCAGGTAAAACTTATTTGCAATTTCATAAAAAAAATAATTTACAATCTTCCTATTATAATAGGTTACAAATATTTAAAAAAATCTGTGTGCCGTCGAGGTGCCCTATTGTTTATAATTTACCTAATGTACTGAAATGCACGTGCATCCTTCTAGTTGGCATTCGGCAACAAGCAAAATACCAATGTAATTTCTGTAACTACATTGTTGGGAGTTAAAATTTATTTATTTTTGTGTCTAACTGTACAAATTCAGAGTACTCTCGTGTCTCGTGGCAGTGGAGCATATGTATTCGTGCGAAAGGGGAAATTATTTTAAAAAGTTTTGATTCGTGGCAGTAGAGCATACTTATTAGTGCGAAAGGGGAATAAATTATTCGTGCCAGATTCTTCGTGCGAGTGGAGCATAAGCCCAGGAACCTTGTTAAATTAAAATCTATGTGACGTCATCCGTAACTAAAACTACGGACCAATTTAAAAAAATACAAATGGAAATGAAGGGATTCTCAGTAAAAGAACTCGGGCATACTTTGTTTAGAAAAAACCATTATCTTTTGTATAGGTACAACAATACAATAAATGAAAACAATTGTTGGAGGCGCGATGAAACCCCTGAAGGGGTGGACGAAATCTAAATTTCGTTGCGGTGGGATTGCGACAGAATCACGCCATGAATCCCTATTAGCGGTTTAGTGGACTGTATATCTGGTTGCGGCTGTAAGCGAACAGTGTGACCGTCTGAAGGACAGGATAAGAAGCAGAAGGAAATGCACTAACCTTATACCGGTGCGTTCTCCTGCAGGAATCTCTAAACGTCCAGCTGGCAGACACTGTTCACATGTATTTAAATGTTCAGCGATAAGGTGCGGATGAATCACTTCACTTCCGAGAACGAGTTAAGGCGCGGATTAGGGATAAACCCATATATACTTGGAAACACAGCTCAAGCGCGGGCGCGTTTCTTTTTCTTCGACCTCTCACGCGGCGGTCATCGGTAGTGCATTATTTTGATAAGAGGGTAAAGAGGAAAAATGTGAGGGCCATAATTATTAGGAAGGTGGGTATACGTGAAAGAAAGAAAGGTACTTGACAGCCAACTATTCGATCACGGCGCAACCAATTGTAATAAAATTTAAATATTTTTAAAAATAATTCAAAGGTAATGAAAAAGTAAATATTTACCCAATATACCCAATAATGCTTTTACTTAAGACATTGTTATCATCTTGTGTATAAATACTAGTTAAAAAATGGTAGGTATTGTGGAAACTTTACGGTGGTAGAAATAATAATTCTGGAATATTCTACCTTCCATAGGCTCTTGTATAGAGTTAGGTCTCTTTTTTTTCGTAAGGTTCCGTTTATTTGCCAATAATATAATCCTCATTATAATATGAGCTATTGAACTACTCCCCAAATTTATCTCGCCCAAATGGCGAGTATAAAAACTTAATAAAATATTAAAGTTAAAACTTGATATTGCTTTTAAATAAGACAAGTTGTTCGTGTAAATTACTAACAACTTACAATAACATTTAGATTTAAATGTTATTGATTTTTAATATAGCATAATATGATATTTCATCATTGTTAATTATTGAATTAAGAAATATTATTGAAATATCATGACGCTTCGAAAAAACGCGACTTTGTAATAAATATTTTCTTATGCTTATCACTTATGCCATGCCAGCCTTTGAATTTATTGTATATAAATATATAAGATATTAGGTATACAAGCGCTCAATATAAGGTTATATAATCTTTGCCTAAACATTAATATGATACGTTAGGTCCCTACTAAACATCTATTAGTCATCCCACATTTTTAAGTTAATAACAAAAATAATTAAAATAATATTAAAAAATTTCAAGAAAGTAATTCTCAGTAAAAAACTCGGGCTATATGTTTGTTTGGAAAAAACCCATTAAGTACATTTGTATACGACTCTATAAAAAATATTAAGTACCTAACTATTGTAGATAATAATAATAATATTTAAAAGTTAAAATATTTTAAAACATATTTCAAAAGTAATTAAAATATAATAAAAGAACGGCATTGTCAGAGCCGACTGCTATTGTGTACTCAAACAATAGCAGTCGGCTGTGGCATTGTGTATACTTTACGGTGGTAGAAATTATAATTCTAGAACATTCTTCCTGACTCTGCTGCTTTGAGTTAAAACTAAGTATAGGTAAAGTAGGTCTCTTTTTTTTTCTTATATTATGCTTGTACAATATAGTTATGCTTGTCAACTTTAAAGTTTTTTATGAGTTTGCAAAAAATATTAGTAAAAGAGAATAACAAATGTACCTATGTCAATGAACAAATATAATTTCAATAAAATGTGACAAGTAATTTTTTTGTCTGTCTGTCTGTCAACTGTCAACCCTTCTGTCAAGTCATATTTTTATACTTTTAGATATTTTACGAAATAAAATTGTTAATTTAAATAGTATTATAGGAAAATTCAAGTGGATTTTGATAAAGAAATTTAATAGCCATGGTTTACAATATAATGCAACATGTTTCACTCGCTTGCTCCTCATGAGTTCTCAGCTAATTGGCTGCCACCTCTGCGCGCCCAATAAAAATAGATTCAGAGGTACGAGGGGTCTAAATATTCATATTTCGAAAGTCCACAATTTAAACTCTCAACCAGTGGCTGCAGTTTCTCGTTGCTCATCCCAGCAGGCTGTTGCCAACGATGCAACACCGCTCACCTCCACCCCTCATTTCGCATCTTTCGGAGAAGAACTCCAGCTGCTCCGTGTCAATGCCCCAGTTCTAAAGAGGATTCCACGAAGTGCACGAATTCAAGTAGCTAACAAACTTGCTGAAGTAGTCAACCAATGTGTCAGCAAGAATTCGCAAGCGTCGTGGGAAGAGTTATTTAAGTTCACATACAAGATTCTTCATGTTCATGCTGCAGAGGATAAACATTGCAGCCTTTCTAACAAAATTAAGAGAAATATTAGAGAATACACAACAGATTCATTTCAAAATTTAAAAAATAATAACGACAAGCATTATTCCCTGTGGAAGAGCGTAGAAAGAAAAGTATTTGACGGTGACGTCAAAGGTGCAGTTCGCCTTATTACTTCAGAAGACACTATTGCTGACAATGATGCCGATACTCTCAGGACACTCCAGCAAAAACATCCACAGCCGTCTCGTCCTCTTGATATCCCAGATAAAGAGACAATTGATGTCAAACAGATTTCATGTGATAAAGAGGACTTTCTACATGCATTAGCTACCTTTCCTAATGGCTCGGCAGCTGGCATGGACGGCCTCTCCCCAAGTCACCTCAAGGACCTGACTTCCGCTTCCCTCGGACAGGCTGCTGAAGACCTTCTTACTGCGTTAACTAATCTATGTAATGTAAATCTATGTAATATTATGCTTCAAGGCAAAGTTAATGAAGATTTCACCACCTATATGGCGCTTCACTAATAGCTCTTAAAAAGAAAAAAGGCGGTATCAGACCAATCGCCATAGGCTCAACTATTAGAAGAATTTGTTCTAAAATCGTGTGTAAGAAGATGAATACAAAATTAAGCTCTTTATTTCAGCCAGTTCAGTTAGGATATGACACGAAGGGAGGATGCGAAGTCGCCGTGCAGGCTGCCCGCTCTTTTCTGGACTCAAAACGTGGTCCATATGTTCTAATTAAATTAGACGTTAGTAACGCCTTTAATAGTATAGAGAGAGATTCCTTGCTGGGTGCAGTGTTAGAGCACATACCAGAAACATACAAATATCTCCATCAATGCTATTCAAAATCTTCTAAATTACTTTTTCGTCAAACAGTGATTGAATCCGCGGTAGGATGCCAACAGGGTGATCCTTTAGGCCCACCAATTTTCAGTTTAGGTATTTTAGACTCAATTAAAAAAATTAAAAGTAATTTGAACATATGGTACTTGGGACTTTAGGTGGAGATTACGAAACAGCGAAAGATGACTGTATTAAAATCATACAAAACTTAAATAATTTAGGCTTGAAACTTAACTTCTCAAAATGTGAAATTTACGTGTCTGAGTCTTTCTCGGAAACTGAAAAATTTTCAATATTAAACGAATTTATCTCAATACTCCCAGGTGTTAAACAAATCACAAAGGAAAATTTTTTCCTCCTCGGTGCACCTATAACCGCTGAATCAATCACACCGCTTATCATAAATTGAACTTTTCACAAATAGACTTATAAATATTAATAGACATGTGGCTCTCTTCTTGCTTCGTCATTGTCTTTCAATCCCGAAGCTCACATACTTTCTTCGTTGCAGCCCAATCTGGATGCACGGGGAAAGTTTACGAGCAATGGACAATACTTTTAAAAGTTGTGTTCAATTACTTTTAAATTCCGATATAAATGGTTTATCATGGAAACAGTTCACGCTTCCTGTGAGATTCGGTGGTGTCGGTGTTCGACGAATAGAGGACATTGCCCTTCCCGCATTCCTGGCCTCGTCCCATGCTGGTCTTGACCTCATAGGTAAGATTCTCAATCTCTCACTCGGTGAGTTTGAGGTTAGCCACATGGACGATGCCCTGAATCACTGGAAATACTTATGCCCTAATACCGATTTTCCTTCCCTACGTGTCTCGCAGAGAGGGTGGGATTTACCTCTAATAAAAAAATCCTTTAGTGAAATTCTAGATTCCACTTCAGGTGCGGATCACGCTAGGGTCCTGGCTTCTGCGGAAAGGGAGGCAGGAGCGTGGTTAAACGCTTTTCCTTCTCCTCACCTTGGTACGCTTCTGGACACAAACTCAGTCAGAATAGCTGTTTCATTAAGAGTCGGCGCGAGGGTGTGCCATCCTCATGTGTGTGTGTGCGGTGCCAGCGTAGATCCCTACGGTCACTATGGCCTATCATGCATAAGGAGCGCTGGCCGCCGCTCGAGACACAGCTCTATAAACAGCATAATAAAACGTGCTCTCGGTACAGTCAATATTCCTAGCTTACTGGAGCCGCCTGGCTTGTGTCGCGACGATGGCAAGAGGCCTGATGGCATGACCCTGGTTCCGTGGTGCCGTGGGAGGGCGCTGGTATGGGATGCCACTTGTGCGGACACCCTGGCTCCGACACATCTATCCGGCTCCTCCCGCTCATCTGGCTCCGCTGCCCTCAGCGCTGAGAAACTTAAAAAAGACAAATACTCAGGCCTCGCAGACCACTTTGAATTTCTAGCGTTCGCGGTGGAAATGCTCGGAGTCGGGTAGTACCCGTGGTCCACCTACTTCGTACACCTGGGTGGACCACGGGCACAAAAAAGTGCCCGTGGTCCACCTCATTAATAATGTCACTAAATTTTAAAAGACTTAGTGCCCGTGGTCCACCTATACTTTTTTTTTTAAATTCCATAAAAATAATGGAAAAAAAATTCATGTATGCAATGGAGGGAGGCCAAAATTTCATGGTTTAGTAGTTCTTGCGTGACATTTGATTTTACTCCCATAAGGTCATTATACTGATAGGTGGACCACGGGCACTTTTTTGTGCCCGTGGTCCACCTATGTTCACCTCGGGAAAGAAATAGGAAAACTTCTTATCGAGAAATCGGGCGACCGGCGCGCCAGCTCTTTCTTCACGCAACGTATTGCGTTAGAAATTCAAAGAGGGAACACTGCAAGCGTCCTGGGTACTACGCAGGATTCAGCGGAGCTAGAGGAGTTATTCTTTTTGGCCAATTAATTTTCTCCACGCCTCCTTCCCTGCCTTCCCAACATGCCTCCTTCCCTTTAATTATTTTTAAGTGTTTTTATTTCTTATTTTTGTTTGTTTAATTGTTAGTTAGTTAGTTATGTAGTAATACCTAATAATTTATCATTATTAGATAAAAAAAAAAAGTGCCATGGCTTCTCGATGGCACAGTAGACATGAATATGTCTCATATCATAAATGAAAAGAAAGATTAAATGGTCCCTATCCCTATCCCCATCCCTATCCCCATCCCTATCCCCATCCCTATCCCCATCCCTATCCTTATCCTTATCCTTATTCTTTCCCCTTATCCTTAATCCTTCTATGGTCAACAGGGATAAAATATATATATAAACAAACGAACAAATTATAATTAATTCATTTACGTCATGGTAACGATTTTCGTGACACACATTCTTTCGAATAGACCCCAGAGAAAAGACATATTCTAAACTAAACACTAAACAACGTGTATGCAAAATTTCATGGTGATCGGTTCAGTAGTTACAAACATCCATACAATCTTTCGCATTTATAATATTAGTACGGATTTAGATTGTGCGGTCAACCAGGATCCATCGACCTGCTGTCCTTATCTTCCACATTACGGATGGACGTCCCACGCTGCTTTTTTCGATCCGTCGCTTACACCTGAAAACCTTTCGGCCCCACCGGCCGTCGGCTCTCCTCACTATGAATGTGGCTTGCTCACAAACTCTTCAACTTACTGATTCGCCGGTTTGTCGGGAACTTTCGTTCGTCTACGGTACTGAATTGATCTCGCAGTGTAATCCAGAGCATAGCCCTCTCGGTAGCTCGTTGAGCCGTTTTAAGAGGCCAAAATTTAAGAGACCACGTTCCAGCGCCATATATATCATTACTGGCAACACTTACCTACTGGTCGAAAACTTTTAAGACACTGAGGGATAGGGGATAGTCTCGCTTAGAGAGTACTATATTCCTTGGGGGATAGTATATACTATTTAGTTTGTGGGGATAGCTTTAGTATTACCACAGCATACTTATTTCCTACAGTAGGGCGACGCCTTTGATGTTGGGCGATACCGCCGCCTGTGTAGTTATTTAAAAATTACGGAAGGGTTGACACAAATTAAGTAATATAAAATGTACTTAAGTACCTTTCTTCATCGTGCGGAAATTGACGAAAGCTTAGTTCTTTATTTATGCGAGATAAAGATTTGCACGCACTTACAGCACATGCCGTATGCACCATTTTGATTTATATAATAAATTAAAATCTGAAAGACGCGATAGCCCTGGAATATTTATCCCAAGCTACTAAGAACGACGAAGTATGCAGCTTGGGCACGTCCCACTCGCGCCTCACCCCTCACGCCCCGCACGATTGCCCTGTCTAGACGTCTCCGTCGGCCTACTGTACGAAATAAGTATGCTGTGGCTTTTGTAATGAGGAATTTCACCAATTTTATATTTATAGGTAAAAAAAGTGCTGTTTCGGTGATTGTCTTCCCTTCCAAATTTCTTATACTGATCTTACTCTTACTCTATAGGTATAGTTATAGGCGACGGTAGCCACTTACCATCAAGTGAACCATCAGCCTGCGTGTCGGACCTTAACATTTAAAAAAAACTTTATATCAGAAGGAAAAAAAATTCAATATTTATTCCATAAAAAAATCAACAAACATTAAACATTAAATAACAAAATCAGCAAACATTTTCACCATATTTTTTTTTAAAATAATTTGTACCTATTTAGATACGAACGAAGTTTTATTAAAGATAAATTAATAAGATAAATAATATACGAGTTATTTATTATAAATGACTAATAAAGAACCATTTCGATCACGTCAGCTTTCAAACGAAAAAAAATGTATCAAAATCCACGATGCTGGGAGCTACGACACATACGTCAAACTTATAACACCCCGTTTTTGCGTCGGGGGTTGCAACAATTTTAATCGGAGTTTAAAGTAAGCACTCTATGGAATTTCCTATGTAATAAGTAAATCGTTCTTAACTAACTTATCTTTAAAAAAACTTCTTGCGACGTACTTTTTTTTAAAATATTATATAAAAAAAATTAATAATGTCTTTTTAAAAAGTCACCATTTTAAGTCACTACCATTAAAGATTAATAATTTTTAAATTTTATCTAAGTACATACATTAAGTGAAATACCAAAATTTAAGTACTTTAAGAGTCGAGTTCAGGAATTTATTGAGACCTTTAAGGCGCTTATATATATTATAAAATATATATATACAACACATAAAAATTGTTATGTGTTGTATTTTTGTATTGGAAAAATTTACATGCTAAAACTTTAAAAAAAAGTTGTAGATTGAACCCAACATAGCTTGTAACATATTATGTAAATCAATCAACATTTTCATTTAAAACATCGAGATATACTAATTACGGTATGCGCCCAAAGGCCAACGCCATTAAAACATGAAACATCAATTTAATTAAATTATGTAACACGAAAAATGAGTTTACTTGTGCTAAATATGTTTATAAAATAAAATAAACAATGTCCAAAGAAATTAATATTCGTTTCATTAATATCCCATATAGTATAAATGCAAATAATTGTGGGTAGGTATGTACTGAAAATCACAATAAAATTCACAAGGCACCATGACATGTACAGTCGGGGTACGAAAACCATCTTTAGTTTTGAAATTCATTCCTTTATCAAGTAGTACCTAGACTCTTAGTACTTTTTAAAACTAAATCACATAGCAGACAACTGATACACGTTTGAAATGAAATGTTTTGATAAATTCTGATAAATTGCCTTGGTGCAAGCAAATGGAGTCTTTAAGGTGACGAACCTTTTCTTACCCCGACTGTACTGTTGAAATTCGTTCTAAAACGATAAAATATAATCGGTTCAAGGTCCAATATCTGGTAAGAGAAGTAAGAAAAAAACTAGTAGGAAAAAAATTTGTACGTTAATGTCCAGCTGTGGGTGTTTGTCGGCTGTTAATTATGTTAAACTTGAAAAAATATATAGGTAATATAAATAAAAAAATATTTTTCTCCCACTTGCTTGGAAAAGATGCCATCATTAAAAAAAACATGCGCGTACGCAGAACTCTTTGTCGATCATATATAGCCGGTAGATGTTACAAGAGGTGTCATGTGATCGTTACACTGAAACGTCACACAATATTCGACCTTGAAACTTTTCCACTTCAAAATACGTCAATTTACTCTTTGTCTATTATTGTCCTTCTGTCCAAAAGGACATTAATGGAAATTTTTAACATTTAAGTAGTTGTCGTAAAATATAATAAAAATGAGTACTTCATCGGAAGGAATGCAATTTTTAACCTATTTCCTCACAAGTTAGAGAAAAATACTAAACTCGAAGGAACTTTTATATTTAACAGGTTGCATTTTCAAATGGTACCTTGTCAATTAAAAAAAAATGATTTCACCAACTCAAAAAATTTTTTTAAAAAAATATCACACACACTTTCCACTTAAAACTACATAAATTGAAATATCAGTTTAAACTAATTTAAATGCAGCAAAAAGGAAGACAAATCAATATATTTTAAAAAAATATATACACATTATAATATACTTATTCGATCATGATTATCAACTTATATACATATACATACATCTAAAAATGAACCATTAAAATATTGTATACCTACATAATGCCCCTTATTCCGTATCATTTCATGGATACCGTATTCACTTTATGGATAACGCAACCGTTATAGACATTTTTAACCTTTAAAATGACCTATCGCTTTGAATTTAAAGGTTAATATGTCTATAACGGTTGCTTTATCTATAAAGTGAATTTTTCGGATTTTTAACCTTTAAAAAGACATAATTATCGCTTTGAATTTAAAGGTTAATATGCCTATAACGGTTGCGTTATCTATAAAGTGAATGATACGGATTTTTAACCTTTACAATGACATATCGCTTTGAATTTAAAGGTTAATATGTCTATAACTGTTGCGTTATCTATAAAGTGAATGATACGGATTTTTAACCTTTACAATGACATATCGCTTTGAATTTAAAGGTTAATATGTCTATAACGGTTGCTTTATCTATAAAGTGAATGATACGGATTTTTAACCTTTACAATGACATATCGCTTTGAATTTAAAGGTTAATATATCTATAACGGTTGCGTTATCTATAAAGTGAATGATACGAATTTTTAAACTTTACAATGACATATCGCTTTGAATTTAAAGGTTAATATGTCTATAACGGTTGCGTTATCTATAAAGTGAATGATACGGAATAAGGGGGAATATCTGATTATATTTTTTTTTTATTTTATTTTTTTACAACAAATTCTATTGTAATCAAATTGGATGCCCAAAAAAATAATAATAAATCTAAAATTTTATCTACACTTTTTGAGTAGGGCCCATAGATTATCATCTATTTTTAATTATCGTTGAAACGACTAGCATTGTGAAACTACCCATAAAATATAACATCGCCGGAATAGACGCGAGAAGTTTATATCTTTCCTCTGAAAAAGAAAAAAACAAAATTATTATAACAACAGATCTTAAAGAATATTATGCGGAAATGAGATGTTTTTCGAATAAGAATTAATCGATTGAAATACTCAGACCAAATGAAAACTATAGACAGAATTTTGTGGACAACATAGTGAGGCCGGTTTTATAAACATGTGTGCTTTGACCTTTTACTGTATTTGCGTTCCAAGCTATTACTTCAATTTTTGTTTATTTATTTTTTTGGAAATATTGTTTTCAAAGTTTACTTACGTGAGAAATGTGATTCCATTGTGCTTTTTTTATTTTTTGAAGACTGGTTTTTACACTTTTTCACTACGCAATACGACATTTTTACATTTTTTTACTACTAAATATGTTAACAAAAGACGAGGCGTAGTTTGACCGGCTTCACTGTGTCGTCCACAGGTCTCAATCTTATTTCATCTGAGTTAATTTTTTTTATAAGAACGTATGTTAATATCGCATATTAGGTTGACAGAATATTTTAAAAAATAAATTAATGTCTAACTTATCTTTTATGAACCCCAAGCTGTTAAAAGAGTGGAAAACTATTGGTCACCAAATTTGCGTCAAAAACAACAAATAACAAGAATTTCATTTTGATTTCACTATATTTTCAAATATTTTTATTAATCTGTCCATGGCTATATTATGTCATCTGGACTGCACAATCCACAAAAAATATTTTTGGTCTTTAAGAAAATGCTCGTTTGGATAAAGAAGGGATTTTATTTAGCTATTTCTTCATATTAATGCCCTTTACGAATTTTAAGTCATTATAATATAATGGAATAAAAAAACTTACTAGCTTTTACTAATGATTTTAGTCTACTTATAAAAAAAAATTAAAAACCATTTTCAGGTGACCAATTTATCTATAAAATATTAACATAAGACCATCCTCAAATTCAAAGATAATTGATTGGTCTCGCTGCGTTCGACTAGATAGAGCGCTATACAAAAGCGATAGCTCCGTGAATGCGGCAACTTTTTATTGTAGTGTGTGTAAAACATCGTCACTATTTATCACTTTTTACAGTTTTATTATATTTTTATACAGTTCCACTACGCAAACTGGCATTTTATTATGCTTCAAATTTAATAAAACATTCGGCACGTACATATCACAGACAGTTTGCAGTATGACTGGCTCGGGTACGCTGAATTTGGCGTAGAATTTTTTGCCGCATTTTACAAGTACAACGGCGGTATCTAGTCGAGCGCAGCGAGACCAATCATTCATCTATGTCTCAAATTATATAGTACGTTACGTACCTATAATAATGTATATTATATTGCGCCAAAAACATTTACTGCATGCTTGAAAACTTAACGGGCTTTTTAGTGGAGTGGATGCATTATACTTAAAAAAAAGGAAAGAAAAAAGAGAGTGTAGTTAAATATTTTAATAAAGTATAAAAAAAATATAATTCTATTTTGTAACCAAGTAGAAACGCTCGGACCAACTACCCTATCTCATAGTTAGTTACAAATACTCGGACTAACTAACCCCTGAACAGGGTAACTGGTCCGAGTACTAATGTAAGCAAAATCATGAAAACATTGAAAACAAAAAAGCAAAGCATGAAAACGCTTTCCAATCATGTTAGTTAATAATTAAAATTTTTAAAACCCGTTGGAAAAATGTGGACACTTCGCAACAATGCGGTTTTGGAAATATTTATAAATATGCTTTTAAATTGCGATTTATAGAACGCGCGCTATTTCGTTTGACCAATGAGCGCGTGCGGACCAAAATTTCTACCAAAAATCGGGAGATTTTATTCGAAATCGTCATCGTCTCAGCCGTACGACGTCCACTGCTGGACATAGGCCTTCCCCGTAATTTGCCAATAGGACCAGTCGACCCTTGGCCCTATCAGATCAACTGTCCAACTTATGGGTGGACGTCAACTCGAGAACCTTCGGCCCCAGTGGCTCAAGTTTCTTCGAACCACAAACACTTCAACTTACTTATCCGCTGGCTTATGTCAGCAACTTTCTATTTATATTTATGTTTCAACAGTAAACATATTTTGTAAGAAATTTGAACATAGAGAGGCCATAACAACGTTTTATTATCACTTATGCGAAACGGTATCACATTCTTTCGAGGTGCCAAGAAATTTCCGACGAGTTAAAATTATTTTAATACGATTTTTTTACAATATTCTAATCGGGACATGCGAATACAAATCAACGTGCAAATGCAAATGGAATAACAAAATTAAAGACTTTTAAAGGAAAAAAAATAATACTTTTATTTAAAAACTCAGATTAATTTTATTTACTTAACAATGTTAGTGAAGTACATTTTTTTAAACAATTATACTTTTGGATATACATCATTTTTTTCTAAATACAATTCAAAAATAACGATATCCCACTAGGAATAAGATAAACAATGACTATCACGAGAATAAGTAACAGACGCCACAAATATTTTAAGACTAACATCTTACAAAACATTACCTGGTCCAATTTTACATGCATCATCTAATTACACTACAAAATGGTCCATTGTAATATTAGACCGTTTATTCATAACTAGTGACCCGCTTACGGCTTCGTCCGGAACCGTTCTTTCGAGGTGTTAAGAAATTTCCGACGAGTTATATTTACGTATACCATAAAAAAAATCATATAATACCGGTTAGGATCAATCAGTCTTTAACGTGGTTACATAGCATAATGTGCAAGTCGCAAAACGTGCAGATCGCAAAATGTGCAGATCGCAAAATGTGCAGGTCGCAAAATGTTATGTGCAGGTAGGATTTTTTTCTATATTATGCACCATCCAGGGTGGGGCTATTCTGGCATTGACTAGAAATCAGTCTTTTTCAATGCAATTTTCAATATGATAGATATTTGTCGAACACTGAATAGGGGGGTTCAAATAAGAGATTTTACACTATTGCATACAATCCCCATGCTACCTACATCTTTTCTGTCATGCGTGACATTACCAAATAAGAAATCTGACAAATATCCATCATATTGAAAATTGCATTGAAAAAGACAGATTTCTAGTCAATGCCAGAATAGCCCCCACCCTGGATGGTGCATAATATAGAAAAAAATCCTACCTGCACATAACATTTTGCGAACTGCACATTTTGCGATATGCACATTTTGCGATCTGCACGTTTTGCGACTTGCACGTTTTGCGATCTGCACATTTTGCGATCTGTACATTTTGCGTAGCCTGCACATTTTGCGACTTGCACATTATGCTATGTAACCTTCAACGTCAAGTAATACGAGTCCAATTGTCATACTTTGTATGAATGAATAACTAACATATCAAAATGACAAGGTACATAAGTTCGGGACATTGTTTAATGTCCCGAACTTATGTACCTTGCCCAATGAGGCGACATGTCCCTAAGGGAAAAGCCTAAATAAAGATTTAAAAAAAAAAACAAAAAATGTCCCGAACATATCCCGAAGCCAATTTTATTGAGTTATTGCATTTATTCAGCACAATTCAGTTGAATTCAAAAGCTGAATAAAATGTAATAATATCTCATTCAGTCTTGCAAATTCAAACTACTGAAAATTCTTAGCTGACCCAATCATAGATAAATGATTGCTATCTCGCTGTGCTCGACTAGATAGAGCGCTATACAAAAACAACAGCTCCGTGAATGCGGGAACTTTTTATTGTATATTGTAGATACTTTTTTTTAATTTTTAATTTTTATTGTATTTTTTATCATCACTTTTTATCACATTTTACACAGTTTCACTACGCAAACTGGCATTTTATTTTGCCCAAAAAAGGCCCAAAATTTAACAAAACATTCGGCACGTACACGTCACAGAGAGCTTGCACTGTGACTGGCTCGGGTACGCCGAATTAGGCGTAGTATTTGTTGCCGCATTTGGCTAGTACGTCGGCGGTATCTAGTCGAGCGCACCGAGACCAATCATTTATATATGTACCCAATGACTTTTCTATATGAGACTCCATAACTCCCCGCAACCCATTTGCATGCGAACGAAGGAATGACTAAGCGACCTATTTTCTATGGCTTTTTAGACCTTTTAGTCGCAAACTTTTCGGAAAACTTTTACATAGAATACATATATACTTAGATCGATGTTTCTACCCCACAATTAGTTTTTGAGTGTTGCTAGTTTATTAAAAATCGCTTGACATTAACATTAGCGTACGAGTCGAAAGAGCTTAACTTTTAGATCCTTAATTTACTTAGGCTGGGTTGCACCATCTTACTTTAACTATAACCAACGTCGCAACTTCAGTTAATTCGCACTCATTTTGGGCCGAAAATGAGTTTTAGGCCGAAAATGAGTTGCACCAGTTAACCAGCTATGATTATTTGTTAACTGGTGCAACTCATTTTCGGCCTAACCGTTATTTTAACTCAAGTTGCGGCGTTGGTTATAGTTAAAGTTAGATGGTGCAACCCAGCCTTATTCAGCCTTGCAAATTCACGTTACTAACAAATTCCCTTTCTACCCCCAAAATTAGTTTTTAGGTGTTGCCAGTTTATTATAAACCGCTTTAAACGGAGTCGGTATTTTGTCTAATTTCTTTTTTAACACCGCAACATTAACGTCTTAGTTTGAAAAAGCTATATTCTAGATCCCTAACTACCTTATTCAGCCTTGCAAATTCACATTACTAACAAATTTTTTTTCTACCCCCAAAATTAGTTTTTAGGTGTTGCCAGTTTATTATAAACCGCTTTGAATAGAGCCGGTATTTTGTCGGATTTCTTTTTTAACACCGCATCTGACACTAGATTAGAGTCCGAGTCGAACGAGCTCAACTCGTAACTCTGCTCCGAATCCCTAACGGGCTCTACCAAAATTGGATTATCATCCACATCGAATATTATCTCTGGATCGTTCTCTATGGCCTCCTCTATCGACTCCCAATCTAGACTTTTTAACTTTGCTCTGGGACAACACTCGCACATGCCATAGTCGCACTCTTTTTTGCTCATAAAATACTCGGCATCGTCCAATATTGTTCGCTCGCTTTGTTTAACCGGCGCTACTATGGAAATTTTTCTCGGCTTATACTGATTCAACTCGTCCAAATTCTCCTCGGGTATGACCGAATCAATCAGTTGCGAGTTCGCTTTGAGAACGTTAAAATCGAAAATGGACTCCCTGCGGGCGGCGAACGACATCTTTCTGTCGTCGGACATGTGCGAGTGTTTGCCGTTGTCCTGATGGTCGGGTGACGGTAACATGCTACACTTTCTTTTGGCCTGACCTGTCATCACGATCGACTTCTTGGTGGTCGCCCAGCCGAGTGACTTTTGCACGGCCATCTTCCACTTCTTGTATCTCGCGTCGCGATCTGTATAGTGGAAGATGAGAAATTAACTCTATTCACATACTACTTAAACTTTTATATGGAAAAAAAATTATAAATATACTAGCTGACCGGGCAAACCTTGTTTTGCCATATAAAAATTTTTTTGGGATGGACCAAAACATTTAGGGGTATGAAAAATAGATGTTGGCCGATTCTCAGATCTATCCGATAAGCATACGAGATTCCATTAAAATCGGTCCAGCCGTTTCGGCTGGCAACAAACACTGCGACATGAGAATTTCATATATTAGATTCTCGCTAGCGAGTATATAGACAGACGGTATGTAACACTTACCTTCCAAGGTGGTCGTCGGCAAGAAGGTGTCCGTGTGGCACACCTGGTTTCGCCACGCGTCCGCCGTCCACACTCCCACGCTGTGGCCGGCAATCATGGCGGCGCCCAGCGCGCACATGTCCCACGAGTGGGAACGCACTGAAAACAATCTTCAGTTAGGCCGGCGGCAAAGGGGAGTGACCACGGAGTGACTTTAAGATACAAAAACTAAGGGTGTATGTATGCACACGGCCTTTGGTGCGTGCAAATTCAAGTCATACGCACAATATACACGCTTTCTGCTTGACCGAGCCTTAAGGTAAGGTACTCACAGACTGGTACTTATACCGCGAGGAGGTATTTAAGGTATGTACTCACAGACTGATATACCGATAAGGTCTTTGAGGTATGTACTCACAGACTGGTGTACCGCAATGAGGTCTTTAAGGCATGTACTCACAGACTGGTACACCGATGAAGTCTTTAAGGTATGTACTCAACTCAGAGACTGGTACTTATACCGTGATGAGGTATTTAAAGTATTTACTCACAGACTGTGGTGTACCGATGAGGTATTTAAGCTATGTACTCGCAGACTGTGGAGTACCGAAGAGGTATTTAAGCTATGTACTCGCAGACTGTGGAGTACCGAAGAGGTATTTAAGGTATGTACTCGCAGACTGGTGTACCGATGAGGTATTTAATGGTATTTAAGGTATGTGCTCACAGACTGTGGAGTACCGATGAGGTATTTAAGGTATGTACTCACAGACTGTGGTGTACCGATGAGGTCTTTAAGGTATGTACTTACAGACTGGTATACCGACGAGGTCCGCTTGCAGCTGCATGAGCAACTCGTTAGAAGACATTCTGCCGTCCACGTGGAGCTTCGACAAGGGCATTCCGCAGTCTTTGTTCATCGCTTCCAATATGTCCCTAATTCAATATAATGCAGATGTATTTTTGAATAAATATTCGGGCGACACACTCGGTAACGTTTAACTGTATAAAATAAGCGCCATCTACCCTAATTAGTACGCACTTCTTGGTTCATTATAAGCTCAACAGATGGCGATAAAGTGTTCGAAAATCAATAGTTCTACGACTGACTGTAAGGTTTTCAAAAACCAGAAACTAAATTTTTAAATTAGGTCTACGATTGACAGTTTTTAAAGGTTTTCAAAAACTATTTTTTTTTTTAAATTAGGTCTAAAGTGAATAAAAGAAGATCGCCAACGTCTTATAAATTTGAATTTTTTTTATATTGGGTTACTAAATTTCTGCTAAGATTTCCTACAGTTTTATTCTGTAGTCAATAGTTTTGAATTTTTCTAATAAGAAAATTACACAATTGTATGCTGTACCTGGTTTGGAAACACACAGCCTCCAAGGCTGCCCTTATTATGTGATTTTTCGTAGTGAATGCAGTCAGACCACAGATTATTCTGAAAAACACAATTAAATATCCTTATTTATATGATAAAGTGTGGATTGCGGCTTTTTCCGGATTCTTTTTCCATCGCTTGTGGCTACCGTCGCCTATACATAATTATGTTGGTTACGCAAAAACGCTGATAAATTTGAAAATATGAAATGAACTCTTAGTAGGATATAATGTGCTAATGTTGGGCTCAATATTATTACCATCAATTTTGAGTGTTTGTGTTCAATAGCTAGCTCAGCAGATATAGTGTGTTTGATAAATTGCTAAAAGAGAAAACTCAAATTTCTATGGGGACAAAATTTAATTTTGTTATCCTCTAACTAAAGGCAATTGTTTTTCGAATTGACATGTTAAAATATATTTATATCCAAAGATAATTGATTGGTCTCGCTGCTAGACTAGATAGAGCGCTATACAAAAGCAATAGCTCCGAAAATGTGGCAACTTTTTATTGTAGTGTGTGTAAAAAATCGTCACTTTTTATCACTTTTTACCCAGTTTTATTATATTTTTATACAGTTTCACTACGCAAACTGGTATTTTATTATGCTTAAAATTTAACAAAACATTCGACACGTACAAATCACAAACAGTTTGCGGTGTGACTGGCTCGGGTACGCCGAATTCGGCGTACTATTTTATGCCGCATTTTACAAGTACGACGGCGGTATCTAGTCGAGCGCAGCGAGACCAATCATTTATCTATGTTTATATCCTTACCCTCTCGCATCCTTCCTCCAGTATGGCGCGTACAGTCCATTGAAGGCCGGCACAAAGTAGACGTCTCCGGTGGAAAACACTTGTCCGGCTATGTGCTCTGTGTCGTGGGCCACGTCCTTTATAAGTTTCAAATTGTCCCTTAGGAACTTCATTGCACCGCCGGCCACGGCTATCGAACCTGTTCACACACGATAGGGTTATTAATTCGATTTATAAAGTGCTAAAAGATGTATCAAAACTAAACTAGATCAGACTAGATAACTATTAGTTAAGGCAAAGGTACCTTCGAGTGCATATATGGCCGGCGTATTAGGCCCCAGCCTATAGGCCACGGTGGTGATAAGGCCGTGAGTGGACTGCACCCTCCGCGTGCCTGTGTTGTAGAGGAGGAAGCAACCGCTTCTGTATGTGTTCTTCGCTTGGCCGGCCTGAAGGCAATTGTGACCCACCAACGCTGCCTGTTGGTTGCCTAGTATCTGAAAATTGCATCATTATATTCAATTGTGATCCACTAAGATTGCCTATTGTTGACTAATATCTAAAAATGGCACACAAAACTGATTATTAGATTTAATTCTGTGAGTCACTAAGATTGTAATGTAGATTTAATCGTGACCCACCAACGCTGCCAGTTGGTTGCCTAATATCTAAAAATTTGCACAAAACTGATACAAGATTTTATTATGACCCACCAAGATCGCCTGTTATTGACTAATATCTCAAAATTTGCACAAAACTGATCATTAGATTTAATTGTGGCCCACCAACGCTGTCTGCCAGTTGGTTGACTAATATCTTGACTAATAAAACTAAGTTGGGTTTGAATAAAAAAAAAAAAAAAAAAAAAAAAAAAACAAGTCAAGACTCACTCCAGATATCCTTATGCCGTTTAGAATGGAGTCTATTTTGACAGTTTCATATACTTCTGAGCTGCTCCGGATTTGTGGCAGAGAATCGCGATGAATGCCAAACAATCTTTGAAAAAAAAATAGCATTTTTTTATGTTAAGGTCGACGACAGACGGACCACTTGTGGTGGTCACGGTCAGTCACTTATAACACAAGCAACGCCATAGGTGCGCTGGCGACCATAGAAGTATTAAGAACAAGGGATAAGGAAGGGGGATGGTATGTAAGGAGGTGGTTACTGCCGCCAGACGGGCTGCCCAAATGACTGCGAAACGCAGTGTGCCCTGCCATTGTGTTAAGTAGATTTGTCAATTTGGACCTTACCTGCAAAGCATAGGGTCCCAATTCAACGTTTCCAAGTTCATTAGCAGCGTGCGAGAGGCGTTTGAGACGTCTGTTATGTGAAGACCACCTCGAGAGCCGCCTGTTAGATTCTGGAAAGTTTATTTTATTTTACTCTGAGCATTTACCGTTTTGCCTCCTACTAATCCACAGACAGACACACATTTATTTACACACACACACAGATTCACTAACTCACACACACTCACATTCACACACGCACACTCACACTCACATTCACATTCTCTCTCTCTCTCTCTCTCTCTCACACACACACACACACACGCACACGCACGCACACACACACACATTCACATACGCACACTCACACACACACATTCACATACGCACACTCACACTCACATTCACTCTCTCTCTCTCTCTCTCTCTCTCACACACACACACGCACGCACGCACGCACATACACACATACACTCGCATTCACTCACTCACACACATACACACACACACTCATACTCACACACATGCATCGCTCAAAGAATATCACAAGAAGCGCTCACCCAAACAATCCACGAATCGACTGTGCCGAACAAAAGTCTCTTGTCTCGACTGGCCCTTCTCACCGCCTTCACGTTGTCCTTGAGCCATCGCATCTTGAGAGCGCTGAAGTACGGGCTTATGGGCAGACCGGATATGCTCTTCAGGTAGTTCTTGTTTCTGTCGGGCACTTTGGCCAAGATCGCGTCCACCACTGAATCCGTGCGGTTGTCGTTCCATGCTGGAATTCAGTAAGATCCGTACTAATTATTATAAATGCGAAAGTTTGTATGGATGTATGGATGTTTGTAACTCTTTCGTGCAAAAACTACTGAACCGATCACCATGAAATTTTCTATAATAATAGTTTTGCTACTGTGTGAGCAGTAGCAAAACTATGTTAAACTATTATTTATTATTACTATAATAATAAATAATATAAATTATAAACTATAATAATAAATTTGCTACTGTGCAAAACACTTTATAATCGTTCGTAAGGAGTAAGTATCAGTCGTGTGTCGAAGCTGACACATTTTTTTTTTAAGAGAAAGCAACTCAATGATTTAAAAATAAACATTATACAAGTAGAGGAATTTGTCGATATATATAGGCTCTGGCGAAATGGACACGAAAATAACTGTCGGATAAATCCGACTCTGGTGGCCAAGGGGTTAAATCATGGACGTAGGATATAAGCAGGACTGATTACTTGAAAAAATTGCATTTAGGAAAATTAACTGTATTTAATAAACTATAAATTAAAGTATATTTCTCATTGCACTTAACACAGACGCTAATCCGAGCAGAGAAAGAGAGCCAAACTGAGGCCGTGTGTCTCTTTTTAGGTCTTTAGGTCTAAAAAGTTTTCCGTTAAAAAGACCAGACTAAAAAGTCTAAAAGTCTAAAAAGACTAAAAAGTCTTTTGGTCTTTTCCGTTAGGTCTTTCATCTTGCCAGACTAAAAAAATGTAAGATTCAAAAATCTTGGTAGTATTTTAATTAATAAATTTTAAGCCAACATATTATAATCACATTAATTTCGTTATATGTATATATTCCAAATTACAAAAATAATATTTATCGTTTCATGCCCATTTAATGTTTTCTACTTATATACATTTAAAGTGACATTAATTCATTTTTCTTTAATATTAAACTACTACTATATGTAATTGTTTGTAAGTACATATATTACAATATATTACAACATTTCAATTTGTCTCACTTAACAAAAATCTTATTGTCACCCTATTGGAAAGGGACATACAGCGTCTCTCTCTCTCTCTCTCTACTACATATCTTGCTCGGCTCGCTTTTTAGCTGCGAGTAATCAATCCTGCTTATTATATTAGATCCATGCTTTAAATCAACCCCCTAGAATACAAAATAGGTTCTAACTATAACCTAAGGCTGGATGTAGTGGTTCCCCCGTGAACTTATCCCAGGCTATCGTTGTCTCCCTCTGATTCGTAATGCCGAGTGTAACAATATCTTCCTTGGAGTAACCTGGAACATAAAAAACCTATTTTGAAAGCGGTACTTAATCGTGCAAAACTATTTGGATTTATATAAAAAAATAGACTTAAAAAATGGGTAAGTACTTCTGTCGTTATGGGTTGACCAAAAAGCTTAAAAAAATATTATATTGAACTATCAAAGTTCAGAATAACATTTGTTACTTTTTTTTTGTTTACTAAACTAAAACTTTTATATTAAAAAAAAATTAACTAAAAAGTGATTTTAGAGTTAAATTTCCTACTTCGGCGATTGAGAATATCTACATGTTAAAAAATTAATTATCTGTTGTAGTTTAAACACAACATAGCATAATAATATGTAATTGTAATTCAATAAATAAATATTTTCACACAAAAGCCGTGATATTAACTAATTGGAGTATGCGGTGCCTTAAATCTACAAGTCTTACCTAATTCCTTGAGCTGCTCGATAGCTTTTACTGCGCATATTTCGATGTGGTGTATGGTTTCCAAGGGATCTTGCTCAGACCATCCTTCCTTGGGCTGAACCTCTGTCTTATCGAGTTGATGGGACACCAATTCTTCTGAACGCTCTGCTTCGTATATCTGTAATTAAATACATGGAAATAATTTTAATAAATTAAAGTATGTACCTAGAGCTAAATAGTCCTAATAATATCTGCTATCTGGGAGTAAAAGTGACGTTAAAAAAGGTGCAGCCGTTTCGGAAGTTAGCCGGAACAAACAGATGGATGGAGGATAAAAATTATCCTCAAGTTTAATTCAGATATAGTCATCAATACATAAGTGAAAACCGCATTCAAACCTGTTAAGCCGTTTCTGAGATTAATGTGCTAAAAAAGATAATTATAATAATAAGTAATAAAAACAATTTTTTTGAGCTCTGTAACACAAAGGACAACTTGACCATTTTTTTTATTTTTTGTAAAGTTGTACGTGTGCAAATTATTTAATGTATACGGCTCGTTTTTATATGTTACTTTATAAGGATTTACATGAAATGACAAAAAAAGAAAAGGTATTTCTCCGCCGTGACAGTGTTCAATCACTGCCGTGACCAGGATTCGAACCTGGGTTACTACGGCCACAACGTAGGGTCCTAACCACTAGACGATCACGGCTATCGGAGTTGACAACAACACGAAGTAAATTTCCAGTCACTTTCATTTCAATGCTGACTAATTTGTTCACGGTATTAAATTTCTTCATGTTTTATTTTTTGCCGATGTTAAACTGATGTAATGAAAAAGAAAGGCATTGAGATTTTCGATAAGTAGCTTACCAGCTCCGATAGCCGTGATCGTCTAGTGGTTAGGACCCTACGTTGTGGCCGTAGTAACCCAGGTTCGAATCCTGGTCACGGCAGTGAATGTACACTGTCACGGCGGAGTATGACTTTTTCTATTTTTATATTTTAATCTTCATTGATATATAAATACTCTGTCTGTCTGTATATCCATTTGATGCGGTTTTCACCATCAGTTAGATAATTTTTTACGGAAGATTTTTTTTTCATGTAATGAAACATATTCTATTTTTATTTAATACATTAATACGAAGTTCTCCGGGTCAGCTTGTTTAATTATGTACAAATTGCTATTACATATATTACTCTCAAATCTCAATGATTCAGCGGTTTGGTACTGATTTTAAAATATTGGTTTATTTGTTTAATTTGTTTTGCAAATTTATCTTGAAAAGAGCAACTATGAGGTTAATTGCTCGTTAAGAATATGCAAACCGAAGTGATGGTAAAATGCTAAATTGACTTATTATGCAAGACACTGAAATTTAGTATTATGCAATATAGAATTTATGTAAATACTAGCTGGCGCCCGCGACTTCGTCCGCGCGAAAAAAAGTAGCCTATCCTGTATCCCGTACGTCTAAATGTTTATCAACCAAATTTCATGAGAATCGGTTAATTCGTTTAAGAGTTTTGGAGGAACATACATACATACATGAAATACCTACACTTACAGATTTATTAGTATGTATTTATTTCACACCTAAGTATTACCAAGTCAATTGCAAATGGTGGTGCTTCTGTTTGCCTCTCTCTCTCTCTCTCTCGTCGATGGACGGTATGGTTAGTAAAAACATTTAGATAGTGGTCAGATAGGTCGAAGAGAAGTGGGTTGTATTTTTCAAACAAGTTTTACTACTACTAGGTCTTTAATAAATTAATAAATATTGTAATTTTTTAAATCCGTGTCGAGCCGCCGCTGGCAAGCGGCAATACGTAAGTACATATTAAAATAAAAAAAAAAAAGTGCCATGGCTTCTCGATGGCACAGTAGACATGAATATGTCTCATATCATAAATGAAAAGAAAGATTTAAATGGTCCCTATCCCTATCCCTATCCCCATCCCTATCCCTATCCCCATCCCTATCCTTATCCTTATTCTTTCCCCTTATCCTTAATCCTTCTATGGTCAACAGGGATAATATATATATAAACAAACGAACAAACTATCCCTATCCCTATCCCCATCCCCATCCCTATCCCTATCCCTATCCCTATCCCCATCCCTATCCCTATCCTTATCCTTATTCTTTCCCCTTATCCTTAATCCTTCTATGGTCAACAGAGATAAAATATATATATAAACAAACGAACAAATTATAATTAATTCATTTACGTCATGGTAACGATTTTCGTGACACACATTCTTTCGAATAGACCCCAGAGAAAAGACATATTCATGTCAAAAATAAACTAATTTACATGATAACAACATATATTCTGAGGTTTATTTATACGTGGTTAATACTTACAACAAATCTAACTGTCTTGGTTCCGTCGTAAATGACGCCGACCAGCGACTTCTTGGCGCCGTCCTTCACCGGCATCTCGACCCCTGGAACAAAGTACAAACTGAAGTCTTATCACAGCGTTAGAGATATTTTTTTAAGGTCATATGTATATGCTACCGCATAGAAGTAGAATGTACCGTCATAAAACTCAATGAACTTTCAAAGTACATATAAAGAGTGCGACCACACTATAATGATAAGGAGCTTCGCTTAAGGCCCCGCTCCCTAAACATTATGATTGTTTGCCGTAAAACTGTAAGTAAACCAAATATCACATCAATGTAAAACTTAATTTTTTTTTTTTTTTTTTTTTTACAACTGCCATCAGTCATTAGTGACTATAATCAGTTCCGCTGTATTTCATAGGGTAAAACTTAAATAATATTATATTTTAAACCTTTTTCTAGTCATTGTCAAGACAGGAACACAATTAGTGGAAATTGACTCGACACTTTTATTTTTTATCTCAGAAGCAACTTCGATATTTTTTCTTTTATCTCAGAAGCAACTTTAGTTACATATGCAAAATAAATACTCATAGAAAGAAAATGAGGTTTATTAGTTATTCTCAAGACAAAATTTACCTAGAACGATTATTATTCTCACAATAAATTAAATTTGATTTGAGACTTACGTCCTTTAGTTCTATGCAAGAAAAACAGAGAAATGGATCATTCGATATTCAACCTTATTCGAACCGTATTTGTGTTTGAAAGGGAATGCATGCGAGTGTTCCTCAGTACCTCGCTGTGCGCCAACAGAAAGCGTTTTGGGAGCGTCACCTTAAGTGTTAAGGGCTCAGTCTATCGGTGCAAAACTACGAAATAGAGTCGAAAAAAACCGTGCGCGTGGGGAGCACCTCCGCTGACATCCTGCGTTATAATACTCGTAATTTATCAATAGAATCTTCCTCTACTTATTGCTTTTAATATTTTACTAGAATTTTTTAATTTTATGTTATTGAAAATACCCAATTTTCATATTATACATATATTATACATGCATTGTTATGCTATAATAGTTAATCCAATAAATAGATACAGTCTGCGCGCTAGCTCCAAGAAATTTTAGAAATGTTAGAAATTTTAGAATGTTAGAAATGTTTAGAAATTTTAGAATTTTAGAAGTTTTAGAAAGAGACTTAGAAAGAGAAATTTTTTAATTTCATGTTATTGAAAATACCCAATTTTCAACATTTCTAAATATATTATACATGCATTGTTATGCTATAATAGTTAATCCAATAAATAGATACAGTCGGCGCGCTAGCTCCAAGAAATTTTAGAAATTTTAGAATGCTAGAAATGTAGAAATTTTAGAAGTTTTAGAAATTTTAGAAACAGACTTGTTTTTTAGAATTAGTTTTAGTTAATTTAGAATATAGAAAAGTTGTTAGCAGATTATCGATATTATTATTGTGAATAAGGTTGTGTTCATTTCATTATTAGAAATTGAGATGATATTACATGATTGAAGACTTTTTTTGAGCGGAAGCCTGTGCCAGGAGCCTTCACTCTTCCATAAAAGCTAGTAATAATATATATACCTAATTTTTTTTATAATTATTATAACATATAA
This sequence comes from Synanthedon tipuliformis, assembly GCA_947623395.1. NCBI lineage: Eukaryota > Metazoa > Arthropoda > Insecta > Lepidoptera > Sesiidae > Synanthedon > Synanthedon tipuliformis. Next base: position 3,754,802 of record OX392433.1, read on the forward strand.
CATAATATAATATAATATAATACAATATAACATATACGAATATAATATATAATGCTTATGATATTTGACTTGCATTTCCTTTTTTTAGACAAGCATATCTTTTTCCATTATGACCCAATATTAATATATATAACAAAAACAAAAACTAACTAACTACCAAAAAGTTCGAAAATAATGTTGAAAATAAATAAAGTAAAGCAACTTTCGATATGCTAACAGAAGCGCAAAATCTCTGAGAGTGAGCGAGACAAAGATATTTGTTCGAGCGCAAAAAACATGTAAAAATTTAACACGGAGCACACGTCTGAACGCAACGACCGCTCACCGGTCACTGAGGAGTTTGATTGCCGGTATTTTCTTATCAATAAAATAATTACTTTTCTTAATTTTTATACAGAAAACATAGCTTTTTATTGTACCTAAACACTTGTCCTTTATGATTATAAATGTTAATTTCTGATTGTAGTTACGTAATTATGTTAAAAATGAAAAAAAAAATTAGTGAAAAATTTGATAAAAGACAATGTTTAACGTTCTTACTTAAGAACATGAATTAGTTTTGCAAAATAATAATCAGGTAAATTTAAGGACGACCACATAAGAAAACTTCATACCTGAATAGATTTTTCAATTTATCATTAGTTGTTATGTCTTTAGTCCGTGAACATAGCTCAACATACTGCAGGGCTTGGCAGAGCTATGTTTAACTCCATTTTTACCTAATATATACCCTATAAACAAACGTTTAAAAAATACTTAACTATTAACCATATTATAAATTTTTCTTGGTTATAAAAATATTTCTAAGTTTTTCCTAAATTAGTTTGAAAACAAGGTTATAAGCAGCGCCAAAAATTCGACGAGAGACAATTTTTAGCGGCCTTAAGAGCCAAGCGACTCGCTTAGTTAGCTACTAATAAAATATAGAAAAATGCCATGGCTTCTCGATGGCACAGTAGACATGAATATGTCTCATATCATAAATGAAAAGAAAGATTTAAATGGTCCCTATCCCTATCCCTATCCCCATCCCTATCCCTATCCCTATCCCCATCCCTATCCTTATCCTTATCCTTATTCTTTCCCCTTATCCTTAATCCTTCTATGGTCAACAGGGATAATATATATATAAACAAACGAACAAACTATCCCTATCCCTATCCCCATCCCCATCCCTATCCCTATCCCTATCCCCATCCCTATCCTTATCCTTATTCTTTCCCCTTATCCTTAATCCTTCTATGGTCAACAGGGATAATATATATATAAACAAACGAACAAATTATAATTAATTCATTTACGTCATGGTAACGATTTTCGTGACACACATTCTTTCGAATTAATTCATTTACGTCATGGTAACGATTTTCGTGACACACATTCTTTCGAATAGACCCCAGAGAAAAGACATATTCATGTCAATTATTGTAAACAGACTCAATGAACTTGCAAAGTATAAGGCCGCGACAATCTAGCTTTAAGTGCTATGGACCGTCAGCCTGCCTGTCGACCTTAAGGTAAAAAAAAAAATTGCACGCAAGGAAATTAAGAGTTTTGCACTGAAGCCTTTAAAAACCGGCTTGTACTAACTAACGGTTGATACAGTTTTTCGACGATAACATGCGAAGGTTCAATATCCAACGTCGGTGTCAAGGTCTTGAGAGCTGTTTGTTTGTCACTTGTAGCACTACCATGAGTTGCTATCGAAATATGACGTTGGTTTACTTTTGTCGATAACGAATAAACGAGCTTCGAATGATTTTCGAAATAAGTCGTATCATAAGTTTCGCTAATGTTTACTTTACTCGCTAATGTTACGGCGATTGTGTCTAACTTCACGCTTAATGAAGCTATCTCCTTTTGAATGTACTTGAAAGACAGAGAAGGACTATATCCTTCTCTGTCTTTCAAGTTCCACGTTCATACGTATCGTATTACTTTACTACACTACGGCCATGTTGATGTTGGCCTTGTGCTATCACTCGAAATCATTGATTATTCGTTATTAAATTTTATATTTTAATATTTTAACAAATATATAAATAATAATGTTACAATTTTATTCTATTTTGTACATATTAGAATGAATATTGTTATTGTTAAAAAGGAGTACATTTAAATTTTATATGCATATTTATTTTGGAAAATGTCTAAATTAGAGAATGGATGGGAAATACAAAACCACCAACTAATTAAGTAGATAATGCCTCCTATAACCTGCCTATATAAAATATAATTAAATTAGATAAAACTTCTCATGTATATCAGCTTGAAACATCCTTTCAAAATTTCGTGTCATACTCTCCAATTCGACCCGTTCTACATCCACCACGGGAAATATGTTCTATTTAATAAGTAAACCATTATTTAAATATAGAAAAATGCCATGGCTTCTCGATGGCACAGTAGACATGAATATGTCTCATATCATAAATGAAAAGAAAGATTTAAATGGTCCCTATCCCTATCCCCATCCCTATCCCTATCCTTATCCTTATCCTTATTCTTTCCCCTTATCCTTAATCCTTCTATGGTCAACAGGGATAATATATATATAAACAAACGAACAAACTATCCCTATCCCCATCCCTATCCCTATCCCCATCCCTATCCTTATCCTTATTCTTTCCCCTTATCCTTAATCCTTCTATGGTCAACAGGGATAATATATATATAAACAAACGAACAAATTATAATTAATTCATTTACGTCATGGTAACGATTTTCGTGACACACATTCTTTCGAATTAATTCATTTACGTCATGGTAACGATTTTCGTGACACACATTCTTTCGAATAGACCCCAGAGAAAAGACATATTCATGCCAAAACCTATCGAAATGTAGTCGCTAGCGACAAATTAATATTACAAATTGCTATTTTTACTAATGACACTGGCAAAATCATCGGAGAAGATCTGATGGAGCCAAGACATTAAAAGAGAAGAAGAAGAGAATTGAAGGCGAAGCCGCAAAACACAGCTAGTAGTGTCACACACAGAAAGTGACTGTTTCACGTGTATCATAAAATCCTAGTTGTTCAAGGCTGAAAAACGTTTCTGTAAGCAATAAAATGAAGTCTTCTCAGAACCTACCTACCTACGACCTACGTGATCAATCTAGTTGATGGGTTTCCCCCGGTTGAAGCAAATCAACGATTTCCCTTCATTTTCTGTGTAAGTGATACGATTTTCCTTAACTATTGACCAAGGTTTGCAATCTAGTCATGTATCTAATCTAGTCTAGTCTAATCTAGTCCGCTGCGCTGGAATAGGGGAGAGAAACTAATAGGTTGCTATTTTTTTTTACAGAATTTTGCACATGAACATAATTAATAATAATATACATTTAATACATGCGAATACTTCAACAGAAAAAATATTCACTAAGTAGGTACTAACTAGTGCCCGCAACTTCGTCCGTGTTCAAAATTAAAATAAATAAATCTATACTAATATTATAAAGCTGAAGAGTTTGTTTGTTTGTTTGTTTGAACGTGCTAATCTCAAGAACTACTGGTTCGAATTGAAAAATTCTTTTTGTGTTGGATAGATCATTTATCGAGGAAGTCTTTAGGCTATATAACATCACGTTGCGACTAATAGGAGCGAAGAAACAGTCGAAAATGTGAAAAGAAACGGAAAATTATTCATGTTTGAGGGCCTCCGTTGCGTGCGCTGCGAAAACCGTTCGAGATACCCAAATGATTCCCAAAATAACTATTCCACGCGGACAAAGTCGCGAGCACCAGCTAGTAAGCAATATAACGCCTGACACGCGGTCGAAGTTGCGAGCAAACAGCTAGTCATGTATAAAATACTATACATAACGTTACATCGCATGTGTACCTATACTTAATTGCAATGTATGTCATGTGCAAAATTTGTATATATTATAAATAAAATAAAGACTTTTTAATGTTTGTTTTTAACACTCGCTTGCTTAGTTGCCAAGAAAAAAAAAAGAACATACAATGTCACAAGGACACACATAACAATATGTGTTGTGTATACACCGTATATTATACATTATTACCTAAGTAGTTGGAAAATATACGTGTCTTAAACGTTTACATCACGCCAATAAAATAAGCGATAATAAGGTGATAAGCCAAGGTTTTTGCACCGAGTAACTAATCTAAATGATAAATAATAAAACAAATTGTACCATAATACTATTTTACATAAACTTGGTATGTAAGTGTAATAAATTTTAATTAAAATAAGTAACACTTAAGTTTTCTACTAATATAATTTATAGTCCATGAAAATGTATTAAGCAAGAGGTTGCCTTACATCAAATCAGGTAGTTTGTTCTGATTTTTTTTTATAATAGGATACTAGTGGCCCGCTCCACTAGCAATTTTTTACTCAACCATACACCGCCATACCTATGTTAGATTCTTATGGAAATCACAGATAATAAAATTTATATTAGTTCAATTTCTTTGATAAAATTATAACAAATATTTGTTGGATTGAGTAAGTAGATATCCAACAGATGGCGCTATGTTAATAATATTTATTATAAAATTTGCAAAAAAATGAGATATAAGCTATCTTAGTTGGACCAAAATATACATAATATGCATTATATGCAATGAGATATTTCCTAATACTATAATATATATTTTTAAACGCGCTTTAATAACTTATAAGATAACTTTTACTGTAAACCCATTTCTTATTAGTGGTCAAAATTGTCGAAAACTAGAATTAATTGTGCTTAAAATGTTATGCAAAATAAAAAAAAACTCCTTGTTTTTTTTTTAATTAGCACACAACTCCAAACATTGAAAAGTTCGAGCACTACCTACCATTTTCCATATTTGAAACTCCTTACAACAAAAAAAAAACACTGCTCACAAACACGCGCGTATTCGCTATTTTAAATTTAAATGAAAAACGTAGGAACGGTGCGCGCTTTCCCGCGTAAACTACACATTTAATACTGATAGGTCGGCTCGCTCACACCCACTTCGCTGTCAACTTATCAATTTCGTATTATATATACAAATGTGTGTGACGTAGAATTCGTTGTCTGATACGAATTTACAACTGCGCGGGAGTAGACATACCTACTCATTGATAGTTTTCCGAATGACACATAACTATTATTTAGTTTATTAATAAACTAGCTTTCCGCGCAATTCTTTTGCGCCCGGATTAAAGGATTGCGTAGGGCTAGGGATAGAGGATAGGTAGGGGATAAATTACTGTAATGTCATTTCAAGAAACAAGGAACAAGAACTAAGTACTGCACGTACATGTTACATTAAATCAAAATTTTAAAGTATAGCAAAATTTAAAGAACACATTACAGCTATATTACATGGTATAAATGACAAAAATCAGTAGGTACATGTTAAAACGATAAAAAATGTATATAAGAAAATGTAGAAATCATTAGCATTACGATAGTTAGGTATACAATAACAATAACACATGGTAACATAGTACAAACAATAATAATAATAATTATACACAAATACATATTATCTGCATAATACCTTCCTCTTTACGCCCTTAATGCACTGTATATTAAGGACGTGTTCACGAAATGAATAGGTATCTAATAGCAACAATACACTGAAGCACTATGCGGGACCAAACTCGTTTTGGTACTTGGTATTTTTTTAATATTTTTTTATGTTCCCTATGTAGACAAATACTTATTACAATTGTTTTGTATTGTCTGACCTTTTGCATTTGGTGAAATGACCTGAAGGTCTACTTCGGTGACTGCTACTGGAACTTCTTGACTATAAGAGCTAAGTTTACCGAGCTTGGGCTCAATTTGTTAGTTATGACGAGACCTTATAACTAGACTTGGTGAAGTGACCTGAAGGTCTACTTCGATGACTGTTACTGGAACTTCTTGACTATAAGAGCTAAGTTTGCCGAGCTTGGGCTCAATTTGTTAGTTATGACGAGACCTTATCACTGGACTTGGTGAAGTGACCTGAAGGTCTACTTCGGTGACTGCTACTGGAATTTCTTGACTATAAGAGCTAAGTTTGCCGAGCTTGGGCTCAATTTGTTAGTTATGACGAGACCTTATCACTGGACTTGGTGAAGTGACCTGAAGGTCTACTTCGGTGACTGCTACTGGAACTTCTTGACTATAAGAGCTAAGTTTGCCGAGCTTGGGCTCAATTTGTTAGTTATGACGAGACCTTATCACTGGACTTGGTGAAGTGACCTGAAGGTCTACTTCGGTGACTGCTACTGGAACTTCTTGATTATAAGAGCTAAGTTTGCCGAGCTTGGGCTCAATTTGTTAGTTATGACGAGACCTTATCACTGGACTTGGTGAAGTGACCTGAAGGTCTACTTCGGTGACTGCTACTGGAACTTCTTGACTATAAGAGCTAAGTTTGCCGAGCTTGGGCTCAATTTGTTAGTTATGACGAGACCTTATCACTGGACTTGGTGTAGTGACCTGAAGGTCTACTTCGGTGACTGCTACTGGAACTTCTTGACTATAAGAGCTAAGTTTACCGAGCTTGGGCTCAATTTGTTAGTTATGACGAGGCCCTATAACTGGACTTGGTGTATTGACCTGAAGGTCTACTTTGATCACTACTACTGGAACTTCTTGACTATAAGAGTTAAGTTTGCCGAGCATGGGCTCAATTTGTTAGTTATGACGAGACCTTATCACTGGACTTGGTGCAGTGAAAGACAGACGCAAAAAAATAATTAAATAAATAAATAAATAAAAATTACTCAAAAATACAAACAAAAAGAGCACAAACTCAAGATACCTACCTCTGATAGTTTCGGAGTTCCATGGGGTGTCTCCGGAGTTCATCATCAGGTCAGCCAAGTCATCCAGCATGTAAGTACTCATGAATACAAACAAAAAGAGCACAAACTCGGGATATCTACCTCTGATAGTTTCGGAGTTCCATGGGGTGTCTCCGGAATTCATCATCAGGTCACCCAAGTCATCCAGCATGTAAGTACTCATGAATACAAACAAAAATAGCACAAACTCGAGATACCTACCTCTGATAGTTTCGGAGTGCCGTTGTTGTTGTGTCCAAGCGCAGGGTTGCAGGCACTTCTTCGCGTTCTCTCTAAACTTGTAGTGGTACCTGCAGAGCCAATTGGGATTGGCTGATGTTCCCCTGGAACGTGACCGTGACCTATGTCGCCTTTGGCCGAAACTTTTTACCGTAGCTTTGGACCGCAGCTCGCTAGCTTCCCCGCGGAGCTGCTTCACTTCCAAGACCATGTTCCGGAATTCTTGAATGAGCTCCGCGCTACTGTGCTCTGGTTGCGTGGTCTTGACCTCTGAGATGACGCCCTGTCTGACCGACTCCATGATCCGGTCTGCCATACGGGCCAGGTTTTCTAACTTGGTGTCTTCGCTCACCAACAACACTGTGCGCACGGCTGTCGGAAGTCGCTGCATCCACAGTTTCCTTACCGTGTCGTCGGCGACACCAGAATTCCTAGCTGCTTCGGCCATCTTTCTATAGTTGCGATGGTGTTTGTTCTCCCAATTCCATTTCTTTTACTAATCTATTGAATTGTGAATCGGCACTTTCTTGAAAAATGCCGATCAACGGGTCCTTCAATTGGTCGCAGTTACGATTTTCCGGATTTACCAACAGGTCGCTGACCGTGTTCAATTCCTCTTTACCTAATTTGCTGATGACTAGGTCGAACATGGCCTCCTGACCTAATCTCTGTGGTGTTAAAATTGCCTCAAATTGCGCGAACCACATTCTGGGCATGTCCCTCCAGAACGGCGCTATTCTCGATGCAATCGTGATTGCCGCTAGGTCGCTGTGTCCTGTCATCTCCGTAGATTGTGTAACCGGTGCTGGGGCACTCGCCCGTGGAGCCGCCGCTTGAGCCATTTTGTGTCGAGTCCGCGATAAATTTTGTTCCGAACTTGCCTGGTAAGAGATCACGTCGGGGTTACCAATGTAAGATTATGTTGTGGGTCTTGATATGAATTAAACAAGATTCTGAACTCCTGTGTTATTTATTCAACATAACCTTAACAAACGTTACTTATTAATTACGTGATCTCTAATAATAATAATACCAGGCAAGCCGGCCGATAGCGTGCGTTCTTATCAACGCTTACAATGCGACTGTGGTGGTCCGACGGGGCTGCGCTTGCCTGTACTGATCATGCTGATGCGCACAAATTGTCTATGTATGACGCTACAAATATTATAAATGCGAAAGTTTGTATGGATGTTTGTAACTTTTTCACGCAAAAACTACATACCTACTGAACTACATCACCATGAAATTATGCATACACGTTGTCTGGGACACCAGAAAGGACATAGGGTACTTTTCATCCAGAACGCGGACGAAGTCGCGGGCACCAGCTAGTCACTACATAGTATAAAACAAAGTCGCTTTTTCTGTCCCTATGTCCCTTTGTATGCTTAGATCTTTAAAACTACGCAACGGATTTTAATGCGGTTTTCACTAATGGGTAGAGTTGTTCTCGAGGAAGGTTTAAGTACATAATTTACTAAGTTACGCGGGCGAAGTCGCGGGCAGCAGCTAGTATAATATAAATTTAATTTACGACTTGTATTTTTATTACATTTTGTGTTTAAAGCATCTATTCAGTCTTTATTGCTCATATATTTTTGTCAGGCATTGAATATTTATTTGAAATAGAAAATAAATAATCTATTTTTACAGATTATTTATTTTCTATTTCTAAACAGATTTTTATTTCGCTTTAAAAAAAAGCGAAATAAAAATCTGTTTATTCAAGTAAGGATTGCCTCAAAATCGTTTGAGCCGTTTTTGAGTCAACATGGAACACAAGGAACCCGTCATTTTTTATACATAACGATAAGATAGTATTTTTCTCTTATATTTTAGTATATTATTGTGTAGGTATCCAAATGTTTATAAGTAATTTATTTTAATTAATTCAGAACGAACGGTTACAACTTTCTTGTGTGACCTTTGTGACGTCAACTGAGATTTTATGCCAAGAAATTCTTTATTGCTTTTAAGAAAATTTTAAATACTTAGTATTTTTTTCTTTCTTTTTATGTTAACGTCTAATAGACAGGCTAACGGTTCCGCGTGATGGTAAGTGGCCACCGTCGCTTATAACAAAAGCAAACCCACAGGTGCTGTAAGTGTAAGATTAGGAAATCGGCTCTGGTAGAGGGATCTCACTGTTGCTAAGCGCTGTTCGATGAAATGTGAATGGACGGTTCTTATGATGAAAAAAATTGAAACATTATGATACATAAATATATTCCGTGAAGTCCGAATGGACGGTTCTTATGATGAAAAAAATAAAAAAAATATGTATAATATGAAAAAAATGTAAAAACCCACTTTTCCTTTTTCATGACCAAAGTTTAGTTTTGAAAAATGAAAAGTACCTAACGACGTATTCGGGTCAGCTAGTAATCTCTACTTGTAAAATATTTTGTCCCTAGACTGACTAGTCGGGTCACTCACAGACTTCAAATTTTTATAAAAAATATTTTTCGTTTTTATTTTTTGAAAAGAAATAAAAACAGTGTTAAAAGGAAAAAAAATATTTCTCAGACTTAATTATTTATGGATTTTTCCACAACGATGAAAGAAGCATGATCTAAATCAATATTTTTTTATATATCTGCAATATCTACTTTAATATCAAGTGGGAGGGATCAGTCATTGGACTTGCAACAATAAAGTTGTCATGGCGTGATAATGATTTTTTTATCACCTTTAAACATAGTGTTTTTGATTGGTTTTGCTCATCATTTTTTTTATATTACGGTCGACAGATACGCTGACGGTCCACTTGATGGTAGGTGGCTAGGCTGCCGTCGTCTATCACACAAGCAACGAAGCAGATGCTACAAGTGTGCTGCCGAGCATAGTAGGATTATGAGCTTACACTACATCCAGCAGTGGAGAGACACAGGCTGATGATGATGACGATGATGATGATGATGATGATGATGATGATGATGATGATGATGATGATGACAGTGCAAAATATATTTTCGTAATAAATAACGAGTATGGAGTCGATAGGTTTATTATTTACCCAATCACTTCAAGTCAAACATCAAGTGGCCCATCACCCTGATGTCTGTTGACTTTAATATAAAAAAGAAATACTCATTTTGAAACAGTTAAAATACCTTATAAAACAAACAAACAGCAGCATTATTTAGGTACCTACACCAACCATTATCTGTATAAATACTGTGTTATCAGCAAATGAGTTCGTAATGGCCTCTGTTGTTGGCCAGGTCCGTGATATAATTATACCTAAAATACACTTGATAAGACATCATTAAATAGTCTCTAATTTATAAGACAATTTATTAAAATAAATTGGTTCATCACCAGCAAGTATTCAAATCTCTGCCCGATTGAGGAATACTTAAGAAGTATAAGGAAATCTAGAAATCTTTATTATCCTTATATCTATACTAATATTATAAAGACAGAAGATTTGAGTATGTTTGTAATGAATAAAATAAACTGAAAAACTACTGGGCCTATTTTAAAAAAAAATTCAGCTATAGAAAGCTATATTATCTATAGTATAATAAGGCTTATAGTATATCCGGAAGAAGTCTTTTACTCAAAACCTTGTTTGTTAAACTCAAAACCATATTCTATAATCAGATGACGCACAAAATTTACACATTTTGAGCTTTTTACTTACACCTTGCGGTTATAGTCCTTAAACACACATTAAATTAAAAAAAATATATCAAAATATTGCACAAAAAAATTACATAACTCACTCCAAATGCTCTTGCGTTTGTCCTTGCTAAACATTTTATTAACACTTGAGAAATAGAATTTTTAAAATTAAAAATCACTAATCACATAATTTATCTTTCAATACAATGCAACAGCGACAACAATCTATCTAATGAACTAATTCGTCATTAATGGACTAGACATAAAAGATCGACTCTCAAAATAGGGCAAGGGTACGATAAAATTAGATCATGAATGAAACGGCAAAGCCAAATTGCAGACGTAACTTATTCCTATGTTTATTTATATACTCTTACTTATCATACATTTATATTCAAACTCAGAACTGGGCTTTGTGCACCTCTCATGGGACTTGTGTGATATTGAAGGATTTTTTTTTAAATGCAGTAAATAAAAAATGACACGGAAAAAGAAAACCAAATAGATAGCTCCTAAGAAGAAAAATAAATAGAAAACCAAAATAACAAGTAAGTAACTAACAAAAAAACAGGAAATATTGTAAAATTGTCAGAAATAAAGGTTTTATTTATTTATTTTATTTATTTATAAATAATAAATGAAAGAAAAATATACCCACATTCTTTATCTTATGCAAGTTGCAACCTCATTTGATAAAAAAAAACAAAAACAAAAAACAATTTGATCCTACTAATATTATAAAGAGGAAAGATTTGATTGTTTGTTTGAATTGAATAGGCTCCGAAACTACTGGACCGATTTGAAAAATTCTTTCACTTATGGAAAGATATATTATCAGAGAGTAACATAGACTATATTTTATAAAGTAACGCGGACGAAGTCGCGTGCAACATCTCTCTAGTATTATAATATGAATATGGAGGAGGCTTATACTCAGATGAGTTCCAAACTATAATTTAAAAATAAAATTATAAAAAATATAAATTAGATGTACTAGTTTATAGTTATTGGAAACAAAAGCTTTATTTTTATTATAACATTATATAATCCTCACAAGGATGGATGTTTGCATTTGTTACTTCATGCAAAAACGGCTGAACAGATTTCGATGAAATTTGGCACACAGATTACCTTGATAAACATTAAACATATATAGACTACTTTTTATTATGGAAAAATGTTTAGGTTCTGAATGAAAAATGCTGGAAAATGTAAACCCAAAATGGCCTAGAAACAACGACTCCTGGCCTAGTCAAATTTAATAATCACTCTAACCTTTAAACCTAAACATACGTCATAAACAGGAAATATTATAATATTCTAAAACATTTGAACTATTGACTGTAATAATTTGTGTCTGTTTGTCCTCATTTAATTTAAAATTTACTTGATCATGGTGTAATCTCACTGGAGGTTCAATCTCTGAGTGATTCCAGCAATAATTGAGCTCATCTGCTTATAGTTGACAGACTGATTGCAGATTTAATGGAAAAAAAATCATGGTGTAGTAATAAATAAATATATTAGTATTAAATAGTAGTAATAATAGTAATAAATAGTATTCTATTTACAAATTTTAATGTACAATATAACTAGATGAAGGTGAAGTAACAGCATGTGTGCTATTGTGTTGCGTCGAGTGAGTAACTGATGCCAGAGCTCATTTTCCTATACCTTATTCTTAATCCTACTATTGGGTCTACTATTTTTTTTTAGTTGACTTTTTAAGAACCAATTTGCATATAATATAAATATAAGCTCGTGGTATGAAAATAATCAGAATTTTCACACGAATGCATTATGTTATGTGTAATAGTTAGTATGTTGTATTTTTTTTTTAAATATTTTAAAATACCTACCTGAAGTTTCATAGATATTGCGCCATCCACACAATATTTTTTTAAAAAAAAGAACAATGTTGTTCTTTCGGTGTGTTTGAATTGTGAAAATTTAAATTTTATAATCGTTCGTAAGGCGGTAAACTCCAGTCATATTGTGTAGAAGCTGACACACACACAATTTTTTTTGTAATATAATAACCTAAACAATCAATTAAATTAGGAAGTGTATGCTATTTCTTTACGTTACCTCGACAGGCAAAGGGTTAAGAAAAAAATATGGGAAAAGGATAACCTATATAAGACATTGTTAGAGGTAAAAATCCATGATAGGTAAGTACATGAAAATTTTCTATCTACACTGATTCTTTGAAGCCTGTTGGTAATAAACCTGTAAAAAAATACGACTAACCTATCTATCGTACTTTGAGAGTTCACAAAAAAAGAAGAATATTTAAATATAAAATAATCATAAGAGCTAATAAGAAAACTGTAATATAAAAATTACAACTTACCACTTTTGTGCTGTTTTCTTCACAGTTTTACTTTAATATTTTAAATTAAAACACAATTTTACAAAAACAATTTCAATAATTTTTATTTATTACCTACAATATTCATATTAATTATAATTAATGAAAATAGTAAAATGCAATGAAATGAAAGAACCAACAAACAACAGCTGTATATATATATAAATAAACAAATAAATTGGCCAGCACCAGCAGCAGCACTCCAGCAGCTGGAAAAGCTGGCCACAGAACAAAATACACAACACACACAGTATAAGAGACTTCAATTTCTTCGAGACATAGTGATTATATACTCTTTGGTAATACACTCATGGATCTATTATAATAAGGATTTATTACTTGAATCTAAAAAGTGAGCCGAGCAGGATATGTAGTAGAGAAGCCGTTTGTCCCTTTCTAATAAGGTGACAATAAGATTTTTGTGAGATGAGAGACAAATTAAATGTTGTAATATACTTGCATATAGTAGTAGTTTATTGCTTGCACTTGCATATACAAATATTTTTTTTAAATTGAAATATGAATTAACCAACAGTTTTATCAATTGTAAATTTCGCATTGTTTATTGAAACATTAAATATTAACTTTTGTAATTTCAGAATAACAAAAGTAATGTGATTATAATATGACTTAAAATTTATTAAAACAATTGAAGTACAATTAATCATAGTGTTTGAACTAAGATCTAAATTTTTAATGAAATACATTTTTTTTTAGTCTGGCAAGATGAAATAAAGGGACACATGGCCTCAGTTTGGCTATCTCTCTCTTCTCGGATTACCCCCTGTGTAAGGTGCAATGAAAAATATACTTTGACCATGGGTAATACAGTTCATTTTTTTAAACAATTTTTTTGAATTGAGATGTCCTGTTATATTATCCAACGTCCTTGTACTTGGGTTGGGAGTATATAGTGTTCTGTGGTACTGACTGTGAGCGATTACCAATATTACCATTTATTTGAATTAATTTGATTTAAAGCACGATTACATACATAATAAATACGAGCTGTATTATTATTTATTTTCGATAGTTTCATGAATTTTATTCATCCACTATGTAAGTAAAACTACTGTCAGGTAAGTAAGGTACTCTATGCACAGATTATAAAGTTATATGACTCTATGGTTTGACTGACTCTGACTAATGGTAGACAAGGAACGTCAAATTGATAAGAGAAAATTTATTATTTATTGTTTATTGATTTGATTGATAATGATTATATAGTCGATGGGGCCATAACAACAGAATTGGAATTGGATAGTGAATAGTGATTATGATTAGTGAATGAATCCACCAACACGGAAAGCTCAGAGATTCTATTGTCGGAAATATTTTAAATTATGAATAATATTAACGATTTGCCCTTAGAAGTCCTAATTGAAATATTTTTAAAAACCGACGGCCGCACTTTGGGTAAATGCAGGAGGGTGTGTAAAACGTGGCTAGAAATTTTAAATGATTGCGATCAAATTTGGCATAATGTTTGTCTGAATGAATACAAACACTCGTCGATAATAGCTAAAAGGAAAACCGGAGATGACTGTGAGTGGTATCACATTTACAAAAACCTCTTCATGTGGTCGGAAATAGGCAATTATCAAAAAAGGGTTTGCGAATCTTACTGTTTTCATGCTGAAGATAAAATTCATGCGTTAGAAGTGGATTACAGCGTTTTGCCCATCAGATACAAGAAAGGGACTGTTCTATATGACACTTCAACATTTAAATACATACCAGTTGTGGTGCCGACACGGGATTGTTTGAAAATTACAAACAATACCAAAAATACAGTATTACTTCTCAAAACTGGTTTGTTTTTGCAGAGACATGTCGACGACCCTTCTTATATGACTGAAGCGTTTTTCAATGCTAATGATTACACTTTATGTACCGACACACTGTACTTTTATAATAACAGAGATGTCTTCAAGTGTAATTTGTTGGATAAGAATTTGAATTCGGAGCTGATGTTTCATTGTCAGTATGATATTAAAAAAATTCAGTACAGCGATGGTTTTCTACATTTGTTCACGAATAGCGGTAAAATTTTAACTGTACATAAAGGTAGCATTAAAGAGAAATTGATAAATTGCCCTCCGGAATGGGTCCGGGAGATTGAACACATACACATGTTGGATGACAAGAATTATGTGTGTTACTCGAGCAGTATGTTCATCATTGAAACGGATAAGTATAAATACTCATATCTGTCTACAAGTTTTGATTTTCCAACGATCAGTGCCCTGTTTTTCTACAGTGAAGTTGTGCTGATTGGCACACGAGACGGAGAGATTTTACTTTATAGATTGTCGGACCAACAGGTCGAGGCAAATATGCCTACATTTGAGAAGCTAGCCACGTTGCCAAACGGACACTTTCCTGTTAACTTGGACGTATTTGAAAGGTGCACAGGACCAATTATAGTAATTGCGACCCTGTGTAATGTAGTACTACTTGAAACGAAATTTTTTCCATGTGTAAGTTGGATTTTTATTCATCATTAACTTGTGCCCACGACTTCATCTGTGATGAAAAAGAATATATTACTTATATGAGTAATATAACAGTTTTTATTTATTTATTTATTTATTTATTAAACAAAGCACACAGACAGATGTAAGGTCAAACAGGTCGTGTACTGAAATACAATGAATAGTTATTTATTCATAAACATTATTGCCAATCACTACTTTACAAGTTATTCCAAACATAATTATAAGTTATATAAAAGTGCTTCCATTTTCTTCTTTTTGTTATTCGTAACTCCCGGCAACCAACCCTTCCGCCTGCGCACACTCCATGGCGCGACCGGTGTTGCCAATACGGCCATTCTGCAGAGCACATGCCCCAGGTGCTCCAATCTCATCCACAGGATACTGCCAGTACGCGTTCTTACCCTATTAACAAAAACAACAAGTTAATTTTTGCTAAGCATAATATCCAAACAACTCGGCCAATCATGACTAACTCTTTTTACTGACAAACATTGATTCAAACCATTTCTTCTTTCTCAAATTCTCATTTTGTAATGAACTTCTCAATTCTCAAGTTACCATGTAGATGCGTCCCATTAACGTTCAGGCAAACCCCAACGGTCCTTCTTTGGTGACCTGACCTCCTCCAGATCCGTCCCTACTTAGTACTTAATACTTAGGGCTCACGGTCTTTCTTTAGTGGCCAGGCCACCTCCAGATCCGGGCCCGGACGCTTAGGCTAACGCCTTACACTTACCTCTGGCACTTCCCAATTCGTTTTTAAAGGCCTAAGACTGTCCATGTCCAACTATTTTGACATATAGTTTTTGGCCCACTTCGGTCTACCCAGCTCAGAAAAAACGTCACTCAAACAAACTCAAACAGAAGAAATAATCTGAATCAACATGTAAACCAACATGTATATCATGAACAAATGGCTTTTACCATTATCGGTACACATCTTTACTCACAATTTAACATTGCCAATACGAACATCTAAGTACTTTTCGATTAGATTTAAGATATAAGCATTAAGATTAATTTCGATTAATTTAATTATTTTCGATTAAATTTAAGCTTTTCGATTGACAAGCATTTAAGATATAAGAAAACGTTAAGAATACAAGACTGAGGTTTAAGCAGATTTCCCATCTAAGATTGTAAGAAAAGTACATTGACTTATTACCTCAGTTGCGAACACATTATTATGTGTACCAAATACCACTCTTCTCATCCATCTGTGTTAACTCACAGCCGATGAGCCGCCCACGTGGCCACAGCGCGCATTGCCCGTGTATCTCCGACTGCTCCTTTTACACCCGCGCAGCACAGTAGCCTCATATCGATCCCCTTTAATTTTATAATAAATGCAATTTAAACAGTTATTTATGTAAGATCAGAATATGAAAAAGTTTAACACCTTAAGACGAGGACTAACCTCAGACCGAACACAATTTTTACCAAATAAGCGCAACCTTATATCCTATGAATAAGGTGTAAATTTGCACAACAAATTTTGTAGCTTCTCGGAGACAACCGAACAAATTTAAAATTGGAAGGTTTTTCTTAAATATTGTGTAAAATATGAAAAAAGAAATAAAAGTAGCCGATTCAAACTTTAGTGTAGAACTTAAGTTAATTAATAAGCCTAAAAACAAAAGTAGTTGTCACGGAAAATTCTTATTTCTGTGAACAGTAAGTTTTTTTTAGCAGTATTTTACTAATTTTTTCTCAGAAAATTGACTTTTTTTATAAATCTGTCCGATTCTTTTTTCAATATAGTCTATTACTTATGCACTGTATTTTTATCGGACTTGTAATTTTACTCTAAGAAGTCAAACTAGGCGACGAAAAAAACGCTTTTCAGCTAAGTCCTCGCCTTAAAGTCGACATTTGCTTGTACCAGGGCAAATATCAGTTATACCAACCTTTCATTTCAAACAAAACAGAATATCGCATTAACAATTGCAATAAACTAGTTAACCGTGATAGGTTAATTAATAAGAAAACTAGGAACCTATGATTAATCCCGAAGTTAATTATGACTTGAAAATATTTCGCTAATATAACCAGTTCCATGATCTGCAAAAATTGCAGCTCTATGATAGAAACTTAAATTCCTTGACACTATTTAATTCAATACGATATTCTTCTTGAACGTAAGCAATACAAGAGAAATACATTGACAAAGCATGACTATTAAATAGAACCCATTTGATTTGGTCTTCGCAATGAACTGAACTCCATATCAAATAATAAGTAAGTATATATATTTACATAATTATGCAATAAAATTGTCTGCTTAATGCTTTTGTTTCCAAAAAGTATCTACTACTTCATAAAGGACTGAATTTGAAAACTGACGAAGGCTTTCGTACCCCCACTGTACTTTACTATACGTCGCATTTTAGGGTATCCCTCTAATGTTTTATTCAAAGCGAAATGACCAAAGCCGTCGTGATAAAATTTTATGATTTGCCAGATACAGATACAAATTTACCAAATACTACCCACCGACGACTACGACTCGTTCGTCAGTACCTACACCTAATCGCCCAGTTCATAATCCCGAAATATAATTTTGTGTGCATCTATCTCCAAAACACAAAACGTCCTAATACACACTAATTCGGAATCCTGCATTTGAACTGGTAACTGTAATTTTATTTAGGGCACGCTAATCTATTACATTATACCGATTTTTTATTTATAAACAATGTTGATCCGGCAGTATAAAAGAAATTACTTTCGCGTATGATTTTATTATTTAAAAGTTCATTAACCATTACTGCATAACTTGTCTGTTTGAATGAGAATACCTATAGCTTAAATTAAACAAAATCGCGATCCTAACAGGTTTAGAATCGCTTGCCTACGTTAATTTCCATTTTGCAATTATCAACTTTACCTAGTATTCGCATACACCTATACTATTTGCACGCTTGAGACGAATAAACTCAAAACTACGAAACCGACTTTAAAAAAAAACAACATTCTTTCACGTATAGAAAGCTACGTTATCAGGAGTAACATAGACTATATTTTATAAAATTACGCGAGCGAAATCGCGTGCAACAGCTACAGCAACTACGAATAAGTATCTGTAAATTACTATGACGTGACAGTTTTTAAATTTTTCAACCTTTTGTTAGCACCCCCTACTACGAGCACCTCAACCCGGTATTTAACTAATTTTAGAAAATCGCTTTAAACCATTCCTTACCACAAAAACAAGTAAGTACACTACATTGATATTTCACAAAATCAATGATAAAGTTCAAATTTCCGAAACCGCGCCAAAAACGCCGTTTCTGCAATGGCGCTGATCCCTGACACGTGTGACGTCACACAACAGAACTGAATGATGACACAGATAACTAATATGACGTCATCAGACCTGCAACCACTCACAGGGCGTTTCGACGCCAAGATAAAATTTCAAAAATTATGATATCCTTTTTATATAATTTGCATAAAATATACATAATTTAGCTTATAATAAATTGACATATTCCCTTTTACGCCACTCTCTAACAGGACGACCACAATCTGTAGTATACTTTTAATATTGTCAAATAATACCCAATTAAACCACTTTATGTTTAGTCCATGGGTACATATCACTTTCGTGCGGAACTGTACTTTATTATTATTGTGCTTATTGTGCTAAACATTCCTTTTTTTAATATAATATATGCGTGACTCGATTACTAAAATTGCATTTAAATTTAAAGTTGGTTTTTCGCACATTTCATAAGAAATAATATCGTGTGAAATGACAACTAAATCAATATTACCCAAATAATTGACATTACGTCAAGCCTCTGTAAAATTTAAATATTATAATTTGTCAATTCGTGATTTCTTTAAACAACTCACATATCTCTTTTAACTTGTAATGTGGGTGAGACCCTTTTCTTACAGTCCTTCAACAACCCTCTTGTCTAAGAACAATCCACAATTACATAACATAGAATCACACCATACTGAAAGGTACTATCGGACCAGAAAAACGTTGATGCATAGAATTTAATTACATTAAAGCATGTAACGACATTATCATTTAGATTTTAATGGTTCGAGTACCGCCATTACAGTATGAAGTCAGGTTGAACTTACTCACAGTCTCGGCCTTTCGGTTTTTTTTTTTTTTTTTTTTTTACTCTTACAAAGTGGAGATGGCCTCCCTTCGCTGATGACAAAGCTGGCAGAGTTACTAGACGAGCATGTAGTAGCTCGACGTCTCCTTTTCCTGCCCTTTATGGCGTGTGTTGGAACACTTCTGATGTAAGGTCAAACAGGTCGTGTACTGAAATACAATGAATAGTTATTTATTCATAAACATTATTGCCAATCACTACTTTACAAGTTATTCCAAACATAATTATAAGTTATATAAAAGTGCTTCCATTTTCTTCTTTTTGTTATTCGTAACTCCCGGCAACCAACCCTTCCGCCTGCGCACACTCCATGGCGCGACCGGTGTTGCCAATACAGAGTACAATCAAATTCGTGAAAACAAAGATACGTGTGTAAAATTATTAGCTAAATTGTATTCCCAAATTGAGTGCATAACATGATTAACTTAATACTAATTAAACACCAATTATAACAATTAAGTAACTTAACTAACTAACACTAATTATTAAAAGTAAATAAAACAAATAAAACATTAGCCTACTTAAATAACAACCCTAATCTAGATTTAAATAAAGGGAACCTACTGTCAAATATGTCAATATCCACCTCAGATCCCAAAAACCATGTCATTGTAGGTTCGACACATCCTAACTAGGGGATTGTAGTATTAGACAGTATGATCACTGTCTAATCCTTATGATTATGATTATTTTCCTTATTGGTAACATTATAAAGTCTCGTCTAGTTGACGCTCATAGGAGTGACACAGATAATGTTACCGGTTGCATAATATAAAAAAGCTATAGTGCACATCTTTACATATTATGAAATAATGTCACCACTGACTATTTCACCTCTTAAATCCTAAACCACCTAACTGATTTTGATAAGGTTTTCACTAATCAAAAAAGCAATAAACAAGAAACATTTGAGTATATAAAGTGGAGAAAAAAATTGCAACTTTGCTAGTAAGAAATAAAGAAAAAAAAACCTCTCCTTTTTAACCAAATAAGAATATTTATTTATATTTATTCTTTCAAATTTCAGGAAACATTGCCGCCACAAAAGTTCCCAGACAAACTTCTGATGTACAAAAGATTGTTTAAGCTGAAAGATAGGTTGGAACAGGCACAAAATTTGGACACATAAATTATAAATTAAATTAATAAACAATACTTAAACAGTAATTAACCAAGGTTTATTAACCTTGGTTAATTAGTGCTCATAGTCCGCAAAGAACTACAAAACTTGGAGAAGTTGGTGGCAAGTGGTCTGTGGTTGGTATCGTAGCAGATGTGCGGATGAGGAGAGCCGAGGACAAGAGGATAGAGTGGAAACAGCTAGTGGTTGATGTCACCAAGTCATTTCAGAATCGGCATGACCTTCAGCAGTGATTTATCTATCTATCTATCTATCTAAAGCCAAACATTTATTATTATTAAATGTGTAATTTTGAAATACATCTCAATGTCGTTTTATATTATTATTATAATGGGATTATAGATATTGTTTAAGAAAAGAGCAACTAGGGGGTTTCTTGCCGTGTTCTTCCCCCTAGAAACAGCATTCCGAACCGGTGGTAGTTTGCAATTAGATAAGTAAGTACATGGGTAAATTAAATGTGAAATATATTAAAACAAGAATATACTTAAATGTTGTATAAAAAAAAAAATTAAGACATTTTTGGTTTTGAAAAATGACATCTTAGTCATTTGAGTGCAGATAATCTGCAAGAAATCCTAGATATGTTATAAAAATATGTATTGGAAAATAAAAATTTCTTAGATTTCTGCCATAAAATAGCCAAAAAAAAAAAATTAATTCGATTAAAGAGCCAATTTCCCTATCCCTTATCAGTATTAATATTGAGTCTTTTTGTTATTTTATTATTATTATTGATTATTGTAGGTATTTTGAATTATATTTAATAAATTATTATTATTATTAAATACATGTACGAATTATAAAAATAAATGTTGTAGGTAAGTATAGATATTTGTTCAACTTATGTACCTACTAGTAAGACCAACAGTATTATTAGTTAATAAGAGAAAAATATAAAATTCGATGTCTAATTAAAAATCTACCCACGGGGGTGGTGTAACCCTCGGGGGATAAAAAAAAAGATTTATTATTATGCACTTATTTATTTTCTTTCTTAATATTCATTGACTTCTAATATATAAAATTATCGTGTCCTTTGTTTGTTGAAAAACTCCTCCCAAACGGCTGGAACGATTTTGATGAAATTTTGTGTGCTTATCGGGTAGGTCGAAGAATCGGTCAACATCTATTTTTTATCACCACTAAAAATTTTATTTTTTATTTTTGCCGGGTCAGCTGGTATTTATATATTACTAGCGTAAGGACCGGGTCAACAGCGCGGCGAAATGGAGGATGAACACCACATATTTATTTACAACATTTATATATTAACAAATAAACTTATTTACGTAGTCACAATTATTTACAAATGGTGAGTGGCGAGAAAGCGCGTGCTTTCGTAAGCTGAGTTGAACGCCGACTGCCTGATTTCCGTGCCTTCTTCTTTTAAATGAAGAATGACACGGAAACAGACGGAAATTCCAAATAGGTCACATTTGAAGGAGGTCGCCACAAGTTCATTGGCCCTAAAATCTCAATTTAGGGCCAACCAAACTAACGGCAGTCGTCCCTCGTATAAAAATGTGTTGATTTGTGTATGCTTCAAAAACTCGTGTGCCCTGCCACTGCTTTTCAGATCCAGACTAGAGGCAACTGAAAAATTCATTAATTCATTTTGACGACACGTTTGGTCTAGTGGCTAGTAACCCTAGCTGTTAACCAAGAGGTTGCGGTTTCGAATCCTGCTATGGGCAAATGTTTTGTGTTAACATTTACCTTTGTACCTGTTACCTGAGTCATGGCTGTTTTGTATTTATAATATGTATGTAAAAAAAAGTAATGTATGTAGTATATCAACCGTTTGGTATCCATAATACAAGCAGTTGCTTACTTTGGAACTATGTAGATGGTGTTGTGTGGAATGTGTGAATATATTTATATTTACATATTTATAAAGTTGACCCCGTCGGGGATCGAACCCGTAACTCTAAAGACAGAGCTTTATACCACTCATAATTATTCGTTCGTAGCACTAACGGGATCGTTAGTGCTACGAACCACAGCCATAAAAAACAGAGTAAACGGCTGAACAGATTTTAATTCGGTTTTCACTTTAGGGATGAACGAGTAAGTTTTGTGTGCCATGAGAGGATAACTAAGTAGTTGTTAATACTTGCTTAAACAGTAAAATTAGCAAGTAATTTCAGTTTTCTAAAAAAAAAACTGATTTCAGCCAGAACGACTATTTCCCAAACAAAAACTCCCCTTTTTTGAAACTTGTCTAAGAAACATACGCATGCATATTCATAAAAGGTAGACACTTACGTACCTACATAAACAAATACATTAGCTACATGTCAAGAGCACTGAATAGTTCGTGCACACCACTCACGGTGTCTGGGTGTGTTGTGGTCCAAGTTATAAGTTACTATAACTTGAAGCATGCGACTTCGTCCGCGTAACTTTATAATAATTAGCTGTTAATTAATGTTAGTGTTAATGTTAATTGTTGATAATATAGCTTTAGCCTATGTTACTCGCTGATAATATAGGCTTTCGCCCGCAAATACTCATACATACATTATAAGTAGGTATATATTTAAATAGATGTGTACTAGCTTTTGTCTGCGACTTCGTCCATATCAGTATTTTTAAGTATTGAAAAATAAAAACAAAACGCTTGGAAAAAATATATAAACACCATGTATTATACCCTCTTCTCTTTCCCAATATAATTAAATTTTTATTTTAATTAAAATTTAAAAATCTATAAAACCGTGATCCACTAAGGGATAACTAATACAACACTTAACAGTTTAAAAATAGTCGTGATATTACTATATTCCATTTCCTGTAATGATGTACCATGTTATATTGTTAATAAATAAATAAATAAATCGGTGTGCTGCCGTTACATAAAGTATTCTCACAGTCTAACGTCAGTGGGTATTCCTTATCATTTCTTATCTTACTTTATGGTCCTTATTAAACTTTGTATTACATTTTGATTGATAAACTAAAACTAAGTCATTAAAAAGTGCATTATACCCATATATATATGACAAATTGTTATTTTTCATAAATCGCTCACAGCTCTCAACTTGTACTACAAGTTCCAAGTGCTATGTAACGACACATAGCTGTCTCTTCAGTGTTGAGCGCGTCGGGTTATAACCACCTGAGCAGAGGCACAAACACTCCGCCGCGTTTTGAGTGTGTTTTACATGTTTTCTACTTTTATTTCAGGAGGTTTTCCAATTGACTACACACTGAGTTCGTCTGCGAATGCGACGAGAGAAAGCTAAAACATTTTAACAAGGAGCGCAGGCTTATATTGTTATTTATTTTGGAATACGAACAACAGATGTCTCTGTTACTGTTTTATGAAAGTGAATTTGTACCTACTGGGTGGAAATATTTAATGCCACCTGGACGGAAATTTGACGACACGTTTGTTCTAGTGGCTAGTAACCCTAGCTGTTAACCAAGCGGTCGCGGGTTCGAATCCCGCTAGGGGCAAATGTTTATGTGTTAACATTTACCTTTGTACCTGAGTCATGGATGTTTTGTATTTATAATAATATGTATGTATTTACAAAAAAAAGTATTGTATGTAGTATATCAACTGTCTGGTATCCATAATACAAGCATTAAGTTGCTTACTTTGGAACTAGATGGTGCTGTGTGGAATGTGTGAATATTTAAAAAAAAAAAAATAAAAAAAAAAATAATTTTTCCAAATACTGAAGATAGGAAAAATTACCCATAATAAAAGTACATATTTTTTTAAAAAAGAAACAAAACTGCATTCAAATTTTTGATTATACGATTGCCACACGGTAATCGAACCAGATAAAATAGAAAAAAAATCTTGCTTGTACTTACTTACTTACTACTTTTATGGCATCAATCGATAGGGTCAATCATAAAGATGAAATCTCTCCAACAAACGCGGCAAATTAAAGGAAAAGAATATACGCGGACGAAGTCGCGGGCACCAACTAGATTTTTATAAATTTTAATACGTGTTAGTTTGTGTTAAAAAATAAAAATTGTATATTGTTACTGTGAATAAATAAATATGAATAAATAATATCTCATTTATCATATCATATTTAAAAAAGAGGCCATTTTATTTGTATTAGATAAAAATCATATTTTCTCTATTTCCGTAAAAGTTTTTAATGATAAATTTCCACCATTATATCAAATGGAAAATCACACTGTATGCAATTAGGGCCGGTGTTGACTGTTGACGCTTCATCGCGTTATTTCGTGTCGCAGGTGTGCGCCGGCCTATTGTGCGCTTCAGTCCCTTTAGTGTGAACAATTTTCAAGTTTTCTTCACTTATTTTTACTATACTAATTTTCTTTTTATGGTAAGGTCAACAGACAGGTTGACGGCCCACTAACTTGATGGTAGGTGACTATATTCGCCTACTACATACCTGTGCTGTGTCTGTCAACAGTTGGAAGTCAATCATATTTTTATCATGCACTAATTGTACACAAGGATCCTGACTGTAGTCTTGTTGGAAAGTTAGAGAATTTTGTTCAGGAAAATGGATTTCTCACTCGATAATATTGTAAAGAAAAAAAATTCATAGAAAAAATTGATGACATCTTAACTGGAAACTGCATTAGGGCCCGATATCTGACTGTCTTATTTTATTTTATTTTTTTACGAGGAGAAATCCATTTACTGACTTTCTACCGCTGGCTAGGCGGTAGGTGTGTGGGGGTCAGCCGGCGCACCGCGCTTTACTAATCATAGCGGGCCCGGCAATACCCACTAAAACTCCCCGGTGCCTCTTCGCCCTTTGTGCGGGATGGACCGGGCTCTGCCTAGGCACCAACTCCGATCCACCCTAGGGCTGCCTAGCCGTTGCTGGCTAGGCTAACGCCAATGGAGGATTGCCCGGAGACACCGAGGCAAACCCCAGACGGAGGGACCTTATACAGGCACACATAGTTAGCCAACTATGTGCGCAGGTCCCAAGTCTAAAATAAGTACTAAGACTTCTACTAAACATTCCTGAAAAAAAAATCTCAATACGCGAACTTCCACATAGGACTATAGCCAGGTACTAAAATGCTCAAAATTTAATGCATAAATGCCCAAATGGGCAGACTAATTTACCAATAATTAAAACGGAAACAAAACGGTCAAATCAATTTGATTCATTCCACTGAATGTGTCTTATTCATGTCTCTAATGAGACGGTTTGAATACTATTCAAACACCATGGTGCGGAATGGTCTACACAAGTCCTCACAGTAATTAATACGCGTCTCGACACACGGCTTTGTCTGCGTCTCGCCTTTCATGCCTAAATCCGAAGAGAAAACACGGAAAATACAAAGATGTCGATTTTATCTGGATATGTCCTTCATAGTTTTACTCGTAGTGCGCTCAACGCAAATAAGGATTTTCATTAAAATTATATTATTGTAATTAATTCACTTTAATAAAATTTGAATTATAGAGGATTGTGTGTATGAAAGAGCCAGGCTTTGAAAGAGCTACTTTCTCCCACTTACTAAAATCCAACCATAATTAATTTGTAGTCTTTATATGGCATTTACTGGATAGCCGTCATCCACAGACATTTGAGAGTTCTGCGAAAAGACTACAAATTAATTGTAAAGATTTTGGTAAGTGGGAGAACGTAGCATCGGCTCTTTCATACACACTTTCCCTAATTTATGTTTGACTAGCTGGTGCCCGCGACTTCGTCCGCGTTCTGGATGAAAGGTGTCCTATGTCCTTTCTGGTGTCCCAGACAACGCGTATGCGAAATTTTATGGTGATCGGTTCAGTAGTTTTTGCGTGAAAGAGTTACAAACATCCATACATCCATACAAACTTTCGCATTTATAATATTAGTACGGATTGTAGAGAAACTCTGACCTTTTGAAACTCAAAGTCTGACGATTTGAAACTCTGACGTTGCGGGATAAAATAGTCAAAAGGGATATTTAAAACTATACCGTTACCGTCGAAATGTACCCCGTTTTTTTTTCTTCGTGATAATTTCTGACATTAATTTTATTAGTCTACTAGCGTCCCGCTATTTCTCTGATTTCTGCAATTTTAAGTACATAAATAGAGTTATTTCCATTTCGACAGATTTTAGATATTATGTAAGTACCTACCCACCGCAATAGAATCTTTAATCTTACTTAATTTAATAAGTTTATATAAAACAAATTCAATCTCGGACAAGCCACATCCAGGTTTTCTCTAATTCTGCAACACACTTTCCTTTCTAACATAACATGGCTCCGTACATTCGAGATACTTCAACAAGTTTCCACCATTCCTGAGCCTTCCTTTGTCAATTTACATCCTTGTACAGCCCCACTTCGTCCATCCTTTCTACTGGAAGTTTTCCAAGTACCTGCACACTAGAAAAAAAGAAAGGATATTTTCTTTTTTGGTTTTTGTTATGTATTCTTTGTATCTTTATTTAGTGGCATTGTTTCTCCATTGTGTTGGTCTGACAGTAACAATGACTGTCGGAGAAATAGTTAGCTCAGCTTAGACATTTTTTTGTGTTTTTTTTTACAAATTCATGTTAACTCATGTTTATTGGTGCAGGCTGTACCACCTTTTAAGACAGACAGACAGACGCGGCGGAGGACTTTGTTTTATAATATGTAGTGACTTTCAGACAATCTTCAGATTAGTCCAGCGGGTAATCCTGTGAAGTTTGGTAGCGATCGGACACGGACGAAGTTGCGGGCAAAACCTAGTTATTTATAATTATGTAGGTATAGATTTGCTCGTATTCACGTGACGACGTGTCACTTTACGATTTGATGTAAGATAGTATGTAATTGTAGTGATAATTTTTACATTATATAAAAAACTCGACTGCTGTACTTTCCGGCAAATTGAGAATCTGACTAATCAAGAATCTGACCAATTACGAAACTGTCCAAAAACGAATTTGTCAAATATTTACCAAAGACAACCAATAAAACACCTAAAGAAAATATTTTATACTAGCGGCCCGCTCCCGGCTTCGCCCGCGTCCGATCGCTACCAAACTTCACAGGATTACCCGCTATATTAATCTGAATATTGTCTGAAAGTTTCATCAAAATTGGTTCAGCGGTTTTTGAGTCCATAGGGAATATACATTCATACATACATACACACACATCGCCTTTTATATATTAAAAAAAGATATAGGTATACAAACGGATTAACACATCAGGCATAAATGAGCTTATCGCATGATCTGTATCATCAATCTATATCGTAACCTTTCCTCATGTAAATGAAAAAAAAAAAAAAAAAAACAATAAGGTAAAAAGAAACTACTTAGTGTCATGTCTTA
Source organism: Synanthedon tipuliformis (assembly GCA_947623395.1). Taxonomy (NCBI): domain Eukaryota; kingdom Metazoa; phylum Arthropoda; class Insecta; order Lepidoptera; family Sesiidae; genus Synanthedon; species Synanthedon tipuliformis. Next base: position 3,782,895 of record OX392433.1, read on the forward strand.
CACAAAAATCGCCTATGCTATGATAAAGGTAAAATTCATTGTATTAATGAGTTTATATTAGATAGCTGTTGCACGCGACTACGCTCGCGTGACTTTATAAAATATAGCCTATATTACTCGCTGATAATGTAGCTTTCTGTAGGTGAAAGAATTTTCAAAATCGGTCCAGTAGTTTTTGAGTTCATTCATTACAAACTAGTTACAAACATACAAATATACAAATCTTATCTCTTTATAATATTAGTTACTAGCTGGTGCCCGCGACTTCGTCCGCGTTGAAAAAGCAATATATCGCCTGACATCATTATTGCTATTACTTAGCCTGGAGTTAGTTTCCTCAATTTTAGATAATCCCTCGGGAGCAATACTTTATTTCTGGATGAAAGGTACCCTATGTCCTTTCTGATGTCGTGTATGCACGTGTATGCAAAATTTTTATGTTTTATATTGTAAATAAATATGTAAATAAAAAAAATAAAAAATCAGTCCCTACTACCATCCTGCCAAGTTTCATTAAAACACTCGTGGTCCTGTTGCTGACCTCTCCTATAGTCAGTTGCTGGCACCAACTACTTAGTAGGTACCTATATATTATGTTATACATATTTTAAACACTATCAAAACAGAAGCTCACTAAAAGGGTAAGAGCAATTCCTCTTAGTGAATTACGTGTACGAGTAGGTCTGTATTGTTTGTACCATAAAATTGTATGCCCTCATATCTGGCCCGCAGCTCAGCCTTATGCGGCTGGATGCACGCAAACTGCAGTTTTCGCTTGCGAAATGCACTTCATTTCTTCATAATACACATTGCTCTGTAAAACATCCTACTAATACCTATTATATATGCAACAAGTTTGTGAGGATAGATGGTTGAGGCATGCCGCCTTCTCCAGACCCGCAGAACCGAGACCCACCTCGGTCTGACGTACAAGAACGGGGGGTTACTCTTATTTAATCTGAGCACCTGCTAACGCCCTCGTAGGCCGAGTATGGACCGTCGGCCCAGCGAGCGGGGACCGGTGACGCTAATTTAATCTGAGCACCGGCTAACTCGCGCGTGGGCCGAGTACGGGCCCTTAGTCCAGCGGGCGGGGACCGGTGACGCTAATTTAATCTGAGCACCGGCTAACGCCCGCGTGGGCCGAGTACGGGCCCTTGGTCCAGCTGGCGGGGACCGGTGACGCTAATTTAATCTGAGCACCGGCTAACGCCCGCGTGGGCCGAGTACGGACCCTCGGCTCAGCGAGCGTGGACCGGTGAAGCTACAACCGACATTTGGAGCCTATAATCGGAGCCCGCTCGGGGCACACTCGCATGTGCCTTCTTTGTTCCCCAGCGACAATCCGGTTAGCCAAGCGAACCCTATCGACTCTTGCCACCGCCCGGATTGCCGAGAGTGCTAGAACCTTTGTGGTCCTTTGGGGACCACAAAGGTTCTGGCACACCAAAGAGGGGAGGGGGTACTTCCAACTATTTCATAAAAAATAGGTATAGAAATAGAATCATTCTTTTGTCGGATCTGCCTGTGTGTATTCCACTAATACTTGTTATCTTTATACTAGGATGCACATCGGGAAATGGGGTGGATTTCAACGTATTACCTTATTCATAGTTGTTACCGTTTCGCTTGACATTGAAACTGTATAAGTAAAATTTCTATATTGGCTAAATTTACTTCAAGCAGGTCACTGTGTTATGTATGCCGTATTTATAGTTGCACCTAAATGCAATTCACTGACACCAGTAACTATAAATATTCCACGCGACGAAACTGTAGGTAGCTATTTATAAATAAAATAGCTGCCTACAGTTACCGGAACTGTATAAATATTTTGGTATAAATAAGTACTAACATTTTACCAATTAGCTTAAATTTTCACAAAGTAAAATTTTAATGGACGCTGTCTGTTAGTGCTTAAATTATTCTATGATAAAAATTTATAAATCAATAATTATTATATATTTGGAGTTACTTTATTTTTATCAATCCAATAAGAGAAATTATATGGAAAGGATATTAGCGAAGAAACACAGAGGAGGTCAGCGATTTTTTTTTAACTCTCGACGCCCGACGCAAAAACAGGGCTTAACTCTCGGAAATCCAGATTTGCAGTCCTTAAGATAAATTATATAAACTCGTCCTGGATGCAAAAGATGCAAAAAGAGGATGATGCAGTCCTTAAGATATTAAGATAGAATATTTTGCAGTCATTGGGCAGCCAGTCTGGCGATGGCGGCTGTATAAACAACCCCTTATAGAAGACCATTGTGAAATAATAGCATGTGTGCTTTAATGTTTCGATGAATGAGTGAGTTATGCCAGAGCCCATTTACCTATCCCTTCCAATTTCCCTATTTCTTCCCATATTCCTATCCCTTCCCAATTCCTTATCCTTAATCTACTGTTGTCAGCAGCGCATTCGCAGTAGTCAGCTCCCATCAAGTGGACCGTCAGCCTGTCTGTCGAACTTAACATAAAAAAATGTATAATCAACAAGTATGCAGACAAGTAATAATTATTACTTCGCATGGCCGCCGACCTTAGCTGAATTTATCTAATCTAAGACAGACATGACCTAGAGTTTCATCGTTATGTTAATATTAACTCATTACAATTCACATACATATTCATTCTCGCAACAACATTTGTGTCAATAAAACGTTTGTAACTATGTTTAAAGATAAAGTAGTTTTGATCACCGGGGCCGGTTCGGGCATAGGTAAGGAAACAGCACTGCATTTCGCTGAAAACCATGCTAATTTAACCTTAGTTGATATTGATAGAGACGCGTTGACGCAGAGTGCGAAAATATGCAAAGAATTTGGAAATAAAGTGATGACGTATGCAGTTGATTTAACCAATGATACTCAAGTCAAGACAATGGTTGATGAGACCGTGAAAGCCTTCAGTAAAATCGATGTACTCGTCAACTGTGCTGGTATCTGTAAATTCGGAAAAATTACTGATGCCAATTTCCAGCGAGATTTCGATAGAACGGTCGAAGTTGATTTAAGGGCTGTCGTTGTCCTCACTGCTTATGCTGTACCAGCAATAATTTTAAGCAAAGGGTGCATTGTCAACATAACAAGTATTGCAGCAAAGTTCAATACTTCTAACTACCTCGCATATGACGCGGTTAAAGCAGGCTTGAATCATTTTACAAAAACATTAGCTCTTGATTTAGCACCATATGGAGTAAGGGCTAACAATGTACTTCCAGGAGCAGTTCGAACTAATATACTTAAGGATAATGGTACGTATGTTTTTAAATTTTCATTAATTTTAGGCGTAATTTTACATTGTACCAAACCAACACACTCACAGTTTCATACGGATTTTGGTACGGTTGTCCCGAATGGGAAAAGCGATAAAGGAAAAAGGTATATTAAAGTGCAAAAAAAATTTGACTGCAGTTGAACAGGCTATTTAGTGTATGACTTCAAAACGCAGTGCCCCCAAAGTCTCAAGCATGACCCCTGCGGTACGCAGTCTCAAGTAAGACTGTGAAACAACTGAATAAACTGTATGGATGTTTTTTAGGTATGGACGCAGAAGAAGAGGAAAAAACATGGGAAATAATAGGCGACTCTCCCGCATTGAAGCATCTAATTGAAGCTAAGGATGTGGCTGGAATGATTGGATACTTGGCCAGCGATAAAGCTAAAAGCATCACTGGGTCCGATTTTGTAATAGATGCTGGAATGCTTTTAACTGGTCCCTTTAAATTGCCGAATTAAGATTTACATTTAATAAATTTTAATCAAGAAACAACTACAGTAATTAAATTTAGTATTAAACCTTTAAACTACCTCACTTATTTACTTTATAGACAATAAGACTAATTTAAAAATTAAAATAATACTTCACTATACCAATATTATAAAGAGAGGAATTTGTATGTTGGTTATTAATACACTCAAAAACTACTGCACCGATTTTAAAAATTCGTTCACTTATAGGTTTTAGTATATAATTTACAAAGTTACACGGGCGAAGTTGCGGGGAACAGCTAGTACATAATTTTTGTCTGTGTTAGGTATAAACTTAGGTTGCACCGACCTTGACTTTAATTTTATCTAATCTGATACGGACTTCAATTTAATTTTTGCAATATTCATTTTCGCAACGAAGTTTGTGCCGATAAAACGTTTGTAACTATGTTTAAAGATAAAATAGTTTTGATCACCGGTGCAGGTTCGGGCATAGGTAAGGCAACAGCACTGCATTTCGCTGAAAACCATGCTAATTTAACCTTAGTTGATATTGATGGAGAAGCGTTGACGCAGAGTGCGAAAATATGCAAAGAATTTGGAAATAAAGTGATGACGTATGCAGTTGATTTAACCAATGATACTCAAGTCAAGACAATGGTTGATGAGACCGTGAAAGCCTTCAGTAAAATCGATGTACTCGTCAACTGTGCTGGTATCTGTAAATTCGGAAAAATTACTGATGCCAATTTCCTGCGAGATTTCGATAGAACGGTCGAAGTTGATTTAAGGGCTGTCGTTGTCCTCACTGCTTATGCTGTACCAGCAATAATTTCAAGCAAAGGGTGCATCATCAACATAACAAGTCCTGAAGCGAAGTACAATACTTCTAACTTCCTCGCATATGACACTGCCAAAGCGGGTTTGAATCATTTCACAAAAACATTAGCTCTTGATTTGGCACCATATGGAGTAAGGGCTAATAATGTACTTCCAGGACCAGTTCGAACTAATATATTTAAGGGAAATGGTACGTTTGTTCTTTAAAATTATATATATTTTAATTTATAACTACAGAAGCTTCCAAATCTATACTAATATTATTATAAATTGGGAACATTTGTATTTTTGTATGTTTGTAATGAATAAACTCAAAAACTACTGAATTGATTTCGAAAATTCTTTCACCTATAAAAAGCTACATTATCAACGAGTAACATAGGCTATTTACGTTGGCAAAGTCACGTGCAACAGCTAGTACTTAAATAAAATTGAAATTTAAGTAACAGATTTTAAAAGTTTACACAAATATCGCTCAAAATTAAAGTAATTTTGAATAGGAGACATAATAAATAAAATAAGAACAAATTTATAAAAATAATTATATAATAAGTTGCAGTGAAGCCGACATGCGTTCGGAAATGTTATAATATTTATTCTGACTGCATAAACAGTATGAATGTTTTTTTAGGTATGGACGCAGAAGAAGAGGACAAAACGTGGGAAATAATAGGCGACTCTACCGCATTGAAGCATTTAATTGAAGCTAAGGATGTAGCTGGAATGATTGGATACTTGGCCAGCGATAAAGCTAAAAGTATCACTGGGTCCGATATTGTAGTAGATGGTGGATATCTTTTAATTGGTAGCAAATTGTAATATTAAGATAAAACGTTTAGTATCAGTAGTTCATTTGTTTGTCCGGTTGACCAAGCTAATGCAACTTTTTAGTAGCAGTAGTTCGGTTGTTCCAACCACCGAACAAATGACACTTTAATAAGTACATACATTTTAATAAGTTTTATTCGAGAAACAGCTGCCATAAAATTTAAATCATAATAATATTTCTTATTTATATCTATAATATAAAAGGCGATGTGTGTATTTATGTACGTCCCCGTATGTCTCCTATAGACTCCAAAACCGCTGAACCGATTCTGATGAAACTTTCAGACAATCTTCAGATTAGTATAGCGGATGTTCCTGTGACGTTTGGTAGCGATCGAACGCGAACGAAGTCGCGGGCAAAGACACTATTATATTATAATAATAGGACGACAAAGAGCTTACGGAAATTGGGTCCAAAACTTAGATGGAAGCAAAAAGAAAGGTACGTTCTTACATTAATTATGTAATTGATAAATGGGCTTCATGAAACTATAATAACAAGAACACTAATTGTAACAATAGGAAGGATAGACAGTGTCTGCATATTTAACATATCACTGTCTTGTAAGCAAGATGGACTCAGTATACGAGATTCTGGCGCAGGTGAGTCAGTGATCTTTCTTTTCGACATACTTAACCAACCAAATTATTGGAATTTGGAATAATTTGGAAGAATAGTCAAGAGAACAATCCATTTCCAATCTATACTAATATATGACGACACGTATGGTCTATAGTGGCTAGTAACCCAAGCTGTTAACTAAACCGTCGCGGGTTCGAATCTCGATAGGGACAAATGTTCATGTGTTAACATTTTACCTTTGCACCTGAGTCATGGATGTTTTGTATTTATAATATGTATGTATTTACGAAAAAAAAGTAAGTAGTACTATGTAGTATATCAACTGTCTTGTATCCATAATACAAGCTTTAGTTGCTTAGTGTGGAATTAGATTTTACTGTGTGGAATGTGTGAAGATATTTATTTATTTATTTATTATTAAAAAAAATAAAGCAAGTTGAAGTGGCAATAGGCCGGTCACATCTGTCGTAGAGCAGATAACTGATGGGCAAAGATAATTGATTGGTCTTGCTGCGCTCGACTAGATAGAGCGCTATACAAAAGCGATAGCTCCGTGAATGCGGCAACTTTTTATTGTAGAGTGTGTAAAACATCATCACTTTTTGTCACTTTTTATAGTTTTATTATATTTTTACACAATTTCACTACGCAAACTGGCATTTTATTATGCTCAAAATTTAATAAAACTTTCGGCACGTACACATCACAGACAGTTTGCAGTGTGACTGGCTCGGGTACGCCGAAATCGGCGTAGTATTTTTTGCCGCATTTTACAACTACAACGGCGGTATCTAGTCGAGCGCAGCGAGACCAATCATTCATCTATGCTGATGGAGTAGAAAAGTTCTCGAAAGGAGGCCACGTATTGGAAAGCGCAGCGTGGGACGCCCTGCGGACAGGGTGGGCAGACGACCTAAAGAGCTTCGCAAGATGCGGCCGTGCCTTGGGAGAGGCCTATATCCAACAGTTGAGAGATAAGTAAAGGCTGATAATGATAATTATGTTAAATCTTTCATTTTGCTTGCATCTACGTCTAAAAATTACGTTAATCACTGAAAATAAGACGACCATTTAGCAAAGGAAGCTAGGAAGGAAGCTTTTCAACACTAACATTAATTTAAAAGTGCATCAAAACGGGAATCCTTAATGATGTTAGATTTTAAAACCTGCAATATAAGAGTATTATTTTATTTTCGTTTTAAAATTTGCAACGTTGTTAATTCAAGCCAGATAACTTCCCTCGTTAGTCCAACTAAAAACAGAGTTCAAGTTTCAAAAGGTTAAGTTCAAAAGTTATGTTTATTTTTAACCCCCGACGAGTTATAAGTTATAATATAAGTTTGACATCTGTGTTAGTGTATTTATGTATCTGTGTATCTGCCTGTGGAGTCGTAGCTCGAATAGACAGATTTTGATCCGTCTTTCTTGGTTTTTGGGATGACTTTTAGCTATAATTTATGAAAATCCGTTCAGGGGCCTGATTCTGTATCGCCATTTCGCGATTCCTTACCATAAATTCCTTAAATTGTTACGACATCTGCTAAAAACCTATTCTCTATGGCATGTTGCACGAAATGGACGTGGAACGGCGCGGTTTAAACTGTCAAAATTCCACGCTTTAAAACTTAGCGGAATCGTGTGTGAAATGAGTGCATTGCATAGTTATTTATTTGTTTGTCTGCAAACATGACAAGACAAGGCAAGACATTGACGTGTCTTGAAAAAGTAAGACAAGAGTAGTATCAGGGCCCTGATTCTGTATGACAACTACTCTTGACAAGACAAGGCAAGAAACGTTATTGTCTTGCCTTGTCTTGTCATGAAATTCTTATGTCTATGCCCCAAGACAATTATCTATGGCACGATATGATTTCACAGAAACCAAAGTATACTATTGTATTTATTTGACAATTCCACTGACAACACAGGATAATATTATGTTATCTCAGCTGCTGAATATAATAAACAACATGCCATAGAGAATAGGTTTTTAGCCTGTCGTAACAATTTAAGGAAATAATGTGGTTTGGGCATACAGAATCAGGCTCCAGGTTTTTGAATTATTCGTAGGTTTGAAGACCATGAGCCCATTTTCTAGTTGATGAGGGGATGACAATAATTTATTTACACAAGTTCGATTGCTGTGAAGTTTCTGTCTGTTACTGGTGGTATTTGAATGAAATGGTAACTTTTATCTGATGCTGCAGCATCAAGTTGTCTGCGTGACATTTGTTTCCATAGTCGGAGGCAATTTAGAAAAGTGATAACAAAATTGTGGGATACAGTTTGATGCTGTAGCACCATATTATATTCAAAATTACACCACTCGATAATTAAAGGATCAAATAATTTTTGGTTATATATATGGAATATTGGAATTCGTTAGATATAGACATATACCTACCTAATAAGCTCAAAGAAAATATTACTCGTAACGTACCTACACGTATTCACATAAAACACACGGATTGTTGATTTTTAACCATTTTTGATGTGTATCTTACAGCTTGGTTTCATCGTAGTAAAATCGTGCAATGCAAAGGAAATGTGGAATGCGGGATTTATAGAACGCGAGCTATTTGATTTGACCACAGAGCACGCGCGGACGTCACCGCAGTGTTGCAAAAGTGAAATATTAAAAATAGGTATTATAAAGTTGCCAGCAAAAAATTGGGAGAATTTTATACGAAATAAAATAAGAATACTTACTTACTACTTAAAAAGCAATAATTTCTGAGGAAATTGAATAGGATTTTTTTAATTATCAAAATCATAGAAATATTGGAACATATTATATATAGACAGACTATAATGACTTATTACTTATACTTGTTACCAAGGTGAGATCTCACGTGTTACACGTCATGATAAGGCTATAGAGATATATTATTTCGATGATTGTAAGGCGCTCCTTAATTTTTATAGTATTTATTTTTGTTACTTACCATAGAAGGACCGACGAATGAACTGTCCTCGTGTTTTCATTTAAAAAATCTGATCTTAAAAGAAAAACATAAATGTAATTACGTTTTTAAATTTTTCCAATTACGCAACATAACTTTGACTAAACGTTGACCATCTTCAAAAAGATTTTCAAAGATGGTCGTCCGACTCGAAACACAATTAACATGCTAATTATTTTTTGCGTCTTCTATTTAGACAACCGTATAAATTGGGGAAAATTTAGTTTATCTGCTTTCTTTTAAGTATATACTAGCGAACCGTCCCTGTCTTTGTACGGCTGCAATTATTTTTTGCAAATCTGCAAATTATATATCTGCTCACACCTCTTATTTTATATTTATTCGACATGGTGTATTGATGATTGTAGATGGCTACCGCCGCCTATAACACAAATAACTCACTGGTCCTGTAAGCGTTCTGTCGATCTATTATTATGATATAATAGTGTCTTTGCCCGCGACTTCGTCCGCGTCCGATTGCTACACTAATCTGGAGATTGTCTGAAATTTTCATAAGAATCAGTTCAGCGGTTTTGGAGTCTATAGGAGACATACGGAAACTTACATACATAGATCACCTTTTCACTATTATATCATCACTACATAAAACAAAGTCCTCCACCGCGTCTGTCTGTCTGTCTGTCCCTATGTATGCTTGATCTTTAAAACTACGCCACGGATTTTAATGCGGTTTTCACTAATGGATAGAATGGTTCTCGAGAAAGGTTTTGGTATATAATTTACAAAGTTACGCAGGCGAAGTCGCGGGCAGCAGCTAGTATAAGTATATTAAGATTATATGGTCGGCAGCGCGATATATTCATTTTAACTATAATAATATTAGGGGAGCCCAAAAGAGGATTTTGGGTTTTATTCGAGCGCGTCAGATAGGTATACGCTCGAGCAGTATTTAAAAATTTAAACATTACTCGAGCGTGTCAGATTTTCAGAAGAGATGTAAGTGAACCCAAATATTTTTTTTTTGTAAAAATAAATATACATTCGATTGCTGAAAATCCGATAAAGCCTCCGACGCACACAAAAGGTAAAACTATTTTTTTAACACGAAACTATTCCGTTCTCCATAAAACGGTAATTGTGCATAAAAAATATAAATATTTTAGTTTATTTTACTCTAAAAATCATGCAATTCTACGGAAAATTACATTTTTTTTCAGCTTCGGTCTGACAATAAAAGTTAATTCAAAATGTTCGCTTGAATATTTTATGAATCGCTTGTTAGCAAGTAGGTGGGCATTCGTTAGTGCTTTGTTTGTTTTGATCTGCAAAATAATGCTTTTAAGAAACATTTCGCTTAGGTAATGTCTTTTTTGTTTATTCAAAATAGAAGTGTCCACACGTTTGATTCTGTTACATAATTCACTGCCATAATATTCGCTCGCTCTTATTCATATCTCAAAGGATCCCAACTCACGAGGAAGATAACATGACACACCGTGGCACACAATTTTTTTTCATTACAAATAAAAGTTTTAACCCGGATGAAGTCGCGGGCACTAGCCAGTTGTTCACATCTTCGCTTCAACCACATCATTAGTAGGAGGTTGTATGATGAAATGGAAATCGACAGTCGAACAATCGCGAAGCGAAGAGTGATACCAAAATAAATAATTACTTACAATTCAAGTCGCACCGAAGTTGTGAAGTCAAAAGCGTTGTTCTCTCTCAATTCGAGCAGACTTTGTTAAAACTTGTAACAGATGTTGTGTTCAGAGTTCGGCTCCATTCTTGAACAACATTCGCGCCTTTGAAAATTTGTTACAGAGCCCTATTAGATACTAGCTGGTGCTCGCGACTTCGTCCGCGTGGAATAGTTATTTTGGGAATCATTTGGGTATCTCAAACGGTTTTCGCAGCGCACGCCACGGAAGCCCTCAAAGATGAATAATTTTCCCCGTTTTTTTCCACATTTTCGACTGTTTCTTCGCTCCTATTAGTCGCAACGTGATGTTATATAGCCTAAAGCCTTCCTCGATAAATGATCTATCCAACACAAAAAGAATTTTTCAATTCGAACCAGTAGTTCCTGAGATTGGCGCGTTCAAACAAACAAACTCTTCAGCTTTATAATATTAGTATAGATAGGCTCGATTTCTCGCTTCCCATTGTCACAAGTTAAGTCTAGAAACAACAGTAAAGTCTACAAAACTGACACAAAACATTTGTTAGAGTACAGAGCTTGTATTCATTAGAAAGAAAGAGAAAGATAGAAATAATTTTATTCACTGCACGCAACACACAGACATAATACAAAAGTAAAACAAGGTAAAAATGTGTGTGACCCTGCAGCAGTGAATCGTCATTGTATTTCAATAAATTCGTTAAATAAAATTAAAAGAAAAAAAAGGTAGAAATTACCTCTTTATAAAATTCCCTATATCTTTAAAAATATTCAATTAAAAAATTGACAAATATTAAAATTTTACAAATTTTTTTGGATTATCCTAAATAACTATGCTCTTAATTGCAGTCATAAATTCAATAATTGATTGTGTAGGTTTTATATAAAAAAAGTATAATTAAGTAATAGTTAAAAAAATTCTTTTAGACAGCTTTATTACTTCAACTTTAAAAAAAAGTGCTATCCCCTTTACAAGTTATTTAAAAAATGGTCATGTTATTTAAGTAAATACGATTCAATCAAGATTTCAAAAAGTACAACACATGCTACTAATCTTTCCAATTTTTGAATTGAAAAGTGAATTAAACATTCTAAAAGAAATTTTCACTTCTTAGGCCTGCAGTCCTGACAGAATTTTTTTTACAATTTTTCAAGAAAACTTTTTTTTTAATATGCACATAACACAAGTTTATTATTTTAAAATATCTTCAAAAACATAATATTTTTTAAATATTAAAAAAATAAAAATATTTTAAAATATCTTTAAATATTCACCCAGGCGGTATCTGGCTGTAGTAAGTATAATTCAAGAAAGGTTGTCGACTGGAGAATAACATTAAAATATGGAATTTATGGTAATTTATTCGTTACAATATACCTATATGTAAAGACTTTCAGGCAAATGATGTGATTTTTTTTCCACTGTTCTTCACAGCACTATTATTCACAGCACATGTAGGTATAGTTTGACGTTAATACATTAGAGATCCGTTCTTAACAAGGACACGAGCCAGGCTTGCAGAAGGCTTACGAAATAGAATTCCCGACGAAATACAAATAAAACATTGACTTGGATTCGCATAGAGTTATAAAATAATTAAGTATGGGGTAAACGTGCTCAAATAAAAGGCCCTTTGGCCGGCAGAGTGAAGCCGGTAAAACTACGCCTCGCCTTATTAAAGTATTGGTTTAGTAGTCGTCTCGCACAATTTTGTTTCGTACGAATTGTGCGAAGAGCCAACTTTAATCCGTACTAATATTATAATCTGTACTAATATTATAAATGCGAAAGTTTGTATGGTTGTATGGATGTATGTATGGATGTTTGTTACTCTTACACGCAAAAACTACTGAACTGATCATCATAAAATTTTGCATACACGTTGTCTGAGATACCAGAAAGGACATAGGGTTACCTTTCATCCAGAAAAAAGTACTGCTCCCGAGGGATTATCTAAAATTAAGGAAACTAACTCCTGGCTAAGTATAATAGCAATAACGATGTCAGGCGATATATTGCTTTTTCTTTTCAACGCGGACGAAGTCGCGGGCACCAGCTAGTTTAAATAATTATATTTATAGTAGTAGTCTCGCACAATTTTGTTTCGTACGAATTGTGCGAAGAGTCAACTTTAAATTTAAACAAACTGACAGTCACTTTCGCATTTATTAAATAATATTACTTAGATATAATTGTTGATATCTCCTCCATATCGATTCTTGGCTCTGTTTCGCAGACAGCATTAGACGCGATGTAGGTTGAAAAGGGTGTTGGCAATAGACATTTCTGATTAGGACAGGAATCCGTTCAACTAGATATATTGTCTATGTAATAGGCTTTTCTTTTATTTCTCGACGACATTAACTTGCATTAAGTATGCCGGTTTCGTACCGGCTAAAACCCAACGACTTCCTAGCGCGGCCGCTAATTGGCGGGGTCGCTTTATGACACGACTTCGGTGCCCCGCCACGGCTATCCAGCGGCGTACCGGAAAGTTAGACCTTAGCGTACCCAAAAGTAGATAAGCTAGCCATCTGACAGGACCTCAATGAGGGGCGGTAGTCTCCCCTTGGACTACCGCCCGGTCCTGGTCAAGGTGGAAGTCACTACTTTTAAAAGTCTCTAACATTTCAAAAAGTAAGCCCTTCAATATCAATTGTTCTCGTGTCTATTAAAACCAACAAAAACTCTAATAAATCGAACCGTGCACTACAATAGTTTTAATTAATACGAGTTGCTAACTCGACGATTGGACGGTAACGGAAAATTGGACGTAACGCTTGCTGACGTATACTCGTAGCTAAATCAAATAAATAGAGCAATAGCTACGCATATCTGTTTTTAAAATTCACTTTATCGAGAACTATTCAATACATAACCCGTTGACGGTAATTTTTTAACTTTGCTTTGTATGACTTATAACATGACACTTCTGTTATAGTATTATAGATAATTAAAATTAATAACAAAAAATAAGTGTCCTTTGTGCAATAAAAACCATAAAAAAATAATAATTGTTTTTATGCCAGTGCAATAAAAACAAAATTATTTTCCCATAAATTTGTGTCGAGCTTTATTGAATTTTTCACTTCTAGTTAGTAAGTAAGCCGGCGAGAACTATTCTGAAATTTAATAAATGTTCAAACAGACAGACACACAGTCGGCGTATAAGCGGCAATGTAAAATGCCTGTAAAGTTCTCTCAGGCTTTAAATAAAACTAAGCACAAACTATTTGACTTATGAGAATACTTTCGCAGTGAAACCTCACTGCTAAAATTTTTCCTCTTTTATTTGTTATCACTAGCAAATTGTCCTATTCATTTTTTTTCTAATATAAAAAACTACAGTTTTAAAAAGTAGCCTAAATCCAGACCAGAGCCAACATTGAAAAGTTTCCTTTCCAAAGTTGACCCTCGAGGGAATCGAACCCCTGAAACGATAGGCAAGTATCCTTACCACTCATACAACTGGCTCCGTTTCTGAGATTAGAGTGCACCTACGCATAGAATCACAGATACATAGATAAATGATTGGTCTCGCTGCGCTCTACTAGATACCGCCGTCGTACTTGTAAAATGCGGCATAAAATTGTACGCCGAATTCGGCGTACCCGAGCCAATCACACTGCAAACTGTCTGTGATGTGTACGTGCCGAATGTTTTATTAAATTTTAGGCATAATAAAATACCAGTTTGCGTTCACAAACTGTAAAAATATAATAAAACTGCATAAAAAGTGATAAAAAGTGACGATTTTTTACACACACTACAATAAAAAGTTGCCACATTTTCGGAGCTATTGCTTTTGTATAGCGCTCTATCTAGTCGAGCGCAGCGAGACCAATCTTTGCACAGATATAATTTTGAAACTATTTTTTGACCTCGATTTGTACATGTTGTATAACTTGAAGTACAAATGGTTTTTTTTTGGAAAAATATTTCATGTACAGACACGGCTCGTTTACGATTTTATTAAATGTATAGATAACAGTTGTAAATATAGAGTAGTTTCTGCAGTTAACCTGAATTAGTTTTTCCCCGAATGCAAACGAGTTCTTTTATTTGTTGTGAACGTTGTAGGTATTCTTTTTTATTCAGTGAAATTAAACTGTCAGTCCGTCACTGTTAAAATAAAAGGAATACTATAACGACCCAATTTTAAACGATTTTACTTCATACGCTTAAAGAACAAGTTATACTTGAAAAAATACAGTGGCACTCCGGGAGTGCCGACTGAAGGGAAAATTTGAACAATTATATACGTGTGAATTTTTTGAATCCACATGAAATATTTTACAGTGTATGTAAACTCGACAAATAAAGTGCTTTAAGTATCATCCTAAGATTGAACATCCTTTGTATGTTGTAGAATGATAAGGTCTGTTTTCCTTTAAAAATTCAAAGTGACAATTTCTATTGCTATCTTTATTAGCGATGACAAATTAGGTCAATCAGTAATCAATACTTATTTCAAATCTCATTAGCGAATTTTGAAATGAATGGAATTTGTAATCGAAACTGATAAAGCACTTTTCTTGTCTGTTTTACATACTTATATATTTTAAATTAATATCAGCGCCATCTCGGTTCGCATTGATGTATTATTTCAATTCAATTAGTTTTCGCAAAGATGTACTAGTAGGTATTATTACGTAACGTATGGCGCAATATCTGAAAATATACAGATTTGTCGGTTACACGGTCACTGTTACAAGGTTACGGTAACAGGTCGCGAGTTCAATGGTTTTTTACCATCTCAAAAATGCCCAACGCGCCTAAAGAAGTTTTCACTTCAAAATTACAAACTAACTCCCGACTTCATTTCCTTTTTGAAGTCTTTTTGAAAATTATGAAATGCATCCATACTTATTCACTCACTATATTATTATATTATTACACCAGCTGGTGCCCGCGACTTCGTCCGCGTTGAAAAAGCAGTATATCGCTTGACATCGTTATTGCTATTATACTTAGCCAGGAGTTAGTTTCCTTAATTTTAGATAATCCCTCGGGAGCAGTACTTTTTTTTTGTATGAAAGGTACCCTATGTCCTTTCTGGTGTCCCAGACAACGTGTATCAAAATGTCATGGTGATCGGTTCAATAGTTTTTGCGTGAAAGAGTTACAAACATCCATACATACATCTATACATCCATACAAAATTTCGCATTTATAATATTAGTACCTACGGATTGTGACTAATCACAAGTTCAAATCTAAATCTAAATAGGTTCGCA
Source organism: Synanthedon tipuliformis (assembly GCA_947623395.1). Classification (NCBI taxonomy): domain Eukaryota; kingdom Metazoa; phylum Arthropoda; class Insecta; order Lepidoptera; family Sesiidae; genus Synanthedon; species Synanthedon tipuliformis. Next base: position 3,798,702 of record OX392433.1, read on the forward strand.
CGTTTTATACAGCATCGTGCCTTTTAAGAATTTTTAAAATCGATACACTAGTTTTTGAATTTATTCATTACAAACAAAAATATAAAAATACAAATCTCCTCTCTCTTGATAATATTTATTATTATTGAATATAAAATTATAAAAAAAATGTTTACACAAACACAGCATGTTTACACGATTTTAATTTATTTTATTTATTATATGTTCTATATCATCCGACAAGGGCATGCTAATATTTGTTTTTAATTTTACAAAAACGTTATTATTTAACTAAATACGAGTATTTGTATAAAACTTTTCAAAGAAATGTCCATATAAATAAAATTTTGTTTCAATTTAGATGTGTGGTTTACACGTTGGTGAAGGAAAGAACGAACGAGTTCTCTCTCATGTTGCTTGAGTGAAACGTTTAATTGCGCCCATTTAGTTTGAACCTTTCGAAATGTACAGGCGACCAAATGATTTTATTACAATTTCCATTTTTGATTTTAAATGAAACTATAGTGGCTATTTATGGCAACACCTAAGGGCACAGGACACGGAGGGTTCAGATCATAGCTTCATAGGTTTTCCCTCGCAGACGATCCGGCCTGCCGGTGTGACGGGGTGACTGAGGAGACAGTACTTCATGCGCTACTTGAATGTCCAATTTACTCCCATCTAAAATTTAATACTGAAATGGACCTGGACGTAAGGTTGGATCTGGACTCTTCCTATGGTGTTAGTGTAGGAACGGTCGAAATTTATGTATGTCATTATTTAAAAAAAAAAAGCCTTTATGACCCTGGATTACTTTCTCGTGGGAGCTAGGGTAAATCGGCATATTTGTCAACAACTTACAAAAATTATGTCCTGTTAGTCTTATAAGTAAACACTGTTTTGTAAGCGCCGCAAATAATAGTGGCGAAGAATTTTCAGCTTAAAACTTAATTTCCAGCTCTTCACGACGCCGACTGTACTCTTAATATCATTTTCTACGTCCATAAGAACATTTTCGCTTATACCTATATTATACTATAGCATGGAGTTATTTCATTTCTAGTCTTAATGTTAGCAGCAATTTGGTATTGTGAGAGTACCTTCAGTACACGTACAAGATTCCATCTTTAAAATTGTGCTAATTAAGTTTCAGAAGAAAATTATGTTTCACCTCGATCTTAATCTTGAAGATGATCTTGTTGTAAGAGCTCGTTGGCCTTATAGTGTACTCTGACTCAGGGGTCCCAAGGTGAGTTAGCGTACCACTGGTCAGTTTCCTTACTCGTCAATTTCACTAATTCACCAGTTTACTCATTAGACAGTTTCTGAATTCGCCATTTTCCTTATTTGCCAGTTTCACTAAGTCGTCAATTTCCCTATATTCCTGGGCCCGTAGCTATGTGTATTTTCTACAATCGTAAACGCTACGCTACGCTATGAGAAGACCTGGTGATTAGTCAAAATTTTATTTTGACGTTACAGCAACCAATCATCAAGCTTTCTCTTGGCCTTCTCTCTTCGTTTTCGTACTTAGTACGCAACGGAGCCTTTCCATCTTGGCTATACTGGGCCCCCATACAAATACAAATAGGTGAAAACTCGCCACGAGTTGAGTTCGAAGCGGACGCAGCGGTGTTTGGGAATCCGAGGATATAGGCCTCGTACCCGGGCGGTGGTCTTGGGGGCGACTGCCGCCCGTCGTAAGGTCCCCCGAGTTGGCCGGCGTACCTCCACTTTCGGGTACGCCGAGGTTTTGACAGGGAGCACAGGCCTCCCCGCGTTGGATAGCCGTGGCAGGGCACCGAAGTCGTGTAATAACGTCCCCACGACCCCGCCCATCAACGGCCGCGACAGATAGAAAGTCGTTGGGTTTTAGCCGGTAGGAATCCGGCATAACCCCGCAGTGTCCCCTTCACTGCCGGGTATCCAAGAGGATTTTCCAACGTTAAAAAAAAGGATATAGGCCTCGCTGTGATCTCGGACCCGCTGATGGAACCCGAGGGGGTTTTCGTGGGTATTCCCGGTTATAAGTCACTTCACCGGTCGAGTCCCGCACTATTTCGTCGACTTTCCCCGTCGACGAGGGATAGTGCGTAAATGTCATCTCCACTCCTAAAAAAGGGTCCCCAGTTCGATTCCCAGAGCGGTAGGCTCTGGAAATAAACTTTAAAAAATTTAATCTGTTCAAATTAAACAAAAAAAAAAACATGTCAGTCGTTGGACTGCACGTCAGAAGTGAAAACTTAGCTTCACAAAATTACATTACATTACATGACAGTGTCGCGATTTCAATGGTTTTTTCCCACCTCAAAAATGCCCAACGCGTCTAAAGAAGTTTTCACTTCAAAAGAAACAAAAGGCGACAGTGGGCTACACTCTTACAGAACTCTTACAGAACTCTTACAGAACTTTTATCGAACTCTTACAGAAGTGAAAAGAATTGAAAACAAATCTATTCGAAGCAGCAGGCACAAGTTTAACTAAACTGTACTAACTAAAATAGCTTATTAATGTCAACGAATTTCATCAATTATACTAAAGTATAGACAAAAGTTTATATTACTATAGTATTCCACCATTCCACTAAGATTCCACTAATGACAAACTATTAAAAAGCAATAATCTCTCATTTCATAATGATTCAATATCAGTTTGAGAGTACGTTAATTGATTTCGCAATTTACTTATCAAAAGCTGCCCGTGATGGCGCCTTCGACTGAAGTACACTCGAGGAAAAAACTTAAAAGATAATTTCATTTTTTTTTATACCTACATATAAATGAAATTGGAGTGTCTGTTTGTGATGTCACAATACTTTTCATTACTTGACAGGAACAAAAAAAAAAAAGAGAAAAATAAAATTAATGTCTGTCTGTTTATTCCCGGGTAATCTCTAAAACAGGTTAACCGATTTTGATGGGACTTTTACTGGCAGATAGCTGACGTTATAAGGAGTAACTTAAGCTACTTTTATTTTAGAAATATATGCTGCGTCGCAGCGTAGCTAAAGTGTGGCCGGTTCAGCTAGTCCTTACTAATATAAATGCAAAATTAATTCGTTTGTTTGTTACACCTTCCCGCCTACTACGGAACCTTGACGGAACCGATCAACACATTGTCAGGAATAAAGAAACTACTGGAAAATTTTTGAAAAATTCCTTCACTGTTGAGAAGCTATATTATCAGCTAGTAACATAGGATATATTTTATAAAGTTACGCAGACGATATCGCGTGCAACAGCTAGTAAGCAATAAAGTTGAACACCTAAGAAAAAGGAGCGCAGACGTATCTATACTTAGTCGCGGGCAAAATCAAACTAATACATAATTTAACAAATACAGAAAGGGCTGACATATGTCTGACAATGTTTCTCATCTGTTTACATATTTAAATGCCTTACACAGACTGCTTATAACATTGAAACTTTGACCTCTATGCTTGAATGTAGTAAATTGTCTAATTTACGAGCGCTCGCGGCATGCTTCTGGCAGAAAACCAACAGAAAACAAATCTTGTCAGAAAATAATATAATTTTTAATTAATTACAATATATATGTAATTACAATTAACAGAACAAAATAAAGATTACAAAAAGAATTTTACAATATTTACACACAAATATCTAAAGGGTATAAAAAGAAGGTATAAAGTTATTCTATGTACAGTCAAGGGCAATAATATCTGTACGTTTCCAAAGCGGCAAAAATATCTGTACAGTTGAGAGGCCAGAAATATCTGTTCGATAATTCGGTCAGAAATATGTGAGCATTTAAAGGGTCAAAAAGATCTAGACGTAGATTCTAGACGTGGCCATAAATATATGTACAATGTCAATCAAATATGTGTAGGCTGTAGGCAAATAGGAGGGCATAGATATCCATACATGAAACTATCAAAGAGCGTGTCAAGACTGTCAAGTCTAGTTGTCAAATATTTTGATGTTTTGCATATTCTCTACTTTTTTTAAGTATTTTATGTGTAGTTTATGTATTTTTTATGAACAGAGCCAATAAATGCGCCTGTGTACTACCATAAAATTTACTTTCGGCACTTTCCTTCTTTCTCTTACAACTCGCTAAAACCTATTTTGTATGTATACTATACTGTTTATGATGTTGACGCACAAAACTAATTCAAAAAACCTAAATTGATATTTAATAAAAATTCATATCGATAAATCTAGACGTGATAGAAAAAATCGGCCAACGGGAATAGATTCAAAGCATTAAAATCTTCATATTTTTGACATATTTTTTGAAGGAGGATTTCGTTGCAGACCAGTGATTAATTATTAAATGCTCCAAGTTAGTAAAAACCTAAGTGTTCTTTTTAACGGCAAAGAGACATTTATACATACACTAGCTGTGCTCGCGACTTCGACCGCGTGGAATAGTTATTTTGGGAATCATTTGGGTATCTCGAACGGTTTTCGCAGCGCACGCAATGGAAGCCCTCAAAGATGAATAATTTTCCCCGTTTTTTCGACTGTTTCTTCACTCCTATTAGTCGCAACGTGATGTTATATAGCCTAAAGCCTTCCACGATAAATGATCTATCCAACACAAAAAGAATTTTTCAATTCGAACCAGTAGTTCCTGAGATTAGTGCGTTTAAACAAACAAACAAACAAACTCTTCAGCTTTATAATATTAGTATAGATTAGCGTAATCGAAAGATTTTTGTACTAATATTGTATAATTACTTAAATTACGAATAAATATCTTCCGTTTCATCGCTACGTCTAGTATAAATATGTTACTGACATAAATTTAGCATTGAAAAAACGCTAATATAATATTCACAAGAAAAGCCATGTGAAAATCGTATATGATAGTTGTGAACGCTGTGAAGCAGAATCTAAAATAATAGAATGAAAGGTGAAAGAAATATTACGTTAATGACGCCACAATCAAAATGAAAGGGACAAACAGATCATATGACAGAATGGTACTCTTTTCGATGATTGTCATAATTCAAAATACGAAAACTTGTTTGTTTGTACAGATATTTATGCACTCCTATTTGCCTAGATATATTTGACTGACATTGTACATATATTTATGGCCACGTGAACGTCTAGATCTTTTTGACCCTTTAAATGCTCACATATTTCTGACCGAATTATCGAACAGATATTTCTGGCCTCTCAATTGTACAGATATGTTTGCCGCTTGGAAACGTACATATATTTTTGCCCTTGACTGTACAGTACAAATAAATGAATAAGGTTAAAAAAAATATAGTAGGTTATAAAAAAATGATATTTTTGAAAATTAATTTTTTATATCTTACTTTTTAACTTTGAAAAGTTATACTACTTTTACTTTGCCAAAAATTTGGCATTGCTTTTTTTATGCAGTTAAAATTCAATCAACAAAATAAATCTAGACAGCACGTATTAAAACGCACGTAAATCTAATCAAAATTATTTTTCCAAAAAATTTATTGGACATCTACGAGGACTTTTACGAGGCGAGTAACAAAGGCTATATTTTATAACTAGCTGGTGCCCGCGACTTCGTCCGCGTTGAAAAAGCAATATATCGTCTGACATCGTTATTGCTATTACACTTAGCCAGGGGTTAGTTTCCTTAATTTTAGATGATCCCTCGGGAGCAGCACTTTTTTTCTGGATGAAAGGACCCTATGTCCTTTCTGGTGTCCCTGACAACGTGTGTGCAAAATTTCATTGAAATCCATTTAGCAGTTTTTGCGTGAAAGAGTTACAAACATCCATACATACATCCATACATCCAAACAAACTTTCGCATTTATAATATTAGTAGGATAGGATAGTAGGACTAGTAGGAAGTAGGAAGTTACGCGGATGAAGTCGCATGCAACAGCTAGTTTTAAGTAATTGGTATAAATTCATAAAAGCAACTAGAAGCTTCCGCGTTCCATAGGAGCTTGTCAATTTGAATTCTACTAACATAGCTCCCATTGTACACTTTGTATGTTCAAAATGGCTTCTTATTGTGCTGCAGTGGTTAATATTCGCTGCGATTTACTACACAATGCACGGGTGCCTCTAATGTGCGTCATTTACAATGACCTGCCCTCGTGCATACGAAGGGATATTTCACATTTCAACACTGTTTTGTTTTCCTCGGAATATTACACTTAGTTCGCGGGTGTTCATTCGTTTAATTAAACTCTGCATTTGCAGTCGTTTTTGGTTTCATTAAAATAATCTTGTATAGGCAAGATATGTAACTATACTTTTAATATTATAAAGCTGAAGAGTTTGTTTGTTTGAACGCGCTAATCTCAGGAACTACTGGTTCGAATTGAAAAATTCTTTTTGTATTGGATAGATAATTTATCAAGAAAGGCTTTAGGCTATATAACATCATGATGCGACTAATAGGAGCGAAGAAACAGTCGAAAATGTAGAAAAACGGGGAAAATTATTCATCTTTGAGGGCTTCCGTTGCGTGCGCTGCGAAAACCGTTCGAGATACCCAAATGATTCCCAAAATAATTATTCCACGCGGACGAAGTCGCGAGCACCAGCTAGTTAGGGATAAGGTTAGAGATGCCAGGATTCATTTCCATATACCTAGCCTCTCAATTCCTTACAGTTTTCTTTTTGAACTGAAAAGAATTTGATAAAGCTTATAAAAGCTCGAGAAGCTATATATATTATTTAATATAAAAAAAAATTGACAAAAAATAATTTAATCTTTTTCGATTAGCTCTCCTGTAAAAAGTGTAATTTTGATTTGTGGCCCTTTAAATAGTTTTGATTTCTGGCTTAATTTTGATTCAGCAGTTTTGGTATACCTACCTATAGGTATAGCAACCCTTACTGATTTCGCTCTGACGCCATAATCTCATGGGACAAGTGCCTTATATATTACATATATCCTATAACACTTTTGAGATTCACGTTGACAGGTGGCGTGCTCCACCTAAATCATATGTCACCCTTCCACCCCAATCTATTTCCTCATGACAAATGGGAGATAGAAAAATATATGTTACAGATTTGAGTGTAATCGATCCGATAGTTCGTTGACACCGATACGATGCGATGTAAGGTTGGGTTATTTATTGAACCGAAAAATATATATATATTAAATACTAGCGACTGGTCCCCGGATTCGCACGGATGATGTGTTTTTCTGCAAATGATTTATACAAGCCTTTCTCGTCTATTGCTCTTTCGAGTAGTGAAAACAGTATAAAATAATTTAGGTGGTGTTTCAGAAGTTAGCGGAGAAAAAGATGGAGGTATAAAATTAAGGTACCGATACATTTTATTAGGTACTAGCTGGTGCCCGCGACTTCGTCCGCGTTGAAAAAGCAATATATCGCCTGACATCGTTATTGCTATTATACTTAGCCAGGAGTTAGTTTCCTTAATTTTAGATAGTCCCTCGGGAGCAGTACTTTTTTTCTGGATGAAAGGTACCCCCTATGTCCTTTCTGGTGTCCCAGACAATGTTTATGCAAAATTTCTTGGTGATCGGTTCAGTAGTTTTTGCGTGAAAGAGTTACAAACATCCATACATACATCCATACAAACTTTCGCATTTATAATATTAGTACGGATTGTGAAATTCTTAGTAAGAATTTTTGCTTACAAACGTCGGAACCCCTGTAGCCCAGTTGCTTCATATAGGTACTCGAAAAAAAAAACCAGCTAATACCTACGCTCCTAGCTTTAAGCATTAATCATATTAATAAGTTTGTAAGTATGATATGAGTATAACATAAATATGAAATACCAAATCGTCCGTCAGATGATTGCGATTTTTATATTTATGTTTTCAATTTTAAGCGCGACTGTACTCCTTTAGTTCCTTTGGCAGGTGTTGTGTCGTAAGTATTAAAAAATATCCTTATATAACAAATAAACAACTACAAATAATATTAAAAAGAGAATATTTTTATTTTTGAAGTGAAACTTTTTATATTTATATTTTTGTTTGTAATGAATAAACTCAAAAATTAATGGACCGATCTTAAAAATTATTTCTTCTTAGAAAGCTCGCGTACTATTATCTGCGACGTCAGCGTTATCAGCGAGTAACATAGGCTATCATCAATACTAATAATAAATCTGTAAGTGTAGGTATTGTCATTGTATGTCTGTGTGTATGTATGTATGTATGTTCCTCCATAACTCTTAAACGAATTAACTGATTTTCATGAAACTTAGTGGAAAAACATTTAGACGTACGAGACACAGGATAGGCTACTTTTTAAGTCGCGGGCGCCAGTTATATAGTTATTAAATAAAATAAATCGCTGTTCGCTTATGACTTGTGCGAGGCGTTAATTAAACAGCCCTCTATCAAGTTCGATACAAAACGTCCATCCAGTTAATCTTAACGTCTTATTGATGTGAACACCAATTACTGTATCAAGTTTTGCAATCTACTCTGTTCAAAAGCCGAAGCTGACTGATAATGCAGACCTTGCTGTTCTTGTAAAACTGCTGGCAAATTAAAGATGAATTTTAAATACTTCCAACACTAAGAACGGCTTGCACCAGTATTTTTTTTTTTAATTTTTTTTTATATAAGTCAAGGCAGCGCTTGGCCGCGATCTCACTTGATGTTAGGTGCAGATAGCCGAAGATGGACCACGCTTACCTAGTAGATGCCCATTTACCCTACGTTTGAAGACCCCGAGGTTATAATTTTGGGGAAACACAGACGCAGGCAATGAGTTCCACTCCTTAGCAGTTCGGACAAGGAACGTGACCGAGAAACTTCAACCACGAAGGGATGAACGAGGCCCCCGCCCGCGCCTCGTGTTTCGCAAGTGGAACGGTTCTGGATGTAAAAAAATTCTGGATGTATATTAAAAAGTTTTTATGCCTCTTAGGCCAATAAAAGTTTAGCACAATACGTTAAACACCTTTAGCGATCTGTTAAATAACCAAAATCTGATATTTAACAAAGTTGACGACACGTTTGGTCTAGTGGCTAGTAACCCTAGCTGTTAACCAAGCGGTCGCGGGTTCGAATCCCGCTATGGGCAAATGTTTATGTGTTAACATTTACCTTTGTACCTGAGTTATGGATGTTTTGTAATTATAATATGTATGTATTTACAAAAAAAAAGTAGTCTATGTAGTATATCAACCGTCTGGTATCCATAATACAAGCATTAAGTTGCTTACTTTGGAACTAGATGGTGCTTTGTGGAATGTGTGCATATTTATTTATTTATTTATTTTATTTATTTTTATATATAAAAAAAAAATCATACGGAAGTATGTTTCATCTATACAAAGAACTAGTACATACTTAATATAAACTTATTAGGACGTCCATTTTTCTTCTATGGATTTCGTCGTCTTCTATAATAATCTATCATCATATATCTACTAAAAAAACTATTTGACCGATTTAAAATATTCTTTCTCCAATAAAAAGCTTTATTATCATTAGTTACATAGGCTATATTTTATTAATATTTTATAAAAATTATAATTAAAATTATAACTGACTATTGTTATTAAGTTCCATACATTTTTGCATTAATAATTTTATTATAAAAATGAGTTCCATCTAAGGTTAGGTTCTTTGTCTTGAGTACAACCTATTTCAATAGGCAAATATGAATTTTGAATAATAAATAAGTATTCCGGACCGCCAGAAGCAAGGATTTGGTTAAGTATTAATACATAAAGAGGGTTACGGACAAGTATTGGATATCCTGGAAATACTCTGCACAATATTTCACGGGCACCGAGCCAAAGATGAGCGGCCAATATATGAAGTGACAGCCCTGATATGAGGAGATATTTCACCAAGATTGTACCAGATATATGTACTTATAACTCTAGCTGTGTCTCTCTTAGAAAGTAGATATTTAAATAAATTGAAATAATGTGGAAAATAAACAATCTGTTAGCATGCACACGAAACCTTTTCTTACCCCGACTGTACATATAGTACAGTCGGGGTGAGAAAAGGTTATTTAAGCGACCACTTTAGAAATTAACTGGCTGGTGCTCGCGACTTCGCCCGCGTTGAAAAAGCAATATTTCGCCTGACATCGTTATTGCTATTATACTTAGCCAGGAGTTAGTTTCCTTAATTTTAGATAATCCCTCGGGAGCAGTACTTTTTTTCTGGATGAATGGTACCCTATGTCCTTTCTGGTGTCCAAAGACAACGTGTATGCAAAATTTCATGGTGATCGGTTCAGTAGTTTTTGCGTGAAAGAGTTACAAACATCCATACATACATCCATACATCCATACAAACTTTCGCATTTATAATATTAGTAGGATAGGATTTTCAAAGTTGACTCTGGTCTGGATTTGGAAAGTAGTGGCAGGCCGTAATAAATATAAAACAAATATCTTCACACATTCCATGCAGCAACATCTAGCTTCAAATTAAGCAACTATAGGCTTGTATTATGGATACAAGACAGTTGATATACTACATAGATTATTTCTTTTAATAAATACATACTTACACATTATAGATACAAACATCCATGACTCAGGTACAAAGGTAAAATGTTAAGACATAAACATTTGCCCCTAGCGGGATTCGAACCGCGACCGTTTGGTTAACAGCTAGGTTTACTAGCCACTAGACCAAATGTGTCGTCATCAAGTTTGGATTTAAGCGATTCTGAGCTTATTGTTATTGTTATACTTTGATTTGATTTTATGTATAATTAATTAAAATTATTTTAATTATTTTAATTAATATATGAGTAACATATAGAAAGACAAACACAAACATCGTAAGTATATTATATTCAAAAAATAATAGAACAGATTACGTAGGATTTTTTTAATGTTAAAGCCAGGAAAGGCTACTTTTTTCACTCGGACGAAGTCGCGGGCACCAGCTAGTATACAAAATAAAATTTGTATGGATCCTGATCGCCTAGGAACTTGTGCTAATCCGCTTACAGATTACCTACCGCTGGCTAGGCGATAGGGATATGTGGGGGTCGCCCAGCACCTGATGTTAGCGGCACTAGGAATACCCACTAAAACTCCCCGGTGCCTCCTTGCCCTGTGAGCGGGGTGAACCGGGCTCTGCCAAGGCAACAACTCCGATCCACCCCACAGCAGCCTAGCCATTACTGGCTAGACTAACGCCAACGGAGGATTGCCCGGAGACACCAAAGCAATACCCACGCGAACGGGGAAACTTGTGCAGGCACACACAGCTAGCCAACCATGTGCGCAAGGTCCCCCCTAGGCCATCTACAGAAGACGGGCTTGATATGCCCGCCTTCTCTAGACAGCCAGGCCTCAAGAAAAAGTCCGCACTCGAGTGCTACACCCGAGAACACCAATGACGGGAGGGAGCCGCCTCTCAAAATTCCGCACACAAGTCGTGCGGAACCCAAACAATAGCATAAGGCCGCACTCAAGGAGTGCGGCCGACCTCCAACTGCGAGAGCCCCGTTACGGACTTCCGCTTGGCAGCCCGCTCGGACCGCTCGGCTGTACGCCTCCTTAGCACCCGAGGCCGGGCCAGGGCCAAGGGTGAGCCCCCCCACCGCGACAAGGTCCCGGCGTACCTAGGGGGAGGCCTATCCACTCTAAGAGAACGATGCAAAAATTTATTATCTACGGTTATTATTTCTACACAAACGCGTACATTGAATATCTATAGAAAAACGAAAAAAGAATTAAGACATTGGCTGGCATCGCCTTTACAAATAAGCATAGCATTATCAGATGGATTTCGCAATTTAATTTATTATTCAGATAAAACATAGGCTAGTATAATCACAGGCGGTCGATGCAGCCGATACGCCCACAGCCGTCCGATTTGCGACTATCTAAATAAAGAAGAGAATCCTTATCTATAATATTCAAGTATGCGAACGTGTAATTCGCCCGCTATATCTGCAAGCTGAATCTATAATTCGATCGAGTCATTTATTTGCGGATATGGTTTAAATATGGAATCAGATGTGCAGTCATTGTAAAACGTTAAATGTTACGATGCTTTACAGGGGTACGCGTTACACTTCAAAAATTGCGTTACATAATGCTTAAACGACCCCTATTATATAAAAATTAGCTGGTGATCGCAACTTCGTCCGCGTGGAATAGTTATTTTGGGAATCATTTGGGTATCTCGAACGGTTTTCGCAGCGCACGCAACGGAAGCCCTCAAAGATGAATAATTTTCCCCGTTTTTTTCCACATTTTCGACTGTTTCTTCGCTCCTATTAGTCGCAACGTGATGTTATATAGCCTAAAGCCTTCCTCGATAAATGATCTATCCAACACAAAAAGAATTTTTCAATTCGAACCAGTAGTTCCTGAGATTAGCGCGTTCAAACAAACAAACAAATAAACAAACAAACTCTTCAGCTTTATAATATTATATAGTATAGATTATAAAAAACCTTATATAAAAATTTACATTACCTACTCATATAAAAACCTAATTGTTCTATTTAACTTACAAAATTTATTAGGTTTACAAAATAAAATCATCAGCAGTTGTCATTAATGGTAGATACGTTCGATCGCCTGCCACTAAAGAAATAGTAAATATAAGGAAAGAAAGCAAAACAGGAATGGTCAGAGCATCCTGATTTATAACTCTCGCACTTAGAGGAGGGGTAATTAGACTAAAAGGTTTATTCGTAACATAAATATACATTAACTTTTACGACCAACCTCAATATATTGTTTTGGACTCCTACGCGACACGAAGGATAAAACCGATGGGATCTTTCTTTTATAAATATGTACATAAAACTTGACCGCTTTTTTTTCGACAAGCTCCTTGGATGCTTGATCAGGGTACCCGGGTTCGATTACCGGCAGGGTCAATTTTACAAAATACAAAATACGAAAATACAAAAATACAAATTTTGTATTTTGTATTTGTAGGGTCAACTTTAATATAATATATTCACACATTGCACACAGCACCATCTAGTTCCACAGTAAGCAACTAATGCTTGTATTATGGATACCAGACGATACTGTTAACGAAACGCTAGCGAGTTCGAATCCCGCTAGGGGCAAATGTTTGTGTTAACATTTACCTTTGTACCTATGTCATGGATGTTTTGGAAAAAGGAATGTATGTAGTATATCAATTGTCTTGTATCCATAATACAAGCATTAAGTTGCTTACTTTGGAACTAGATGATGTTGTGTGGAATGTCTGAATATTTTTATTATTTATTTATTTATTTATTATAGAAAGCTACATTATCAACGAGTAACCTAGGCTAACACTTAATAAAAAAAAAAAATAAGCGGGCGAACTCGCGTGCAACAGCTAGTATACAATAATTTTGAGTTCAAGAGTCAACCCTCAAAGGTAACAGGTAAAAGTTCATTATTACACTTTTTTAAATTAAATTTTCATTTCATTTCAATCTGATATTTTGAACGAGCTTGTGCTTTTGTTAAAGAAGAAAATTGTAAGAAATTAACATTTGTAAATGTTGTTTTAAAAAATCCGTTATAAGGCAAATTAGTTAACAAATAATGAATTCAAATTAAATTTCTCAAGACTCGTTACTTTTGACTTTTGACATTGTCAATTTTTTTCTATGCTTAATATTAATATATAAGTAAAGAGAAAAGATTTGTATTTTGTATTTTTATTTGTAATGAATGAACTCAAAAATTACAGCACCGATTTTAAAAATTCTTTCAACTATAGAATTTATTATCAGCGAATTACATCCGTACTAATATTATAAATGCGAAAGTTTGTATGTATGTATGGATGTTTGTAACTCTTTCACGCAAAAGCTACTGAACAGATCACCATGAAATTTTGTATACGCTTTGTCTGGGACACCAGAAAAGACATATAGTACCATTCATCCAGAAAAAAAGTACTGCTCCCGAGGGATTATCTAAAACTAATCACCATGAAATTTTGCATAAACGTTGTCTGGGACAATACAGTAAATCGTATACACAATTTCATATTGTGAAATAATGTTATTAAAACGAATGAACATATAAAAAAATACACAGAAAATGTTTCTACAAACAAACAGAAATGTAACTCTAATAATAAATAATTGTTTAAAAAAATTCCTCAAGTATCAAGGTGGAACAATTTTGTACGAACTTTAATTAGTACTGTAATTATTTTTTTTACTTTGAGCGGAGAAGTCAGTTTTTTTTTTAAATAATTTATTCTATTTCTTTATAATGTGAAATTTATTTTAACGATTTCTCCTTTATCATTTATCAAGTAGAAAGTTGAGGTACGCCGGCCATCTCGGGTACCTCATGACGGGCGGTGTCTCGTATAGGGTTGCCATAGACGGACCGGCCCATTTCATTCGCTATTCGGTTGAACAACAAAAAATTTTATATGTACACTATTGCGTTGGCTATCCACAATAATATAAAAAAAGTAAAAAAATAATAATAATAAATAAATATCTTCACACTTTCCAGCACCGTCTAGCTCCACAGTAAGCAACTAAGTAATGCTTGTATTATGGATACCAAACAGTTGATATAATACATAAATCACTTTTTTTTTGTATATACATACATATTATATATACAAACATCCATGGATTAGGTACAAAGGTAAATGTTAACACAAAACATTTGCCCCTAGCGGGATTCCAACCCGCAACCGTTTGGTTAAGGGGCTAGGGTTACTAGCCACTAGACGAAACGTGTCGTCAAATTAAAATATTGAAGTTAATTAAGAATCTTAATAGTCCAGTACAATATTTAGGCCGTAGTCGACGTAGCATTTTAGCAGTAGAAGTAGAATCTCCATTAAGTCTAATTGTTAAGTTAGAGACGAATCGTCTCACTGCCTCCACGTACAATCGACTACGTATTAAACTTCTCATTGAAAACATTAATGGCTCTGCCTCAACACTCACTGACAAAAAATCGGGCTCCAACTTTATAGACATACTAGCTGCTGCACGCGACTTCGCCAGCCTAACTTTATAAAATGTAGCCTATTTTACTCGCTGATAATGTAGCTTTCTATAGACGAAAGAATTTTTATTCAGTAGTTTTTAAGTTCATTCATTACAAATCAAATCTTCTCTCTTTTTATTATCAGTACTAATAGTATAAATGCGAAAGTTTGTATGGAGGTATGGATGTTTGTAACTCTTTCACGCAAAAACTACTGAACCGATCACCATGAAATTTTGCATACGCGTTGTCCGGGACACCAGAAAGGACATAGGGTACCTTTCATCCAGAACGCGGACGAAATCGCGGACATCAGCTAGTAGTCCATATTTTTATAAAGTTACGCGGACGTAGTCGCGTGCAACAGCTAGTATATTATTAAATAAGTAAACATGACCGTGTTCACTAATAAAGAAAACTACGCCGACTGTACAAGAGACAAACAATTTGCCAAGCGATGTCGGCAGAAAGCGGCATTTCAACGTAGGAATTAAATGTAATGAGCTATGGCTGCGTACAACGACTTGAACGAATTTACAAAACTAAATATAAAAAAAGCTGTCAAGACACGAGTACAAGACATTGTAATAGCTCCATTAAAATAGCTATTTACCATTTTAGTATCTAAGGGAAATCCTCTTGGATACTCGGCAGTGTAGGGGACACTGCGGGGTTGGATCCGCTCACCTACCAACCTGGCCTCGTCTTCCCACACTTGCCATCCAGGGAGGTGAGAGCCTACTATCCCCTACTATCCTACCGATTCTACTATCCTATACCTACTATCCTACCGATGAACCCAACGCAGGCGGGAGAGCAGGACAAAATGCTCTCGCTGACACCTCTCTCCCTTTGAACACCGTGGGGTTTTAGCGGGTAGAAATCCCGCATATCCTGCCAGCGCCCCATGGCAGTCGATTTCCCCACGTAAAAGAAAAGGGGACACTGCGGGGTTATGCCGGATTCGTACCGGCTCAAGCTCAACGACTTTCTAGCGCGGCCATTGATGGGCGCGGGGTCGCGGGGACGTTATGACACGACTTCGGTGCCCCGCCACGGCTATCCAGCGCGGGTAAGGCGTACCCGAAAAAGAAGGTACGCGAACATCTCGGGTGACCTTACGACGACTTCGCCGTAACCTATAATTTATAAACTAATAAAATACCCGTATCTTTATAAAATATAACCTATGTTACACGATCATAATGTAACTTTCTATATGTGAAAGATTTTTCAAAATTTGTCCAGAAGTTTTTGATTTTATTCATTACAAACATACAAATCTCTTATAATATTAGTATAGATTATACATTACAATTTTTCTCTGAAATAATAAAACGATCAATCTGCATACCTACCCTCAAGGAGTTCGTGGAAGAAAATAATGTGGGTACACAAACACTTCGTCACACATTTACCGCTGTGTCACACGTCGCCTCTAAAAGCTTTAGGCAACAACTTAATAAAATGTTAATAACTACCCACCGCCACAAAGCTCAAAGCCTCGACGCCCTGCGCTGACCTATTTACAAGGTGATGGAGTTTATAAACACAAACATGTAAACATACTTTCTTATAGGAAGAATAATTTTCTTTTTCCGTAAAGGCCGGCTGATTGACAGTATGGCACGGCATGGCTTGGCAAAGGATTTTTGCATGAATATAATTATTTTTAACCTTATTCCTATGAGCTTAGCACTCACGCTTCTTTGTTTTAATGCCGCTTGCTTCGGAATGCCGCGGCATCCCTTCAGCAATAAGAGTCTTGTTATTTTTTAATTATACATATATAAATATCCATCGCCATGATTTTAATTCGGTTTTTGACTTATGGAAAGAATATAAAGGTTTGTATATATCAAAATTGAACTCCGGGCGAAAATATATAAAAAAAATGAATGATAATTTTTTTCTCTAGTGTGTAGGTACTATTGTCACACTAGAGAGTCACACCTAAAACTCGCCTTTTGAACTCTACCCCCTTAGGAATAATTACTATGAATAAGTAAGAAGAATAAGGTAGAAATTCAAATATAATAAGAAATGTGACCCTAATTTTTGATATTCAAACTGTGCGTGCACCCTCCATTATCATAACAATGTTTAATAAATAACTGTACTTATCATTAGAGACACTGAAATATCCACATTCCGCTTATCTCCTTGTAACAAAATCTTACGCCTAACGTTTCATCTCGAGCACCTGCGTTACGAATATTTAGATGTGGCGGTTTCAGGGTAGCCATCCGGCATCATCTGCCATCCGAAAAGAAACTCTAACCCTATGAGCTTATAAACTGGTTAGCTACTCTGTGGGCAATAACCAATCATGAAGATATAAGACAATAAGCCTATAAGCCTATATCTGCCGACTAAAGATAAGAAATAAAGATAAATACAATACTAAAAATTAAAGATAAGAAATTAGGAAGGGATTGGGAAATGGGCTTCGGAATCCGTCACTCACTAATTTACTTGAAGTTAATTTTATGTAAAATTAATAAAAATTATTTTCATTTTTTTTTCAAAAAACTTTCTCCTGAGTATGAATCCAAAAGTTTCAATTTGAATGGCTAATGTACGTTTTCTATATATCTCTCTATATATAAAAATTTCATGTTACATGCTTGTTGCCGATGAACTCCTAACCTACTGAACAGATTTTGATAAAACTTTGTAACTATGTATAATTTGGTCCAACTTAAAAGATAGGTTCAAAATAAAAGTGGGCGAGGCCGGGAGCGTGTAGGTAGCAGTTCCTATACACATTCTTGTTATTATTGTTAAACCATATCCATAATAATCAGCTACAAAATCTTTCTTACATCAATGTTCTTAAGTAATTTGCTAATAGGCTTGGAGGCTGTTGAATCTTTAACACATATCTCTAAATCTAATTCAGTGTGTGCCCCGGGGTTATGAGATGTATCTCTATGTAGATTATACATTAAATATGTTATTAATATAAAAATATAATTATTAAAGAACTTTTATATCTTTACCTAAGGCCTGCCCCCTTTTTGATTGTTCACAAAATTCTAAATGGCTGCTTGATGAAAATAAGAGTCTCATAATAGCTCTTGCTAGATCTGTATATGTTCAGCTGTCCTATAAGGAGCCTATAAACGAAGCCTTAACACAGGCCCTCGATAATATAGTTGTTTATAGTCTTCTTTTTGTAGCGGCTTGTTTATTTGTTTATTTTGTATGTTATAGTTATACTACCTGGTGCCCGCGACTTCGTCCTCATTCTGGATGAAAGGTACCCTATGTCCTTTCTGGTGTCCCAGACAACGTGTATACAAAATTTCATGGTGATCGGTTCAGTAGTTTTTGCGTGAAAGAGTTACAAACATACACACATCACACAACCATACACACATCCATACAAACTTTCGCATTTATAATATTAATACGGATCTATGCTATTTGTTAATTGGTTTATTTATTTGTTTATCTCTTTCTTTCTTTTTTTGATAACCTTTTTGTATGTTTTATCCCAGCTCCGATATTCTGTTTTGTAGTCACTTGTAACTCAAACTATGTTTTAGTAATTTAGTGGAAACTTTGCTGATTTATGTTTTTATTGTATGTATGTGTAATGTGTATCGAGATATTGTATATTTTTCCCAAATATAAATTAAAAAAAAAAAAAAACAACAGTCCAAAAAGTAGACAACTTGATTGAAAATGTTCATTTTTAATATTTAATAATGGACTAGATGTGTACCTGTGTTTGTGTGATATAAAATCTATACTAATATTATAAAGCTAAAGAGTTTGTTTGTTTGAACGCACTAATATCAGGAACTACTGGTTCGAATTGAAAAATTCTTTTTGTGCTGGATAGATCATTTATCGAGGAAGGCTTTAGGCTATATAACATCACGGTGCGACTAATAGGAGCGAAGAAACAGTCGAAAATGTGGAAAAAACGGGGAAAATTATTCATCTTTGAGGGCTTCCGTTACGTGCCCTGCGAAAAAACCGTTCGAGATACCCAAATGATTCCCAAAATAACTATTCCATGCGGACGAAGTCGCGAGCACCAGCTAGTATTTAATAAAACTAATATTTACATTAGTAGCAACATTACATAGAAAAGTTGGATCTACGAAATTTTGTAAAATCCTCTGAATACATTTGGTTAAAATTAACCAAACATAACTTTACATATAACTGTGTTAGCAATTAGTTAACTCTTTGTTAATTAAATGCACACATTCGACATTAATTAGAACCGGCTGGGATAATTTTATTGCACTCTACTTACTTTCTTGCTAATAATATTTTGACAGTTTACCTATTTTTCAATCCGCACGCCATTATGTTTCAAATATAATATTATCCTAATCTAATAGGTATATAAAATTCTCGTGTTTGTTGCCAAACTCCTCCGAAACGTCTGGACCGATTTTGATGAAATTTTGTGTGCTTATCGGGTAGGTTTGAGAATCGGCGAACATCTTTTTTTTATACCCCTAAATGTTAAGGGTATTCATAAAATACATGATTCGTATTTTTGTTTGTAATGAATATACTCAAAAACTACTTAACCTATTTTAAAACCTCTTTCACTTAGATAAAGCTAAATATTAACAGCGAGTAACATAAGCTATATTTTATAAAATAAATTATGAGGGCGAAGTCGCTTGTACTATTTATATACCTATAAAATAAGATATTTTGAAAATAAATTATAGTCTACGTTACTTACATACAGACAAAGGTTTTTGAGTTTATCAATTACATACAAACATACAAAAAAATAAAATGTAATGTTATGTTTGTGCATTAATTTATTGATTTAATTTTTGCATTTTATTCATATAAAAAAGTAGTAACAAAAACCAGTTTTGCCTTTTCATATCGAAGTTATTAATTTACAAAAAGCGTTTTTGGTCTTTTATACGGATCCTACTTTGTGATACTTATAGCCAACATTTAATTAAACGTCTAAATATAGCTTTTCGATTCGCAAATGTAAAAGGTAACGAGGAATTGTTAAGTGTTCCATAATTTTACCGAATAAGGCTTCGACCGATATTGAATTTTAATATACCTACTTCTGCGTAACTTCTAATTTTTTTCTTATTTGTTATTCATGGTCATGGTCTTCCTTTTATTTCTGACACTGTTATTTAGCAAAAAATAATCCTTATGATGAAGCCTTTCGATCGGTATGATAAAGCTACAGGGTAATTTTTTTTCTCGTGTAGCGGGTTCGATTCCCGGTTCAACCATGTAACTATTTAAAAATCTATGAATGTAGTTTAAACTGTTTTTTAAATTACTTAAAATAATGTATTCTTTCAGTAAAATGTTCCATCTACAATATTCAAGGTACTTTCCCTCCTTGTGGCATAGTTGTGGGACGCCCTGTATATGTTAATATAATAATAATATTACTTAAGTAATTTATTTTCAGAAAGAGATGGGTTTGCTCTTGGCCACTCAGAAGATGCCTATTCATTCCAACTTTAAAACGAAAGTTCCAGACAGACTAACTTTTTTATTATAATTTTATACAAGTGTAATTGTAATAAAAAATTGTGTATCAGCTCCGACACACGACTGGAGTTAACTCGTTACGAACGATTATAAAATTTTAATTTTTCACAATCTGGAAGAACAACATTGTTCTTTTTTTTTTAATAATATTGTGTAGATGGCGCAATATCTCTGAAACTTCAGATATTCTAAAATATTAAAAAAAAAAATAGAGCGTAACCACAGATTAAAATAATAGTTACTGGCGTAACTATAACGCATAACATAACGCATTCGTGTAACAATTTTGTTTTACTCTGATAAATTTTCATAAACTCAAATAAAAAAGAAAGAAATTTATTCTCAAAACGCCATGCACTTCATAACATAACATAACTAACACGTCGCTACCGCGGTCCTCCATCTTGTTTTCGGCGGGAAGCCGCAGCGCCCGCCATATTTTTTTTTTATTACAAAATGGCGCCGTAATTGACAGAAGCGGCCAGTTCGATTTGCACGTTCGGCCTTTTTGCTCATGCACACAGCAAATTTATCCCCTTTTTAATCCGAAATGACAACCGGAAAGGCACTTTTGCGTTTATGAAGATTACGCGGTCTCCGAGATCTCGTTAACGAAAATGTAATTGGAATTTAAAAATTACAAGTGTCACATTTCGAATGCAGAATTTTAACTTTAATTGACAGAGTACACGTAATTAGGCTCGCTTTATATTCATTTAAACTGAAAGTTAGTTAGGAGTCTGTGGAGGTACAGTCGCGTTCATTAAATATTTACAAGCCAGTTAATATAATGTAACGTAATCTTTATTAAAAAGTCAAAACTACTTAACGTTTATTAGCGCGAACGGTGCTGGCTGAAAATAAGCGCTGCAGGTGCTTGGGCCCTAGTCAAGAGCAAACGTACAGTCATAAACGCTACGCTTGGGAGAAAGCTTTGTGATTGGTCAACATTTTATGTGGGCGTTACAACAACCAATCACCGTGCTTTATGTTTTTCGTTTCGTAAGTACGCAAAGGGAGCGTTTGCAGTGGCTCTTGGCTGGGGCCCCTTGTCTAGCATCTCAGCACAATGCTGAACAGTATCCGATTCACTGCCGCGAGGACACACACAAAAAATATTCCCATTTGTTCTACTACATAATAGATCAAAATAGTAGTACAAATGGGAATCTACTCCCATCTAATTACATGTTTTTTTATTAATTTCTGTTGCGTGCAGTGAATAAAATGTTTTCTTTCTTTTTTGAAGTATAATATTTTTTTTATAAAATTAATTATTTTTATTTAATTAATTATTTACTTAATAAATATAATAGTTTTTTTAAATAAAAAAAAATATATAATTATTTTTTTAAATAAAAACAATTACCTACTACGTAGCCTATGGATTCTCTTAAAATTTTTACACAATACATTTTGACAGAAGAGCGTTTCTATAATATTTTTATTCGGAAGTTCCAACGAAAATGGCAAAAAAAAATGATCCACAGAAAGCGTGGTCAGCTAGTCTTCTTGTAATAAGATTTGTAATAAAGAAGACGATACTTATTAAGTTTATTTTAAAAATGAGTAAAATTTAGCCGCCTTGTTGTTTCGCCCCGGGACGCCTCTATAAAGATTGCGTCTTGTTTTTTTAAAGTTTATTAAGGCAAAGGCATAACTTCAAAAAAAAGTATTAAGTATATTATTCTTTCCACCCACAACAGATTCTATTCTAGATAGCATTTTTAGCCGCAACGGTTCCTAATGAAGTCAACTAACTAACTAAGGAATTCGATTACTCCATAGTTTTCTTAAAAACAGTTTTTTTCTATTATTTTTTTTTGTCGTTAGATTATAATATACTACTTGAAAAAGATTTTGTGAGTGAAAAACTTTGTGAAAAACTTGTCGCACAAATCATATGAAATGGTACATTTTTCTAATATATAAAATTCTCGTGTCGCGGAGTTTGTTGCCAAACTCCTCCGAAACGGCTGGACCGATTTTGATCAAATTTTGTGTGCTTATCGGGTAGGTTTTAGAATCGGCCAACATCTATTTTTTACACCCCTAAATGTTAAGGGTGGCCAACCCCAAAAATTTGTTTTTTTTTTTCGTAAAGCAACGTTTGCCGGGTCAGCTAGTAATATAATAAGTATTACAATCAAATATAAATAAACTATGAAAAAAAATTTTTTGAATTGGATATAAAATATGAATAAACCTTTTTTACCTACCAATTTATTAGTAGGATTAAACAAAATAAATGTATCTCATAAAATTTTTACCCAACATATTTTTTGAATTATTTGGGAAAGAATGTTACCATAAACAAATTGAATTATCAGACGTCTCGAGTTGACGTCGAAAATTCCACAAAATTTATAAATATTCATTTACAAATGCGCACAGTTTTGTGTAGGTACGCAAAGTTGTTCGGAACACCAGACTGTGAAGGACAAGGGTTGATCTTTATATCTATATCTATATTGTGTTTATTCATATACATATATTTATGAAAGTAGTCCATACTTGCGATTTCGTTTGCATGGACTTCATCTTAAGATAAATTATCTTAAGACTATTAAGACTTAAGATTTATCTAAAGATAAATCTTTAGATATCTTATATCTTTTGAAAAATCTTAAGACAAAAACTAATACTATATAATTATTAAATTTAATAGACTACTAAGCGAAGGAGAAGGACTGTTCGCTACACCGCGACGCTTATTGTAGTGTTTCTTTGCGTGCGATAATAGTAAAATTTCAAGGTTGAATAATGTGTGACGCTTCAGTGTAACGATCACGTGACGCCTTTTGTGACGATTCTATCTCTGTTACATCCATGTGACATCTATAGTTTCGTGTTCATCTATACTGATTTTATATTTGATTGCTAAAAAAGATTCAGTACACGCTCATATAGATATAGATATAGATATAGATATAGATATAGATATAGATATAGATATAGATATAGATATAGATATAGATATAGATATAGATATAGATATAGATATAGATATAGATATAGATATAGATATAGATATAGATATAGATATAGATATAGATATAGATATAGATATAGATATAGATATAGATATAGATATAGATATAGATATCTAGATGTTTGGTTTATAACAAAAACTTTTAAAAGCAGTGGGTTGGAACAAATACAACAGACTAGCTGGATCATGACAATTTCTCTGAATAGCAGCCTCCTTTTTTAATACAAATTTTAAATAATTTCCTGACCTATGTGAAGTAACTTGTTCTGAGGGCCATCATACGTAAAAGGCAGTAATTTCCATGGGAATAAAGGTTCTGTTTGTTTTAAGCGAAACAGAATTTAATAGTTACATAAAGAACTACGTTGTCTTTTTAACAACAACATAGTTTAGTAACAGAAGAGCTGTTACGAGTATGTTAAGAGGTAGGTAATTTTTTTATTATCTTTTCAATTTAGGGACCTTTACCTTGCAAAGGTATGTCAGCGTCAATATCCCCTGAGCTAAGTAACAACATAATGTAGTTACAGGACAATGCTTAAGCTAAATGTAATTCGGATTAGCAGAACATAATATATTGTCTTTTATATTTTAAAAAATATTTTTGTGATCCCTTTTTGTCTTCATTCAAAATGTACCTTTACATGTGAAACATTATGAGTGAGGCATAAAGGTTAGGAAATAAGAGTACTTCCCGTTTGAGGGTCTGGAATATTTAATAAGTGCTCATACTGATTTCATATTTCTCGGCCGTCCTTTTTCAGCATGAAAATCTGGATAATCCCAACTAGGTAATATTATAAATCCGCGTATAACTAATGCGGAAGTGAGTTTGTTTGTAGGCTTTTACTCAACTGATCATTATTAAATTTTCTATAATAGTTATTGTTTTTATATAATTACTAGCAGACCCGCTGACCGTAGCTGACCGAAACGTAGTTTCGCTAAAAAAAATTTTGGGGTGAGCCACCCTTATCACTTAGGGGTATAAAAATAGTTTACCACCTATTCTCACTCACAGAATAAGTATACACAAAAAAATCATAAAAATCGGCAGTTTCGGAGGAGTTTGGTTACAAACACTGCGACACGAGAATTTTATATAATACTAGCTGAACCGACAAACGTAGTTTTTCCAAAAAAAAAAAAAATTGGGGTAGACCACCCTTAACATTTAGGGGTATGAAAAATAGATGTTGGCCAATTCTCAGACCTTAATAAGCACTGCGACACGAAAATTTTATATATTAGATATATATGAGAACTATTTAAACTATTTAAAAAAAAATAAGAAAAGAAATATATACACGATGTATAATCCGTAATCCGTAATCTGTAATCATATAAATATTATAAATGCGAAAGTTTGTATGGATGTATGGATATATGTATGGATGTTTTGTAACTCTTTCACGCAAAAACTACTGAACCGATTACCATAAAATTTTGCATACACGTTGTCTGGGACACCAGAAAGGACACAGGGTACCTTTAATCCAGAACGCAGCCGAAGTCTCGGGCACCAGCTAATCACTACATAGTATAAAACAAAGTCGCTTTTTCTGTCCCTATGTCCCTTTGTATGCTTAGATCTTTAAAACTACGCAACGGATTTTAATGCGGTTTTCACTAATGGGTAGAGTGGTTCTCGAGGAAGGTTTAAGTACATAATTTACTAAGTTACGCGGGCGAAGTCGCGGGCAGCAGCTTTAATTTTATTAACACGTAATTTTATAAACTATAACTAACATGCAGTGCCATCTGTTAACATACTTTTTCCATTATTCGAAGTGAGATTAGATGAATTAGAGTACTACATTGCTTCAAACAGAATTCCCTAGATGGCGTTGTAAATTTTGCATACACGTTGTCTGGGACTCCAAAAAGGACATAGGGTACCTTTCATCCAGAACGCGGACGAAGTCGCGGGCACCAGCTAGTAATTTATATTTTTTAACAAATCTATTAATGTGCAAAAGATTATACAGAAAAACTCTTTTAAAGTTGCAAAGGAATTGACGCAGGCCCTTTGAAGCCAGATAAAGCTTACGAATATTACAAAAAAGGAACATACGGAGGCGTAAAAAATAAAAAAAATATGCATATCTGGTCGTCGTTATGCAAATTCGGAATGTGTCCGCATACTTTTTAATGCTCACTTGTAAAATATCGTGCGTGATAAACTTAATTTGACAGGCCGATCATTTTCTTATTAGGAGTCGATAAATGGATTGTCTTATGCACGAGAGAACCAATTATTAATAACGTTGAAGTGACATGTGATAAATAAATGTCAATAATAATAATAGTCATGACTACATGTTGAGCGGAGACCATTTTGGTACACTTTTTTTATAAATTACTAGATGTTGCAAGCGACTTCGTCCGCGTAACTTTGTAAAATATGTTACTTCCTTTCTATAGGTGAAAAAATATTTCAAACCGATGCAGTAGTTTCGGAGCCTATTAAATTCAAACAAATAAACAAACAAACAACCAAATCTTTCCTCTTTATATTATTAGTAAAGATAAAATACCAATATTTTACAGTGTACTAAATAAACATTTTTTCTTAGACTTTCTAAGAAAGAAGACAAACTTTCTTTGTTACAAGTTTAGACTTGTATAAGTTCTGTTATGTGTTAAATTTGTTTATCTGTTAAACAGATCTTTATAAGCTTAACTTGTTAAGTTAAAATCCATCTCGATCAAGACAACTTTCAAACAAAAAAATGGTATCAAAATCGGTCCATCTGTTTATAAGCTACGATTCCATAGACATACCTACACACAGATATACATAATATACACGGACACACGACAAACTCACACCTCGTTTTTGCTTCGGGCGTCGGGGTTAACACCAAAACCCAAAGTCAATTAACATAGATAAAAAGTGTCCTAAACTAAAATATAAACTAATATATAATATATACTTTTGCGTGAAAATGTAAACATAATATGTAAACTCGACAAATAAAGTGCTTTATCACCCTAAGATTAAACATTATTTGTGTGTTGTAGAATGATAGGTATGTTTTCCTTTGAAAATTCAAAGTGACAATTTCTATTGCTATCTTTATTAGCGATGACAAAATAGGTCAATCAGTAATCAATTACTATTTCAAATCTAAGCCTTAGCGAATTTTGAAATGAATGGAATTTGTAATCGAAACTGATAAAGCACTTTTCTTGTCTGCTTTACATTCATCCTCACAAACTTTCGTATTCTGAATATTACTTTGATTATTTTGAATATTCAAATTGATGAAAAAAAATATGCAAAAAAAAAAAACAAAACAATTTGAAATTTATTTTGAATACGTTATCTTTAAAAGCGTTTCCATTCAAATCCAATACTTTATTTGAATAGTTGAATAGTGTAATTTAGCAATGGATAAACGGAGGCCGCTAGCTTTTATTTATTTTTTGGTTATCTCTGCGAATATTTTGTTTTTATACGCGGTCTGGTTGTTTTGTAATAGCTTAATTGTTGAATCTACTCTTCAATAATGCCGTAGTGGTTCTAGCCACCTTTTTTTTAATGTTTTTGTGTGACACTTGTTTGGCAGACAGAAAAATGAATGAGATATATTTAAAAATAGCTGTACTCTTTTTAGTCGTAGTTTGTTTTCAATTACCTACTAATATTGGTTTGAAACGGTTTATTTTTTATTTTATATAAGTAAGTAGATTCCATATGCCAGTTTGCGTAGTGAAACTGTGTAAAAATATAATGAAACTGTGTAAAAAGTTGCCGCATTCACGAAGCTATTGTTTTTAGATAGCGCAGTATCTATAGTCGAGCGCAGCGAGACCAATCATTAATCTAAGGCTCTTTCGGTGTGTACAGGCGACGGTAGCCACATACCACCAAGTGGACCGTCAACCTGTCCGTTGACCTTACCACAAGTGGGTATTAAAAAATGGCGCTATTTCTGATAAACTGCTCCGATTACTTATAAAGATTGATATGCAACCGCGTACAACCCACAAAACAACCGATTATAAAATATCCTTTATTAGCGAAATTCAAGAATTTGTATACATTTTTGCCCATTCGTGTTCTCTGCATAATCTTTACAACTTAATTTTCTTTATATTTACATAAAGTTTTGGGTTAAAAGTTAAAAACCATGTTAAAACATTTTTAAATATTTTACTCTTCCTTTTTTGAATTTTAAGTCTCGGAATAAGATGTTATAAGTCAAATAATTATAAAAATTATTAAAGCAAACTTTGAAAAGTTCATCATTTCCAAAGTTGACTCTGCCGGGAAGTTGACTAACCCGATATTAAGTAATCCTTTTTTACAACTTATTAATACGTTACATCTAGGAAGAAAGTTGGACGGTTTAGTGGTCATCTCGCAAATTTTAGGGTTTATAGAAGAAAATAAATAACGAGTGTGCTTATGACCACACGACTGAAGTGAAACTTCTTTCGCTCCATCTGTATATATATATATGTGTGTACAATATATACATGTATACACATATACATATATTAATTTTCTACAAATATTTAAATTTATTTCATGTTTTCATTGGTAAATTAATATTTTTGCATAGATCTTCTATTTTTATTCATCATTTTCATTATTGGATACATCAGTAATTACTGTGGTTGATTGTAAAACCGAGACAATAGGCTTATGGTATGAGAAATAAGATACATAAATTTTCGAATTAAAATTAGACAGATATCTAGAAAAAAATGTGCGCGCGCACTGCTGTCTCTTGCTTATATCCCCCACATAACTTCCGTTCGCCTTGCCCGATCACACTTTTCGTAACGCTTACGTCACGCGTTCGCCAGCTTACTCCCCAAGTCAAGCGTGCGTAAAGAAGTTTCACTTCAAAAATTAAGTACAATGAACGAAAATAATACGTGTGCGAGAAGACGGAACTACTTAAACGGAACTAGTGGGAAAAAAATCTCACTAGTTCCGCCACGGAACTACTTCAACGGAAGTAGTGAGCAAAAATGTCACTAGTTCCGCCACAGAACTACTTCAACGGAACTAGTGGAAAAATTCTCACTAGTTCCGCCACGGAACTACTTCAACGGAACTAGTGGGAATGAACCTCAACATCTTGTTGAGGATTAACCTATTGATTATACCTACTCTGTGTATTGTGTAATACAAACAGTAGTTATGAATTTCTGCGCTCCGAGAACAGTACGAGTATAAACAATTCTTAAACAATAAAACAATTGTACAGTCTAAAATCATAAAAACAAGCGGGAGCCATAATAAACTCATAATCCAGCTATTTTACTAACCGGAACCTGAACTTTTACCGCCATGTCGTTAATTTAGTTTTAATTGTGTTTGGCCGCGGGAAGCGCATTCGAATTCAGATGTAATTTATTGACTTTAATGACACAAATTCCTTTGGCACAATAATTAAGGTCACTTATATTTACAATCGTAAATGGGTAATAATAATAAGTATACCAACCTTATGACTTTAAAATACCATCCCAAGGATATTTAATAAGTCAGACCCATAAAATGTTCTAACCAAATATAATCAAAATTTTATAGTACTAGCTGGTGCTCGCGACTTCGTCCGCGTGGAATAGTTATTTTGGGAATTATTTGGGTATCTCGAACGGTTTTCGCAGCGCACGCAACGGCAGCCCTCAAAGATGAATAATTTTCCCCGTTTTTTTTTTCCACATTTTCGACTGTTTCTTCGCTCCTATTAGTCGCAACGTGATGTTATATAGCCTAAAGCCTTCCTCGATAAATGATCTATCCAACACAAAAAGAATTTTTCAATTCGAACCGGTAGTTCCTAAGATTAGCGCGTTCAAACAAACAAACAAACAAACTCTTCAGCTTATTATATATTATAAGTAAAGATTTCAAAACAAATTGCATAAGACACCTAAGCTTGCACAAATTACATTTACAGGCTACCACAGCATGCATAAAAGCATTCATTAACTATATTATCTCAGAAACCAAACACAATAAATTGTGTTTGTAAACCAAAAAGTTGGCTATAACAAAGGAATATTCTCTTATTAAGGTCGTCTCATCCGTATCTTACTTTCCTACAAAAACCAGAATTTATTATTAATGTTACAAAATCCAATAGTGTCCTCAATAATTCCGTCGACTGTACAATTTCTGTTGCTGAATAAATAATAAAAAATGTTACGTTTCGAGGACAGCTAATGACGTCTCTGTTTGACGAAATTGTTTGTCGAAATAAAAGAGAAGTAGCTTCCAATTAGATTGAGAA
Organism: Synanthedon tipuliformis; assembly: GCA_947623395.1. Lineage (NCBI taxonomy): Eukaryota > Metazoa > Arthropoda > Insecta > Lepidoptera > Sesiidae > Synanthedon > Synanthedon tipuliformis. Next base: position 3,828,320 of record OX392433.1, read on the forward strand.
CGAACGAGTCTTATTCGTTCTGAAATATGTTTATGTTGCTGAAGAGACGAGCCCGTTGGTTGAGTGGTTAGGTTAGGGCGTGGCGGGGCACTGAAGTCACCGTGACGTTTGGTCTAGTGGCTAGTAAACCTAGCCTAGCTATTAGCTGATAGCGAACCGGGTGGTGCTTTCGCTAACACACACACACACGACACTTTTGGTCTAGTGGCTAGTAACCCTAGCCCCTTAACCAAACGTTCGCGGATTCGAATCCCGCTAGGGGCAAATGTTTACGACTATGACGGCACGTTTGGTCTAGTGGCTAGTAAACCTAGCCTAGCTGTTAGCTGATAGCGAACCGGATGGTGCTTTCGTTAACACACACACACACACACACGACACGTTTGACGACACTTTTGGTCTAGTGGCTAGTAACCCTAGCCCCTTAACCAAACGTTCGCGGATTCGAATCCCGCTAGGGGCAAATGTTTACGACTATGGCGACACGTTTGGTCTAGTGGCTAGTAAACCTAGCCTAGCTGTTAGCTGATAGCGAACCGGATGGTGCTTTCGTTAACACACACACACACGACACGTTTGACGACACTTTTGGTCTAGTGGCTAGTAACCCTAGCCCCTTAACCAAACGTTCGCGGATTCGAATCCGTGTTATAACAATCAATAACATTGTTGTCCAGTGATTGTACATCTGGTAAAAAAAAATGTTTAACAATGAAAGCGGGGGCAAAGTTTGCATAAAACTGATATATTTTATTTAATTTCCCCGCATACCGGTTCTTGGCCGGCTTCCAAAAGCCAGATGGCTTTGTTTCCAGCGATCCAATAATAATATGCAAATATGAGGGGGTTTGAAAAAATATCCCAAAACTACGTTAATCCGACCGGTGAGCGCAAGCACTAAATTAAAGTAGGTGTGAAAGTCTGGATCAAAAATTATATTTTAATACCTAAAATTTAATTAAAGAATTTTGTCATCGAAATTTATAATTAAATTTTGAATTTTGTCATCGAAATTTATAATTAAATTTTGAATTTTGTCATCGAAATTTATAATTAAATTTTGAGGTATTAAAATCGGAAAATTCCAGTTTACTTTCAAAAGGTCAGATTATCGTAAGAACACACTTAGAAGACTTTTAGATGGTCAGTTTTTCAAATCGTCAGAATCGCCATACCTATCCTATCTTTTAAGTTGTACTAAATTGAGGATAATTACGAAGTTTTATCAAAATCTGAATGGTGAACAAACATGTGACACGTAATTTAGTTGGCACTCAGTTAGTTTATTAGCTAAATTTATTAATTAAAAAAAGAGAAAACACAATAATAAAAATTTTACATTTTAACATACTTATATGTATTTTATTTTGAAAAAATAAAAATAAAATAGGTTTCAAGAAATCGGGCACTCGGGCAGAGCCGGGAGCGAGTCGCTAGATTTTTATATAATAAAAAAAAAATAGAAGAAATGCATAAAAAAAATTTTCTGCCTGAACTTCCAAACAATTTGAGTTCATGTCATTATGCTATGTAGGAAAAATAGCACTAATCAATTAGATTTGAGTGCTCGACTCATTAGTTAATTTAAGCTCTAGGCAAAAATCAAATGTAGACAGATTGTGTTCTAGAATATCTAGACAGTCCAAAATCAACCCATTTATATGGCGCATAGTTTGATAGTTTCATTTTGGCAAGCGTTCTGCGAAATGTACCACAATTTCACTTATAAGAAAGGTTCAACTGTCACACTTTCAGATATATGGGGTAGCATTATTTTTTTATATGTAATATCTACGTAGACGTACAAAGGCAGCTCACTGATTTATTTATCTAGATTAAATTGTACAGTACCTCGTTCTGAAAGCATGTCTTGCGTGTTACAACTCATGTTTCTAATATTATAAAGAGGAAAGACAAACATAATTGATAGGTCTCGCTGCGCTCGACTAGATAGAGCGCTATACAAAAGCAATAGCTCCGAAAATGTGGCAACTTTTTATCGTAGTGTGTGTAAAAAATCGTCACTTTTTACCCAGTTTTATTCTATTTTTACACAGTTTCACTACGCACACTGGTATTTTATTATGCCTAAAATTTAATAAAATATTCGGCACGTACACATCACAGACAGTTTGCAGTGTGACTGGCTCGGGTACGCCGAATTCGGCGTACTATTTTATGCTGCATTTTACAAGTACGACCGCGGTATCTAGTCGATCGCTCCGAAACTAATGGACCGATTTGAAAATTCTTTCACCTATAGAAAGCTATAAAATTGCTTAATATATATTACTAGCTGTTGCCCACGACTTCGTCCGCGTTCTGGATAAAAGGTACCGTATGTCCTTTTTTGTATGCAAAATTTCATGGTGATCGATTCAGTAGTTTTTGCGTGAAAGAGTTACAAACATGTATGGAACATACATCCATAAACTTTCACATTTATAATATTAGTACGGACTACTTAGCTGTTGCACGCGATTTCGTCCGCGTAACTTTATAAAATAAAGCCTATGTTACTCGCTGATAATATAGTTTCCCAACAGTGAAAGAATTTTTCAAATCGGTCCAGTAGTTTCGGTGCATATTCAATTCAAACAAACAAACAAACAAATATTTCCTCTTTATAATATTAAAAAAATAATTTATAAAATAAAATTAAATAAATTAAAATTTAAAATTTAAAATTTAAATATTTAAAATTTTATAATAGATAAAAAAGTTAAATGATGGTTTAATAAATAGTAGATGGTTACCGTCACCTATTTTGACAAAAATACAAGTGATAAGGTTAAAGGACAATGAATAGTTTCGTGAGATACAAAATAAATAAACTTAAATTCTTACTGGAAATTGAGATCACACTTCGCCGAAGAGAGAAAATGTAACATTCTAGAAATTCGTTACAAACATGTTAGCAGATTATACAAACGTTTTAGGTATAGAATACATGGACATGCCGCCGGTTACACAGATTAAACAAAAATGGATGTGGCATTTCTATTTAAGTTTAAAAATTTTACTTAACATAAAAAAATGCCAAAATTTTTAAATGCACTTGTTACGTTAAATTTCTGTAAATCTAAAATAAAAAATAAATTTTGTATCTTATTGTTAGACTTGCGAATAAACTGAGTCAAACGAGTCAGTCAAATTAAGAGTCACAGCTATAAAAGTTAGAAAAACATTAGTCAATTCTCAATAAAAACAATTGTTCCGGTTTTTTTATTTATATTGTTTTAACAAGTGAATCTGAGTCTATATTTTCTTTTCCTTTTTTTTACCTTTTTTATGTAAACTCGACAGATAGGCTGACAGTCCATTTAATGGTAAATGGCTACCGTAGCAATCTAAAACCATAACCAAACGATAACGAAGTTCGAAGGAATGAAATGTATGGGATGTATCATGTGATTTAACGACGGCATATGTCAATCCCATTTTACTCTGAAATACCTCATTTGATGTAAAGCAGAGTGCGTTACTCGCACTTGCAGAACCACCTTGATTGTATTAATAAGCAGTAGATACAGTCGGACTGTCAGCTTCAGACCCATACATTTTTTTATGTGAAGACACTCAAACATTGCATGGTTTGTAATAATTTAAAATTTCTAAAAAAGTGTCATATCTATTAATTTTAAATCCATGGTCACATTGGGTACGTATGTCAGTGGTGAACTTTACGAAATCCCATACATCTTGCTAATTGACGTTATCGCGGCGGGCCGTGGCCTGCGTTTTTCTTTATTTCTCCTTATTTTATGTCCCCGTGTTGCGGCCACTTTTTGATGTTACATTTTTTCCACTTTTATTTATTAGAGTCTCGGGCTAAGGCAAGATGACTCTACTGAGCTGTGACGTTGCAAACTTGTCCTACTAATGGACCGCGAGCCAGCAACAGATTTTCATGACCAATCAGTTCTCGGTTTATAACTCATCAAGTGCTTGAGAGAGTTGTATCATGAAGCTCTGTGAACACCCACGGAGCTCTGTAACACCCACGCAGCTCTGTGAAGCTCCGTGGGTGGGTTGTGCCTAGCACGTGGAGCATCATCATCACTACATAGTATAAAACAAAGTCGCTTCCCGCTGTCTGTCTGTCTATCTGTCTGTCCCTATGTATGGTTAGATCTTCAAAACTACGCCACTGATTTTAATGCGGTTCACTAATGGATAGAGTGGTTCTCGAGGAAGGCACAGCATACTTATGTTTTAGTATATAATTTACGCGGGAGAAGTCGCGTCTACCGGCTAGTAAGAATTTGTCCTAAGTGGCGTTAAAAAATTAGGGTACCTACTCATCTAAACGTTATCGGTCTTACTACAAAAACATTAAACACACTTTAATCAGGCTTAAAACACGTGTTAAAAAAAACTTTACTACAAAAGAGTGTCTAGGCATTGTTTAGGGTTTAACAATGCTTGAGCATTATTTAAATTTAACCACCGCCATATGCTAGTTTAACGAGTGTCTCTCTAGTTAACGGCCTCTCTTCTCTGACGTATTGTGTCAAATTTCGTTTTGCGTATACTTAATAGTTAATATTAAAGATTTCTTTTGATTTTATAAATGAGTATGGATATTTTAAATTTAATTGACATGGAGGATATGGATTACATGGATAATTTTTGAGATAGAATACATCGTGAGAGAATTAATCCATTCGAATATATAACTTTGGTAACAAGATTATTTATTTAATAAAGGATGATCTACCATGTGATGCTAGAGGTGGATCCTCAAATAAAAATTTTATTTAACAATTTTAACAAATCAAACTTTACATTTGACCACATTTGACAATTACGTCAGTGTTAGTTACGTTCCATTATGCTCAATATTTTTTGGTATTACGAAATTTTATAAATAATCTAACGTATTTGTTGTAATTTATTGCTTATTCCAATCTTATAATTTGCTGATATCATTAATATAGTCCGTAATAATAGCTTGTGAAAACCAAAATTCATCATTATACGCCTATCAGATCTGCGTAAAATGAAAACGACATGAATGCAGAGCGAGTGACTGAATGAATGTTTGCCAAGGTTGCCATAATTCAATAACATTCACGTACTTTAACACTGTCTACCGAAACAAGCGCTAAATAAGGTTTTGTGGTAGGGACATTTTAAACGCTCGCTGACCAATGCTTAAATGCTTAATGCTTGTCTAACTAAGCATGTGTTTGAACAGTGCTTACTGAATCTTTTGTAGTAAGACCGTATGTGCTTAATTCGTCTCAATAAATGTTTTTTTTTTGTTTAGAATGATATTATAAAATATAAGAAATAGGGATTAGTCAAATAATTCTTGTGCACAATTCAAACTATGTCTTCGACATACCAGCCAGCATTTTATTTGTTGTTCGACACTTTCCGATGGAGATATATGACGGACGAGGCCGCTGTATTGAGTTCAGAATCGCGATTAGATCTAAATAGGTTTGCAGAAAAATAAGGCACGTAACTCATATATTATTTTTATATCTTTTTTACGTGATAAAGTACTCAACAAAACTTTGTATCAATACTTTTTTATTTTTGGAGTTTACTCCTTATGAATGAAAGGAGTATGAAAATTTATGGGATTGTCACACGTCTTATAACTTTTAATAACTATTAACTTTTAGCGTCATCTACACAATCTTGGTCCGTGGGGTCCCAGTGTCGTCAACTTCTCAAAGAGCTTTCAAAAAGGCTTATCGACACCACTGTGGTGTGGTGACCGACGAGCTGATAGCTTCCTCGCAATAAGGCGAGGAAATGCTGCCAGTATCCTCGGTACCATACCGAGGGCGCCCAATTTTATAGATATTTTTAGGCGTATTTATTTTTAGATTTTAGTTTAGTTTAGTTTAATTTAGCATTAATAATTGTATTTTATTTAGATAATAATAATATAGATTTTAATATATTGTCTTGTTCTAAATAAAAATAAAGTATCTGAAACTAGAATATGTTACGTAATAATAAATCCTTGGGAAAACTAGATGGCACCGGTAATCATGTATGAGATGGCAGAGAGGCACTGATATTTATTGGTTCGTTCGTATTTATTAATTTTTTTATTTATCGTTCGTAAAGAGTAAACTCCAGTCGTGCGTCGGAGCTAACACACACACTTTTTTTAGACAGTTTCAAAAAACAAGACATCAAGGCGCATAGTCATGTTAAACTGCAAAAGAGACGTATCTTTTCACGGTGGTCTTCTGTATGCTGCCCTGGGGGTGGATCGGAGTTAGTTGCTTCGGCAGAGCCCGGTTCACCCCGCTCACAGGGCAAGGAGGCATCGGGGAGTTTTAGTGGGTATTCCCAGTGCCGCTAACATCAGGTGCTGGGCGACCGTCACATATCTCTATCGCCTAGCCAGCGATAGGGAATCTGTAAGCGGATTTCTCCTCGTTAAAAACAAAAAAAAAACGGTAGTCTTCTGTAAGAGTGTGGTCACTGTCGCCAGACGGGCTGCCAAAATGACTGCGAAACAGTCACTACTTTCCATATCCAGACTTCTCCGAGAATCAAACACCTGGAATAGAGCGTTAAGGCAAGCTCCCTAACCACTGTTCCAACGGGTTCGTTGAAAGATTATCTTAAGGTTAGCGTATACATATTAAGACATAGAACAGGGGCGACCGATCCTTTGAGTGACCCTTGACAAAGTTTGAAGATCGGTCAGACTTAGCAAACAACATCTTCATTTGTAGTTCAACGAAGGTTCACTATTTCACTAGGCAAAGTATTCCCGTATTATCGACTTCTCGACATAAAAATCATTGATTCATTCCGTTATTTCATATTAATTATTAATTATTAATTAGCGTTATATACTACTATATTATATTGTACTATAATATAGTCTTTCTTTCTTTCTTTCTTTCTTTCTTTCTTGTATCCCTGACAAGGTGTATGCAAAATTACATTATGATCGGTTGAGTAGTTAAAGCGTGACAGACAGACAGACGGACAGACAGAGTTACTTCACATTTATAATATTACTACCTGCTGCCCGCGACTTAGCCCGCGTAACTTTGTAAATTATATACTAAGACCTTCCTCGAGAACCACTCTATCCATTGGTGAAAACAACATGAAATTCGGTGCAGTAGTTTTTGTGTTTATCGCGAACAGACATACAGACAGACGCGGCGGAGGACTTTGTATTATAATATGTAAGGAAGTATGGATTATATTGGCTGGTGACAGCGACTTCGTCCGCGTTGAAAAATTAAACGTAGACGAAGTCGCGTGCAACAGATAGTATAAATTAATTATGTCAGAGAAAAGAAAAGGAAATATATTTCATTCCTTAGTAACGTTGTTAGCACAAACTCGACGCACTTGACATTGTTAAGGAGCTGTCGATCGCCTGATGTTGTGGGCATACTAGTACCTTTACATCTATGTCTGCAGATTGAGGGGCATCAAGGGCACTTCTTACTAATTTTGTATCGAAAAAGCCTTCCGAATCATTCAAGGGTCATTCACTGCCGTAACTGCAGAAGTCTGAGAAATACTTGTAAAGCAGACAAGAAAAGTGCTTTATCAGTTTCGATTACAAATTCTATTCATTTCAAAATTCGCTAAGGCTTAGATTTGAAATAGGTATTGATTACTGATTGACATAATTTGTTATCGCTAATAAAGATAGCAATAGAAATTGTCACTTTGAACTTTCAAAGGAAAACAGACCTTATCATTCTACAACATACAAACAATGTTCAATCTTAGGGTGATAAAGCACTTTATTTGTCGAGTTTACAATGATAGCATAAAAATGATGTAGGTACGCAGGATTTTCAGATTTGAAATTTTTAAATGTCTTAAAAAAATGTATAATGGGCTAGTGATGATTTTTTTAAATAATGATAACGGCCTTTTGCACAAATGAGACCCGGATTTTACAAAAACCGCAATGTTCTTTCGGACTCACCCACTAGATCATCTGTGGGCTACCACACCTCTCAACTGGCGAGTTCCGGACGCTAGAGGGCCTAATGCGAGTTTTACTCGAACGCGCAAATGTCAATTTGTATGGGAATGAAACAGCGCTACCTGTTGGCTAATGTGTAGCACTGCTTCAGTCTCATACAAATTGACGTTTACCCGTTCGACACCTTTGATAAGGTAAGTAAAACTCGCACTACTAGGCCCTCTGATGCCCTAATCTGACGCCCGGAACAACCAAACGAGGCCGCCGAGGCGACCCTGTGAAGATTTGACCGAACTTAGTAATATTTGGCCCTTGACCAACCTATATAATATAAAACGAGGCCCTTGACCAACAGTGAGGGCTGATACATGTAAAATTATATGCTAATTACAAAAAGAGAAACACAAGACACAAGTGTATTGTATTTGCGTATATTATATTTCATAATATGCATAAATACCATATACATATTCAACACATTAATGGCCAGTGACGCCATATCGCTTCCGGCCTCTAAGTCACGTGTGGACATCGAGTTCCGGTCGCGTGTCACCGGAAGTCGTATGAAAGCTACCCTAGTCGACTTCCGTTTGGCTTTTAGTCATGTTTCAGTTGTGATTCTTGACTTCAATTCTCAATATTATAGTCGCTTAAACGTAAGAATATTTATAGATTCAATAATTAGACGAGCTAAATGCTAAAGTAAAATAAGTAGCAATTATATTAGGTCCTTTATTTATAACTAGTTGGTGCTCGCGACTTCATCCGCGTGGAATAGTAATTTTGGGAATTCGGTTTACGGGTTTCGCAACGCACGCAACGGAACCCTCAAAGATGAATAATTTTCCCCGTTTTTTCCACATTTTCGACTGTTTCTTCGCTCCTATTAGTTGCAACGTGATGTTATATAGCCTAAAGCCTTCCTAAATAAATGATCTATGATCTATCCAACACAAAAAGAATTTTTCAATTTGAACCAGTAGTTCCTGAGATCAGCTCTTCAGCTTTATAATATTAGTATAGTATAGATTTTATAATACTATCTCATTACAACTGCTATTTTTATACAAATTTTATAGACTTCTCGTGACATAGATTGTTAATAGATTTCATTACAAAACTTTAGATATCATGATCATCATTTCCTCGGCAGTAGGACTTAGGCAATCTAAATTCGCCGTCAACAACCGCAGCCCTTATCAGATCGTCTCTTAATCCGTGACCTCCACACAAATGACCTTTAGGCCTCAGCTCTGGTACTGGGTACGGTTACGGATACGGTTACGGTTACGGTTACGGTTACGGTTACGGTTACGGTTACGAAGACGGGCACGATTTTGACTGTATATAAAATATTATAATGGATTATTAAAACAAAATATATATTTCCTTTTTTTTATGTAAACTCGACAAATAAAGTGCTTTAAGTATCACCCTAAGATTGGACATTCTTTGTATGTTATAGAATGATAAGGTCTGTTTTCCTTTGAAAATTCAAAGTGACATAGTGACTATTGCTATCTTTATTAGCGATGACAAATTATGTCAATCAGTAATCAATACCTAATTCAAATCTAAGCCTTAGCAAATTTTGAAATAAATGGAATTTATAATCGAAACTGATAAAGCACTTTTCTTGTCTGCTATACCTATACATATCTAAACTGACGCTGGCGACCCACTTGATGGTAAGTACCCACCGTCGCTTAAAATTACAAATTAAATTTAAAAAAAATATTCCAAAATTTTAAAGTAAAATACGAAGTGACAGATGAATTATAAATAAAAACAATCAAAATATTATATATTTGAAATAGAATTTCATCAACAAATGGCATCACTGAAAGGGTTCGGGTTTTATAACCCGCGTTATCTCGTATCGACACTCGAGTGAATCGATCTGGTCCTCCCTAAACTTTATCAGAGGCTTATTGCCAAATTATGCGGTCTTAGAATCGCGTTCATATTGCGTTATCTTTAACAAAAGAATTTGTGGTGTTATAGCAAATTGAGGTGGAGCTTTATGTAATACTTAAATCACAGTTATAATGAAAGAAATATAACAATATTATATTGGTGTGTAGGTTTGTTTATCCAACTAATATTATCTTATATCTATATTAATCTATCAAAGATAATTGATTGGTCTCGCTGCGCTCGACTAGATAGAGCGCTATACAAAAGTTTTAATATATATTTAGACAGTTTCACTACATACGCAAACTGGTATTTTATTATGCCTAAAAATTAATAAAACATTCGGCACGTTCACATCACAGACAGTTTGCAGTGTGACTGGCTCGGGTACGCCGAATTCGGCGTACTATTTTATGCCGCATTTTACAAGTACGACGGCGGTATCTAGTCGAACGCAACAAGACCAATCATTCATCTATGCTAATCTATATTATTATCATTACATATTATAAAACAAAGTCCTCCGCCGCGTCTGTCTGTCTGTCTGTCTGTCTGTCTGTCTGTCTGTCTGTCCCTATGTATGCTTAGATCTAATGCGGTTTTCACTAATGGATAGAGTGGTTCTCGGGGAAGTTTTTAGTATATAATTTACAAAGTTACGCGGGCGAAGTCGCGGGCAGCAGCTAGTAATATTATAGAGAGAGAAGATTTGTGTGTATGTAATGAAAAAAAAAGTCGCGTACAACGGCTAGTATTTCACTTTTTTTTATATAAGTCAAGGCAGCGCTTTGCCGCGATCTCACTTGATGTTAGGTGCAGATGCAGCCGAAGGTGGAACACGCTTACCTAGTAGATGCCCATATACCCTACGTTTGAAGACCCCGAGGTTGTAATTTTTGGAAAACACAGACGCAGGCAATGAGTTCCACTCCTTAGCAGTTCGGACAAGGAAGGTGGAACTGTAACGATTCGTGCGTGACCGAGGAACTTCAACCACGAAGGGATGAAACCCCCGCCCGCGCCTCGTGTTTCGCAAGTGGAACGGTTCCGGTTGGATCAAATCGAAGAGAATGGACGCACACTCTCCATGGTGCAGACGATAGAAAATCGTCTGTTTTTGTGGAAAGATAAAATTTCATAATTATCTCTCTAACCATAAATTTAATATGAATTTGGCGATTTGTACTACAAACGAATTTACATATTAGTTTTCAAAATCTGTACTACCAGAACTTGTCAATAGCGAAGTTATATTCGTGTTTTACAACGGTTATAAATTAAACGATCAATCGGTGATATTTTACATTTTCCAGTCTAACTTGAGCTCTATTGCAGCAACGAGCTTATTGTGTTTCAGACGTTTTAAGGGGTCTCAAGTGTTGGCTTTTGGGGGTTGGTTTGTTCGTATGTAAGTATTTCTGCGACTTAGGTACAGATGTTCCGATGTAGGCAATAAAATTTATATGATTTGGTCTAGTTTTGACTACTTTTGCATAGATCATGAGTTTAAGTCATATTAAAGCGCGTGACCACAGATTAAATAATAGTTACTATCGTAGCGTGACATTTAAACGCTAACGCTAAAGCTGAAGAGTTTGTTTGTTTGTTTGGTTGAACGCGATTATCTCAGGAACTACTGATTCGAATTGAAAAATTATTTTTGTGTTGGATAGTCCATTTATCGATAAAGGCTTTAGGCTATACTAAATTTTAAATTAAACGCGGACGAAGTATTAGCAATACTTCGTATAAGTACTAAGTAATAAATATAAGTAATAATAAGTAAATATGGCAGGTGACTACTGTCGCCTATAATAAATAAGAAACTAATCCATATCCATACTAATATTATAAATGTGAAAGTAATTCTGTCTGTATGTATGTTACCTTTACACGTCTTAACTAGGTACTCAACCGATCCCTGAGGAAACTTTCATCCAGAAAAAAAGTACTGCGGCCCTACTATCACCTCTTAAAACGATGCAAAAACGAGTGAGTAAACGAGATGGCGCAATACATGATGTAAGGCGACATCTCCCTCACTCAATCGTCTTTGCATCGCTTTAAGAGGTGATAGTACGGCCCCTGTTCCTGAATCTGAAATAAAATAATAACGCCTGCCAAAAGTGTTACAGCAACAAGAGGTCAAGCGTTATATTGCTTACATGTTTTTTTTTTTTAATTTTTCAACGTGAACAAAGACACGAGGGCCTAGTTCGAGTTTTACTCTATCAAACGCGTCGAACGCGTAAATGTCAATTTGTATGGGAATCAAGCAGCGCTACCTGGTGGCTAATGAGTAGCACTTCTTCAGTCCTATACAAATTGAGGTTTACGCGTTCGATGAGTTTGATAGAGTAAAACTCGCACTAGGCCTTCAGCTACCTAGTTTTATAATAAGATTACTTAAAAAAGTTGTAAAACTTTGCAATGAATGCGACCGATCTTTCACCGGCCTCAGGGGTTTTCAAATGTTTAATTTATGTAGTAAATAAGATTAAATAAATATTAATATTGAAAAAGCTGGTTTAATTTAAAACAGAGATTAAAATTGAAAATGAATATTTAAATATCTCTTTGTTATAGTTCGTTTGTAATTATTTTGAAATAAAATAATTTCCCAATTAATATAAAGCCATCATGTTTTAAACAAGTAATTGTAAATTTTAATTATTTTCTTATGATTGAACATTTAAGTGTTCAAATTCAATTAAGCGGTTGTGCAGCCTGTCTGGCGACAGTAACCACCCACTTACAGAAGACCACAGTGAAATAATAGCACGTGTGCTTTTGTGTTCCGATGAGTGAAGTAAGCGATGAGACGTGAAAGAGTTATAAACATACATACATACAAACTTTCGCATTTATAATATTGGATTAGTACGGATAGAAAATGTTCATATATTTGTTACATTGTTTTATATTCGTTTAATTTCTATGATTATTTATTTAATTAATTAATATTACATATAACCTACCTAAAACTAAAAACCTTAAAAAAAATACAATATAATACTTAACTAAAATATATTTCCAAAAGTAGTCCCTTTAGGCAAGGTTCCGAAGATGCTGGCAGCATTCTGCCTTTGAATTGCTAAACTAATTCTTTGTCCGAGGTGTCGACACGTCTTAACATTGATTCTGATCCCATAACCAATGTTATGGTTATGGACCAAGACTATATTGTCTTGAATATTATTATAACTATAATTAGTGAAGACAATAATTATAGTCTTAACAAACATAAAAGAAAAAAAATGCAACAATATAACAAAGTCTTAAGTACATTTACATTTCAAAAGGAAATTTAATTAAATGCCATGATATTTAATAAAAGAGTAAATTGTAGAGAAATAAAATATGAAACTAGATATTCGGTAACTAAAGATGACGTATTTATTAGTGTCCAGAGATTCGCGTGACAGCTTGGTCACCTTCAGGATTGTATATCTTTTCAGTGTCACCTTCGTTCGGGAATAAAGGTTATTGAAATATATTTGGTTATATTAACGGTTTTTTTAGATAAGATATATAAGATATGTTATAAATATTGTCATGTCAGACCGACTTTCTGGATTCTGGTATAACATCAATTACATAGAAAGAAAGAAAGACATTTATTCACTGCACGAAGGACATTTAGGTACATAAAACATTACATAAAATAGATAAAAAAGTGCCATGGCTTCTCGATGGCACAGTAGACATGAATATGTCTCATATCATAAATGAAAAGAAAGATTTAAATGGTCCCTATCCCTATCCCTATCCCTATCCCTATCTCCATCCCTATCCTTATCCTTATCCTTATTCTTTCCCCTTATCCTTAATCCTTCTATGGTCAACAGGGATAATATATATATAAACAAACGAACAAACTATCCCTATCCCTATCCCTATCCCCATCCCTATCCCCATCCCTATCCCTATCCCTATCCCTATCCCCATCCCTATCCCCATCCCTATCCTTATCCTTATCCTTATCCTTATTCTTTCCCCTTATCCTTAATCCTTCTATGGTCAACAGGGATAAAATATATATATAAACAAACGAACAAATTATAATTAATTCATTTACGTCATGGTAACGATTTTCGTGACACACATTCTTTCGAATAGACCCCAGAGAAAAGACATATTCATGTCAAAACATAAACAACAATATGCGTCAGTCCAAAACTAACAGCGTCAAAAGTGAAACTTTTTATGTAATTCAAAAACTGTCAATAAGTGTACAAAAAAATACATTGCAGCAAAGAAAAATTGACTGGAAATTATAATAAAAATGATTTATAATAAAAATCAAGAAAAATCTACAGACTATCCCGAATTAATTACTACGGAAGTTTCACTCGTACGTACTATTATTTACATATACATAAAACTATATACATATACGTACAAGTGAAACTTCCGTAGTAATTAATTCGGGATAGTCTGTAGATTTTTCTTGATTTTTATTATAAATCATTTTTATTATAATTTCCAGTCAATTTTTCTTTGCTGCAATGTATTTTTTTGTACACTTATTGACAGTTTTTGAATTACATAAAAAGTTTCACTTTTGACGCTGTTAGTTTTGGACTGACGCATACATTTTTTGTATCTTCATTGACAATAACTGAGAATAAAAACAATATTAAAAATTTTTTAATATGAAATAATTTAATAGACATATACATATATATATATATATATATATATATATATATATATATATATATATATATATATATATATATATATATATATATATATATATATATATATTACATATACATAAACATTCTACATTAAGAAAAGAACTATATAAGTAATTAATATGACTTATGTTAACGAGTTAACTCTCATGACAAAACGCTAGTGTCCCATAAAAAGTTTCACTTCAATAAACTCACCAATGTCATGATATCATTTGCCAAATCTCTTGCTAGATCATGAGATATGAAACAACTCAGTCCACTGAGTGCTAATCCTGCTTCATATTGATTCTGAGCATTTAAATCTTTCCTTATCATATTTGTAGTGAGCATAAGTAACTCTGAGTCTGCATGGAATGATTGACTAGCTGCTAAGTACCCGATTCTTTTGTAAGTGAATTTGTTTGAACTCATCACCTCAATAATATTGAATATAGCCCATGATATGTCATATCCTAACATTTGAAGCTAAAATAAATGTCAATTTAATTAATAATTACAACAGTTACACTTACAAATTCGATCTACTTAAGACCTAAGTACTTACGTATGTCAGCTTAGCGACAGCGTTAGCTTTCTTATGTTATGTTATCTTGTCGTAGTTCCACTTTAATTTCTTCCATACATTGTGCTATGTACTTGGCCTAAAATCGAATATTATATAAAAAAATATAACATTCAAAACTTATTTACATGTTTATTAAGTAAATAGTAACAATTTCTGATGTGTACCTACCTCGTTATCTTTATTATTCCTTATACCACGCACTAAATCGGTGAGATTTTTATCGAACATTCTTTCGAAGTTCCCCTTTACTTTCTTTAGTGCCATTTTATTGAATTATTTTCCATAAACATATAATTAAAAAATAAGGACGTTGAACACTTGAAGCATGACTGTATTATCTTAAAGAAGATAAGTTTTACACAACACTAAATTAAAAATAAAATTCAGGATTCGCCAGGCAGTCATAAAACCAAACTTTGTCATTTGTGATTTGTTAGTTAAACGTCAGACAGATGGATGACAGTAATGTCATCCATCTGTATATAGTATGATAAGATCATACTCTATAATCCGTAGCATATAGAGAATGAACTATGTCTGTGTAGTACTCATTTTTTCCATAATATTAATTAGTTGTTCTGTATTTATCCAATTTATCCGACACAGACTGTCAATGTCAACAGTGTCACTGTCAGTCAACATCAACAATTTTCTTTCCGCCTCTCTCACTCTGCTAGAGTGAGAGAGGCGGTAATAAGAAAGAGACAAGGAGTTTAACATCTGTGAGTTTAACAGTTTAACACTTAACAGTTTGTTAGCTCGACGAGTTCACTCTCATGACAAAAAGTTTCACTTCAATAGTGTCCCATAAAAAGTTTCACTTCAAAAAAAAATAAGGACGTTGAACACTTGAAGCATGACTGTATTATCTTAAAGAAGATAAGTTTTACACAACACTAAATTAAAAATAAAATTCAGGATTCGCCAGGCAGTCATAAAACCAAACTTTGTCATTTGTGATACTGTATATAGTATGATAAGATCATACTCTATAATCCGTAGCATATAGAGAATGAACTATGTCTGTGTAGTACTCATTTTTTCCATAATATTAATTAGTTGTTCTGTATTTATCCAATTTATCCGACACAGACTGTCAATGTCAACAGTGTCACTGTTAGTCAACATCAACAATTTTCTTTCCGCCTCTCTCACTCTGCTAGAGTGAGAGAGGCGGTAATAAGAAAGAGACAAGGAGTTTAACATCTGTGAGTTTAACAGTTTAACACTTAACAGTTTGTTAGCTCGACGAGTTCACTCTCATGACAAAAAGTTTCACTTCAATAGTGTCCCATAAAAAGTTTCACTTCAAAAAGAAAAAGACATAAGTAAATTAATAAAACAGACAGATAAGATGTGTGTGTCCTCGCGGCAGTGAATCGGATACTGGCTCAGCATTGATAACATTACATTATCAAAATGTACCATTCATTCAATATCGCATACGCGAAATATCAAAGTAAAGTCTGTATGAAAGAAAAAAAAATATTTGTGCAAAAAATTTTATATTTACACTAGCTGGTGCCCGCGACTTCTTTCGCGTTGAAAAAGAAAATATATGAGTGAGTAATAAATAACGCCTGACATCGTTATCGCTGTGACGACGGTGGCGCCGCCACTTGACAGTGGCGCCCAATCCTACTAATATTATAAATGCGAAAGTTTGTATGGATGTATGTATGGATGTTTGTAACTCGTTCACGTAAAAACTACTGAACCGATCACCATGAAATTTTCCATACACGTTGTCTAGGACACCAGAAAGGACATAGGGTTTTTCATCCAGAAAAAAGTACTGCTCCCGAGGGATTAGCTAAAATTAAGGAAACTAACTCCTGGCTAAGTGTAATAACAATAACGATGTCAGGCGATATATTGCTTTTTCAACTTTCAACGCGGACGAAGTCGCGAGCACCAGCTAGTATTATAAATGCGAAAGTGTGTATGGATGTTTGTAACTCTTTCACGCAAAAACTACTGAACCGACCACCATGAAATTTTGCATACACGTTGTCTGGGACACCAGAAAGGACATGTAACTTTCATCCAGAAAAAAGTACTGCTCCCGAGGGATTAGCTAAAATTAAGGAAACTAACTCGTGACTAAGTATGTAGCAATAACGCTTTTTCAACGCGGACAATGTCGCGAGCACCAGCTAGTTCTTTATATTTTAGACGATCACTCGGGAACAGTACCTACTTTTCTGGATGAAAGGTACCCTATGTCCTTTCTTGTATCCCTGACAACGTGTATGCAAAATTTCATGATGATCTGTTTAGTAGTTAGGGCGTAAAAAGGTAAGTAGCAGACAGACAGACAGAGTTTACTTTCGCATTTATAAATTGCCAGGATCTGGCTGTCATCTGCCTGTCATATTATTATGTATATCTATAGTATCATATCATATGTCATATGTCATATCTAAAGTAGATGATTTTAATAAAATTGATATAAGTATTATTTAAAATAATCTTCTATACTAATAAATAAAAAAGTATCTGTTTGTAATGCCGAAATAACGGTTTTTTTACTAAAATCTAGATTTAGTGTTTTGTAATAGTTTAGCTATGTATACAAAGACCTTGCCTAATGAGGCGACATGTCCCTAAGGGAAAAACCTTTTAAGATTAAAAAAAAATCTCTTCATCATAAAAAACCAACGGTTTGTAAGTAAGTTTAGGTAGTTTAGTTAGTTTTACATTAAGTTTAGTTAATGTAGTTAGGTAGTTAAGTTTAGAAAGTTAATGTGTTATCATTAGTGTTTAGTTAGAATTAATTTTATCATGTTATGCACTCAATTTAGGAATACAATTTAGCTTATTATTACATACACATTTATCTTTGTTTTGTTTAATAAATAAATAAACAAAATAAATAATTCCCATCCACTGAAAAGTAGAAAATAATTCAACTTATCATACCATAAAACACGGTGAATGAACGCAGCCTCAAATGCGAACAATGTAGGTATTGATTAAGGAATTGTATCTTTGTACATTTCCGAGCAGAAATCATAAAATTAACTGTCAAAGATATCAGAGAGGGTTTCGCTATTTTCGTGTAACACCCGAGTCTCTGTTGAATTATTCATTCATTGAATTTATTCGCGAATATATTCATACAAAAACGCTCATTGACTCCGTACACTGTAAGATAGTCAGGGAGTCAGTGGCAGTTTTAATTTTTTTTAAATTATTATTTAAAATCAAATTAAATTTATACTTTATTAATTAAATTAGTAATTAATGCCTTCAGCAATTAATTACTGACTACTACTATTACTTTCTTATAGAAATTCTGCATTCTTCAAGGGAGAATATTTTAAGTTGGCTGGTAAGATACAATTATTAAACTTAAATAGTGGTGCTATCTACCTTAACTAAATATGATAATAACTAACATCAACAGGTTTTTTACTTTAGAAATCCTTGAAGCTTAAGCTATTCGTTCTTACCGGATGCGGAGGCCGCGTACAGAATGATACGTAAACTACAGCTGTCACCAACTCTGGTGCAGGTGTTTACGGGACATGGTGGGTTTGCAGATTATCTGCACAGAATCAAGAAAGCTTCTAGCCCGGACTGCTTCTGCGGGCATGGGGTAGCGGAAACCGTTCTGCATCTATTAGTGGACTGCCCCAGGTTCGCGCGAGCAAGGTTCGTGCTGGAAAATGATATCGACATTAATCTAAGTGCAGATAATCTGCACAAAATTGTAGATAACAAATACATGTCTAAAAAATTGCTGGATTTCTGCCACAAAGTGGCAACGGTGTCGATCAGGCTAAATAAAAAATGATGGATGAATAATACAAATGATAAAAATGATTATGAATTAATAATAAGAATAATTATTTAATTAGACGAACAAGGTCCCTTGCTTATGCAAGGGGTATGTACTTGAATAAATAATTAAAAAAAAAAGCTTAAGCTATTCATGAAAGAAATCTGCATTCTTCAACTAAGAATATCTATAGAAGAACTAAGAATTAAGTTTACTGGTACTATCGTGTCTTAAGGAAATGATAATTAACCACAAACAGGTTTTTAACTTTAAAATCCTTGATACTTAAGTTGTCTTAAGTTTACTTATCTTAGTTTACTGGTATTGTTGTTTTTTAAGCTAAAAAATTAGTAACCTTAATTGTGATAAGGTAGTGCCTTAACCAATTAATAATTAAACTCAAACAGGTTTTCCACTTTAATTAATATTGAGAGTAAAGATATTTCAGTAATAATATAGTTTGTTACAGTGCGTGAGTAACATTTCTCTGCATTGCCTTTTATATAATATAGATTTGACAAACAACGTCACCAATGGATAGAATATTTAAGCAGTACAACAATAAAGCACTCTGAAATACCCTATAACCCAAATTAATTATGAAGTTTGTGATATTATGAAATTAATCTGTACAGACAAAACTTGTGAATTCTACCATTCAGTTGTGATTTCAAAAGGACAATAGCTACACCCACCTCTAATATTGTCTAGTTAAAGTTTTCCAAATAGATTTTGTCTCGGGTACAAAGAAAAGCTTTTGATAGATTGTCAAATAAATTTAACCGTATCTAGAAAGTCGTAAAATTGACATATTATTTATCTATTCGTAGATAAAATAAGTGTATGGTTTTTTAATACTGTGCGTATAATTCTTTTAAACAATTTTCATTTTAAAGAAATGAGTAGGTACATGTATTCTGTCATATCACTATCACTACATAAAAACAAAGTCGCTTCCCGCTGTCTGTCTTTCTGTCTGACCCTATGTATGCTTAGATCTTTAAAACTATACTCAACAAATTTTAATGACGTTTTCACTAATGGATAGAGTCGTTCTCGAGGAACGTTTTAGTTTATAATTTACAAAGTTACGCGGACGAAGTAGCAGGCACCATCTAGTTTCATATAAATTACAAATAATTACAATGGCAGATTTAATTTATTGCCATGGTTATGTTAACTCCTAACTTTTATGTAATGTTAGCTTTTGGCCACAACTTTGATCATACATTTTTATAAATTTTAGAATAGTAATGTAATAATTAGTAATTTTATAAATGCGAAAGTGAGTTTGTTTTTGTTACTTTTAAAGCCTTAACTATTCATCTTGAAATACGTTGTTAGAGACACAGAAATGGGGTAGGTACCTTTATTCAAAAAAAAAAAAAAAAAGTTTTTCAAACAAAACCTCAAAACTAACGAAATTTTACTCGATTATCTTCACTATTAATAGGGTAATAAAAATATTAAATTAACGCTTTTAATTTACGCTTTTTCTTTTACAAATATTTTATTCATATTTTTACAAAACGCCAAAGAAAAATAAAATTTCAAATCAAATCAAATCAAATTATTTATTTGCAAACAGATGTCATAGGTGAATCAACGTCTCCCACCATATATTACCACATTTGGTGTGCAAAATCTAATATTACAGAAGTCAAATTATTACATAAGATTCTTACATTAATTATTTATTATTACATTGAATCCTAAAATGTTTCTTGTATTTTTTTATAAATTTTAAACTGTATTTAGCGCTTCACGCTCCGAGACTAACAATCGCGTAGAAGTCCCGAGCGCCGTTTCATAATTCATTAGACTCGACCAAGGAAGCCATGTCGTAATAAGACGGTACACGATTCTTTCTTTTAATATAAATTATTTAACTAATGTTCAATTTTAGCCTAATTTTACCATCAAATTATATTAGCAAATAAGTTGGCGATAAGTAAGATATACTTCTTCTTCTCTTTTAATGTCTTGGCTCCATCAGATCTTCTCCGATGATTTTGCCAGTGTCATTAGCAAAAATAGCGATTTGTGACAACCTTTTTAAAAATAAAAAAAGGCAAAATTTAAATTAAAATCAAAAGTAGCAGATCCCGAGACTAGTCAGTCAAGTAAGTCCAGTCAAGTCATAGTTTTTTTTAGTTTTCCAAAACAGGCCCATCAAGTCCAAAGCAGTAAAGTCAAGTCCAGTAAGATATAGTTAAAACTGTCAGATGTAAACGTCAGGCAATGTCTAAGGTTAGACGTCAGGCAACAACATAACCTTAAAATATTAGTGATTTCTTCTTCTGTCCTTCTGTTCCTTTGTTCTTGGTCGTAGCGGTTTTGATGAAATGGTCTGTACAAGCAAAGACTATATAAGTATAATTGGGAGTATAGACACGGCGTAGCCCACAAAAAATGGTAGTAGTAAAATTCGTCCACTCGAGCCGAAGTGGACGAAATCGCACATAGTCGTTCGCTAGTCGTAAGCTAATCAATATCGTTGTGCAGTATACATTGATGCGTTAGTACAGAAGACTTTTAACTAGTTTCTTTTTACAAAAGCAATATTCATTTGGAATTGCGTGTCAATCTCTCAGTAAGTTAGTAAGTATGATTTTAATACTACCACAGATTTCAGGGCTTTTTGCTTGCTACGCCGCATCTATAGTTTAGATCAATGTGTACAAGGTTAGAGTCTATCCTTGCCTTCTCCCTTTGCCTAAAATCTATAATTACTTAAAGAAATAACTATATAAAAGTATAATCTCACTATATTTAACAATTTCGTGTCATAAGTTTGACGCAATGATTGTTGCATTGGTCTCGCATGCAACTATTGCATGCAGACCAATGCATTGAGTACTATACAAAACCGACAGCTCCGTAAATGCGGCAGTTTTTTATTGTAGTTTGTGTAAAACATCGTCACTTTTTATCACTTTTTACACAGTTTCATTATATTTTTACACAGTTTCACTACGCAAACTGGCATTTTATTATGCTCAAAATTTAATAAAACATTCGGCACGTACATATCACAGACAGTTTGCAGTGTGACTGGCTCGAGTACGCCGAATTCGGCGTAGTATTTTTTGCCGCATTTTACAAGTACAACGGCGGTATCTAGTCGAGCGTAGCGAGACCATTCACTCATTTATGGTTTGACGTTAATGAACTCCTAAACTACTGAACCGATTTTGATAAAACTTCGTAACTATGTGTAGCTTGGTCCAACTTAAAAGATAGGATAATTTTTATTTTGAACCCAGGCGAAACCGGGAACGTGTAGCTAGTATAACATATAAATTGAATTATGTATAGCTCATCGATGTACAGTACGCTGTACATCTTGAACGAGAATACGAAGGAGGTTGCCATGTAATTGACAGGTCTTATTCGGGCTTCCATATATCGAGTTTCTTATGGCTCTGTTCTACCGATTCTCGCTTATAGCCACAATAGTAGGTATACCAATAAAATTATTAAGTATACGAATTATAGTTTTTGTTTCCTTTCAGAGTTTGAAAAAGGGACGAAAACAGTAAATAGGTACTCAGGATTCACAACTTTATTTCAAAAAAGAAAACAAAAAAAAAATTTTACATTATGTAATGTACCAGGTGTGTAAGTATGAAACCGGAATTTTTGTACAGAAAAAACACGTTTATTGTAATGATATGATACAAAGTAACTTATTCAAAGTATTGTCCATCGCTATCTATACATTTTTCCCATCTTTCTGGCAATTTGTGGATTCCGCGCCAAAAGAACTGTTGCTCTTTTGAGGCAAACCAGTCATCGAGCCATTTTCGTACATCTTCGTAAGAAGTAAAGCGCTGCTCAGCAAGTGCGTGTCCCATCGATGCAAACAAGTAGTAATCGGATGGGCAAGGTCCGGTGAGTAAGCCGCGTGCTGAAGAATCTCCCAACGGAACGACTCTATCGTTTCCTGGACCTGTTTTGCTTTGTGTGCTGGTGCATTGTCATGCAGCAAAATCACCTTGTGTTGTCTTTGTTGGTATTCTGGTCGTTTTTCACGCAAAACTCGATCCAAATCGGTCATTTGTTGTCGGTAGCGTTGAGTATTGACAGTTTCCCCAGGTTTCAGCAGCTCGTAGTAGATTACGCCCTTCTGATCCCACCAAACACACAGCATTGTCTTTCGTCCGTAGCGGTTTGGTCTTGGCGTCGATGTTGATGGTTCACCCGGAGTAACCCATGACTTTTTGCGCTTAGGATTCTCGAAATATATCCACTTTTCATCGCCAGTCACAATTCGATGGAGAAATGACTTTCTTTTGAACCTGGCGAGCAGCATTTCGCATGATGTTTTGCGGTTTTCCTGCTGTCTTTCGTTGAGTTGATGTGGAACCCATTTCCCCACCTTTTGTATCTTCCCCATGGCTTTCAACCGAAGGGAGATGGCTTCTCGGGTCACCTTTAACTGATCCGCCAGTTGTTGTTGTGTTTGAGCGTCGTCTTCGTCCAACAAGGCTTGCAGGTCAGCGTCTTCAAACTTTTTCGGTGGTCTTCCACGTTCTTCGTTCCTCACGTCAAAATCACCACTTTTAAACCGTTTAAACCACTCGAAACACTGTGTTTTGCCGAGAGCATGCTCACCAAACGCCTCCAGAAGCATTCGATGCGATTCGGCTGCGGTTTTCTTCAGATGAAAACAGAAAAGTAGGGCTGTCCGCAAATCGTAATTTGTTGGCACAAAACTCGACATGTTTATCTCTAATAAACTAATGCTACTGAATGAAACTCGTGTTATTGTGAGTTGGAAATCTTTGTCGGATATCAATACAATAACAAGACACCGCTGACGTGATGTGTCGGTAACTGCATCGACATCTAGCGCCACCTATGGGCAAATTCCGGTTTCATACTTACACACCTATGTAAATGAATAATGTAAATGTCATGCAATATTTACATTATTCATCTTTTTATCAGAAACTAGCTGGTGCTCACGACTTCGTCCGCGTGGAATAGTTATTTTCGGAATCATTTGGGTATCTCGAACAGTTTTCGCAGCGCACGCAACGGAAGCCCTCAAAGATACGAAGTATTGCTAATACTTCGTCCGCATTTAAAATGTAATATAGCCTAAAGCCTTCCTCGATAAATGATCTATCCAACACAAAAATAATTTTTCAATTCGAACCAGTAGTTCCTGAGATTAGCGCGTTCAAACAAACAAACAAACTCTTCAGCTTTATAATATTAGTATAGATTAACGAGAGAAAGTGATAGCATGTTAAAAAAAATCGAGTGGACACTTTTTCGCACTGTTTTTGTTTGAGACCCTGAATCTAGTGCATCCTTCTAGGCTTCGCAGGAAGCGGCTGTGCCTTGGGAGAGGCTTACATCCAGCAGTGGAGAGACACAGGCTGATGATCATAGATAAATGATGCATAAAATAGTACGCCGATTTCGGCGTACCCGAGCCAGTCACACTGCAAACTATCTGTGATCTGTATGTGCCGAATGTTTTATTAAATTTTAGGCATAATATTTGCGTTTGCGTAGTAAAAATATAATAAAATTGGGTAAAAAGTTGCCACATTTTCGGAGCTATTGCTTTTGTATAGCGCTCTATCTAGTCGAGCGCAGCGAGACCAATTAATTATCTTTGCTGATGATGATGATTTTTAGAAATCTCACAGTCGAATCTGACATTAAGTAATTGATATTCTAGTGTCAAAATCTTCGTCAATTTATCTCGCCGAAAACATCTAAAGAACTTCAAACAAGATTAATCGGTTCACAAATAGTGGACTAATGTGTTGATTACAACCTGACGTATAATTAATGTAATTAGACTTAAACTACATATTGATAAATTCAACTGATAATCGTGTTGATTGATTCATTGATCAATTTTGACGACATCGTGTGTTACTATGCTTTTCAAGGTCGAAGGAAACTCACACTTTAGGTAATATTTTAAAAATATCAATTCGTTTTTTGATAGTTTTTTTTTTTAAACGCTTTCCATGTTTTTTCTTAATAGTTATTATAAGTAATTGTCGGAAGATTTTCACATTCGTACTGGTTAAGTTGGCAAAGAATTTTTATAATTTTTATTGCTATGAAACCTCTTATTTTCCAATTGTTGATTAAATTAATGACCAAATAAAAAAATATCTATAAAATATACACATTCTACATATTATAAATTAAGTACCTGACCCGCGATGGTATTGGGAAAGACCTACCGATTAGTAAAAAAAAATAGTCTATGACCTGGGATATATTTAAAAAAAATCCCTTGAATGATAGTAACACTACAACTGTGTGTGGTCCAAAGAAATAAAATTAAACTATGTAATGATAACGAAATACAAGTTAATAAATTGTTTCAAATGCATTTTTAAACTATTCATTTGCTATGTGGACACATTAAAATTATTTATAGGGCTATCAACTTATTTCACTTATTCAAAATCCGATGTGTTTCAGAAGTAATCAGCGGAGAAACAGACAAAAAATAACAGCAAATTTATACTAATATTATAAAGTTGAAGAGTTTGTTTGTTTGAACGCGCTAATCTCAGGAACTACTGGTTCGAATTGAAAAATTCTTTTTGTGTTGGATAGATTATTTATCGAGGAAGGCTATAGGCTATATAACATCACGTTGCCACTAATAGGAGCGAAGAAACAGTCGAAAATTTGGAAAAAACGGGGAAAATTATTCATCTTTGAGGGCTTCCGTTGCGTGCGCTGCGAAAACCGTTGGAGATACCCAAATGATTCCCAAAAGAACTATTCCACGCGGACGAAGTCGCGAGCACCAGCTAGTAGGTAGGTACATATAATATGTTTTTCTCAGAGTATAAATTGATAAATTCCAACAAGTAGGTACTTAATGTATGGTTAACCTCTATGGTTTTTCTGCTTCATCCGAAATGGAGCAAAACTTTTACTTAGGAAAGCTTCTCTAGTACATTATACAGATAACTTATAAATAGATATAATTAATTCTTTATTTAAACTGTACCCATTTGGTACTGTACAACAAAAACACGATACAGACTTATGGGTAACATAAAATTATGATAACATCTCCTCTTTTTCTGATAGCATTGAGGAGGCTCGAAAAAAATCGTAAAGAGGTCGGGGCTTGTCGTAAAACAAAGTAATTTTTGGCAGTCGACAGCCGCTTTAGCTTGTTTATTAGTGCTATTTTGAACCTTAATGCATAATATATGGGACCGTTTATTTTATACAGCCTCAGTGTTTTAAGATTTTATGTGCATTTTATGACCGGGTTGGTGTCCATCGTATTTTATACTCTTATTACAATATCATTAAGTCATAAAGGCTCTATTTACCTACACTATTACTTTGAAAAATAATAACGTTAAGATGTACATAAGGACTTGTGCTTTTATATACTATATATATACTACTAAAATATAGCCTATGTTACTAGCTGATAATGTAGCTTCCTAACAGTGAAAGAATTTTTCAAATCGGTCCAGTAGTTTCGGAGCCTATTCAATGCAAACAAACAAACAAACAAACTTTCCTCTTTATAAAAAGATTGATAAATGAAATATACATAAAAACTTCATAAATAGTGCACCGACATTATATATAAAAAAAATAACAAAATCAACTTTTTCAAGAGATTACTACGCCAGTGGCGCCTGGTCGCCATTTTGGTGACGTCATCTCGTGACACACTCAGTACCGTTAGAACATTGACCAACAAGTTTTTATTTGCGGATGACGTCACGTGGTTGTTAATGTGACTGCATTATCAATATGCGGGGCTTATGATAAGTACTTATACATTATAGACATTTAACAATTGCAATATTAGGCAATTTGTGAACATTATTCTATACTATAATATTATAAAGCTGAAGAGTTTGTTTGTTTGTTTGTTTGAACGCGCTAATCTCAGGAACTACTGGTTCGAATTGAAAAATTCTTTTTGTATTGGATAGATCATTTATCGAGGAAGGCTTTAGGCTATATAACATCACGTTGCGACTAATAGGAGCGAAGAAACAGTCGAAAATGTGGCTTCGTCTTTGAGGGCTTCCGTTGCGTGCGCTGCGAAAACCGTTCGAGATACCCAAATGATTCCCAAAATAACTAGCACCAGCTAGTATTAGATATTTAACAATTGCAATATTAGGCAATTTATGAACATTATTTTGAAATGTAAGCCATATAAGTAAAAGATAGGAATTAGTCATCAAATTACAATCGCAATTTCACAAATAAGTTACAAATGTGTAACGTAGTTAGCCTTATAAGAAAATTTTAATTGACAGTGTTTCAGTAACCATATTACTTTGGTTGGAATTTTGTTAAGGTTCTGTACACATAATGCCGGTTGCAAAGGAAAATAGGTTAATATTGGAAAAAAATATTTATTTTAAAATACAAATTCATACCTATTTACTATTAAAATGTTTAAAATGTTAAAATTATTAAATAAATTAAATTTAAATGATTTTTTTTAACATTAAAAATTAATAAATCACGTGTTAAAAATCAATTTTTTTTATCTAAAAAAACGCATATTAATTTGTTCTACATTAACGTCGTATGTATACATATTTTACAGTTTCACATTATTAATCTCTCTCTATATATATATATATATATATAGGTATATACTAAAAATTTCGTGTCACGTTGTTTGACGCCAATGAACTCCTAAACTACTGAACAGATTTTGATAAAACTTGTGTAATTAGGATAGTTGCTAGTAGCTAGTAGATATATAAAAATTATCTCGCCGTGTGGCGGGAAATAGGTTAGGTAGTGCAAATGCATACCTAGACTGTACTACATTGTACAATTTTCCTACCCAAAAACAGAAGGCAGGGCCCTGATTCTGTATGACAACTACTCTTGTCTTGACAAGGCAAGATACGTTAATGTCATTCCTTGGCTTGTCATGGAATTCTTATATCTTATGCCCCAAGACAATTATCTATGGCACGATATGATTTCACAAAAACTACAGTAAACTATTGTATTTATTTGACTATTCCACTGAAAACACAGATAATATTATGCTATCTCAGCTGAGGGCATAATATATAAGAATTTCGTGACAAGCCAAGGAATGACATTAACGTATCTTGCCTTGTCAAGACAAGAGTTTTGGCATACAGAATCAGGGCCCAGGTAATAGGGCCGGCGAGGTTTTGACAACACTTGGTTATAATGCCTTTGATATTTTTAACTTCAGACATTCTGCCTATAATGTCATTAAGTAGTATTAATGGTCTGACTGAAAGACTACTGAATGTCAGAAAATGTCTACTGAATGTCAATTATAGACATTTTGTCTAAAGGCAGAATGTCTATAATGTCTATAATTATAGAAAAATATACGAGTGCAGTGCAGTTCTACTAGGGAATTATTTTTTGCTCCTGTACAAACTATAAAGCTTTTTCAAATACCTAACTAAAAGCAGAGTTGTAGCTGCAAATTGCGTATGTTTAAGCTTTGCTGATGCTAGAAGCTATAGTAACATGCCCTCCCTTATTTGTCCTATCAACGGGTATGTGGAGAGGAGAGAGAAAATTGCTTTGGCATACGCTTTATTGCTACGTGTAAAGGACCCAATACACACACAGATTTTGTTGCACAAATATTTTATGTTGTCCCTTGTTTGTCAGAACAACAAATAGGTACCTAAACTCGGAACACTTTAGTTTGTCAGTGACAGTCGCATGTCATTCTATGACGTCGAAAATAATTTGTAAATCTTATTTAGAATAAGATATTCAAAGATAATTGATTGGTCTCACTGCGCTCGACTAGATAGAGAGCTATACAAAACCAATAGCTCCGAAAATGTGGCAACTTTTTATTGTAGTGTGTGTAAAAAAATCGTCACTTTTTACACAGTTTTTACACAGTTTCACTACGCAAACTGGCATTTTATTATGCTCAAAATTTAATAAAACATTCGGCACGTACACATCACAGACAGTTTGCAGTGTGACTGGCTCGGGTACGCCGAATTCGGCGTAGTATTTTTTGCTGCATTTTACAAGTGCAACGGCGGTATCTAGTCGAGCGCAGCGAGACCAATCATTCATCTATGGATACAAGTATTAAGTCATGCACACATACATTATTATTAATTTTACTTTTTTGTGAGATGTTGACAACAAAATTTGTATGTGTAAATAGGCCTTTACATTCTAACTATTCTAGTAGGTATATTAATTTATTCTAGCCAACTACTACTTAGGTTTCCGTCTATAGCTTGCTTAGTTAGAATTTGTTTTCGTCTCAAATTTACAACACAAAGGGTATTTAAAATTCATACTATGTAAAGCCTGGAGTCTGTAAATGCGTCGTAACAAGTTACGTTTTGAGAGTTTTGCGGGCAAATTGTAGGTACAATTAGAAATTATTGATGCGAGGGAAGAATGGATTTGAATAAAGGATTGATGGGATTTTATGTACTTAGAAACGGTGGAACTTCTACGGTTTTACTACAAAAGATTCAGTAAGCACTGTTCAAACACATGCTTAGTTAGACAAGCATTAAGCATTTAAGCATTGTTCAGCGAGCGTTTAAAATGTCCCTACCACAAAACCTTATTTAGCGCTTGTTTCGGTAGACAGTGTTAAAGTACGTGAATGTTATTGAATTATGGCAACCTTGGCAAACATTCATTCAGTCACTCGCCCTGCATTCATGTCGTTTTCATTTTACGCAGATCTGATAGGCGTATAATGATGAATTTTGGTTTTCACAAGCTATTATTACGGACTATATTAATGATATCAGCAAATTATAAGATTGGAATAAGTAATAAATTACAACCAATACGTTAGATTATTTATAAAATTTCGTAATACCAAAAAATATTGAGCATAATGGAACGTAACTAACACTGACGTAATTGTCAAATGTGATCAAATGTAAAGTTTGATTTGTTAAAATTGTTAAATAAAATTTTTATTTGAGGATCCACCTCTAGCATCACATGGTAGATCATCCTTTATTAAATAAATAATCTTGTTACCAAAGTTATATATTCGAATGGATTAATTCTCTCACGATGTATTCTATCTCAAAAATTATCCATGTAATCCATATCCTCCATGTCAATTAAATTTAAAATATCCATACTCATTTATAAAATCAAAAGAAATCTTTAATATTAACTATTAAGTATACGC
Source organism: Synanthedon tipuliformis (assembly GCA_947623395.1). Classification (NCBI taxonomy): domain Eukaryota; kingdom Metazoa; phylum Arthropoda; class Insecta; order Lepidoptera; family Sesiidae; genus Synanthedon; species Synanthedon tipuliformis. The sequence continues at coordinate 3,858,401 of OX392433.1, forward strand.
AAAACGAAATTTGACACAATACGTCAGAGGAAGAGAGGCTGTTAACTAGACAGACACTCGTTAAACTAGCATATGGCGGTGGTTAAATTTAAATAATGCTCAAGCATTGTTAAACCCTAAACAATGCCTAGACACTCTTTTGTAGTAAAGTTTTTTTTTAACACGTGTTTTAAGCCTGATTAAAGTGTGTTTAATGTTTTTGTAGTTTGACGACACGTTTGGTCTAGTGGCTAGTAACCCTAGCTGTTAACCAAGCGGTCGTGGGTTCGAATCCCGCTAGGGACAAATGTTTATGTGCTAACATTTACCTTTGTACCTGAGTCATGGATGTTTTGTATTTATAATATGTATGTACCTATTTACAAAAAAAAAAGTATTGTATGTAATATTCAACTGTCTGGTATCTGAATACAAGCATTATATTGCTTAGTGTGGAATTAGATGGTGCTGTGTGGAATGTGTGAATATATTTATTTATTTATTTATTATTATTATTTAATTAGACCAAAAAAGACGAAGCATTTTGCAAGCACTCCTTGTTCTAAACGACTAACATGGCCAGACAGTAATGGCAAAAACAATGGACATTCAGTTGCCACTTCTAAATGCTATCCTGCTATTAATTACTACACCGCCTCCGGTATCGATCGCGTTTCCACTGTAATACGTGAACCGTTTAATTATTCTCGTACGAGTATATGAAGCTTCTATTCTATTATTTACTAAGCTTTATTCGTTGTTGAAATATTAATAGAACAATGCAGTTCAGTGTTAGTAGAATCTGCTGTTTATGATTCTAGTTGGCGAAATATTCCAAATTATGCATGTTTTTCTAAAAGTTACTCAATTAAGAATTAATATTCATGTTGGTGAAATAATTGTCGCAATAATAATATTAATACAGTACGAATGCCTACAAAAGTTGGCAAAAGAGAACAACATGTATGAGTTACTACAAAAGTAACCAAAACAAGAATATTGGCGAATACGTCAATATAAGTTATAAATAAGATTATAAAATTTAAATTTTCACAATTCGAACACGCTGAAAGAACAACATTGTTCTTTTTTTTTAAATAATACATAACATAACGCATTTGTGTGACAATTCTGATTTTACACCTATAAATTTTCATACCACCATTTCCACATTTTCGACTGTTTCTTCGCTCCTATTAGTCGCAACGTGATGTTATATAGCCTAAAGGCTTCCTCGATAAATGATCTATCCAACACAAAAAGAATTTTTCAATTCGAACCTGTAGTTTCTGAGATTAGCGCGTTCAAACAAACAAACAAACAAACTCTTCAGCTTTATAATATATAGCTAATATAGCTATATAAGTATAGATAATATATGCAAATCGATTCTTAGAGTAAACTCTAAAAACAAAACGTTAATATATTCTCTAATACATTTGAAATGAAACTAAGAAGAATCTATTCCGTCAAAGCATGTCCAAAGCATCGCTTTGCCGAATCTGGTCGTCAATTTGAAATTAGCTCAATGGAAATGCGTCAAAGGGACTAATTGGTTCAGTACTTGCACGTGTTCAAACAAACGACTTACTGCTTTATATGTACCAAAGTAAATGTTGTACTATCAGATCTCTGTACTAGGTTATAATTTTCCCGCGCTTTTCCTATTCGGTTTGTTCCTCTATTTAAAAGTACGTATGAAAATATTCTCTCTAACTCGATTCTCTTAAAAATTCCGGATATTTTACTTAATAATAAATTTTGCTCTAAAAAGAAAGGAGGTCTCGTAGGTAAAGCTAATACCTAAGTACTTAATAGAGCTGCCATCTTTGTAACGTTTTGAAAGCCCACAGATATGTTTATATGTAAGCATCCCTTTTGAGTGTACAACCGTTCAAATTGCCTATTCATGTGTGTAGTGTGAATCCATATATCTGCAATAAATCCAATCAGTGCGACATACAATTTAGAATTGGTAATATTTGATTGGATAATGAACTTCAGAATGAAAAGCAAAGTGGGAAATCTGTCCGACGAAGATCGTGGCGATCATTGTGTGTTATACAATGCTAACAAAGCGATTTAGATTTGACAGTAAAAGATCAATAATTGTGTGGCCAGTAATTTTGTCTCTTTTTTTGGAGTTTACTCCTTAAGAAACGATTTGCATAAATTATATTCATGGTATGAATAGAATGCGTTATGTTATGCGTTACAGTTACGTTCTATTATTTTTTTTAAATATTTTAGAATATTTGAAGTTTCAGAGATATTGCGCCATCTACACATTATTACTTATTTAAAAAAATAACAATGTTGCTCTTTCGGCGTGTTCGAATTGTGAAAATTTAAATTTTATAATCGTTCGTAAGGAGTAAACTCCAGTCACTTATAACACAAGCAACAACACATGTGCTGAAACTGTGCTGCCGACCATAGAAGGATTGAGGATAAGAGATAAGATAATGGCTCGTTAAAATCTTTTATTTTAAGTTTCAAGTTTATATCTTACTAGCTAGTGCCCGCGACTTCGTCCGCGTTCTGGATGAAAGGTACCCTATGTCTTTTCTGGTGTCCCAGACAACGTGTATGCAAAATTTCATGGTGATCGTATCAGTAGTTTTTGCGTGAAAGAGTTACAAACATCCATACATACATCCAAACATCCATTAGTACGGAGTAATCAAAAGTAAAATGATTGTATATTATTATTACCATTATTGTATTTATTGTTTCACTATTAAACAGCACATATAAAAAGACATATTACGCCTCTAAATTATACAGTTACACAGCTATAAAAGTACCTACATATCTCCAGATCCCACGTCTCTTTCAAATAACAACAATAAAAAAAAAAACACATTACAAACGAAGATGCAGTGATCAAACTTGAATTAGATTTCTTGCTTTTGTGTATTACATATGTATGTATATAGTATGTAATATATATGTATAATATTTATGTATAGTTTTGAATATAATATGTGTAGGTAAATTTTATATTTTGCTTATTTCTTTATTTTTTAATTATTCCCACTATACATAAAATATGTAAAATCTTTTATTGGCTATAAGTTTGATATTTATTGTGGATTGAAATTAAAAAAATGTTTTAATTTCTTTTCATAATCATGTTTTTATAAGGAGAAAATTTCAAAAAAAGCCCTGTCTCCGAGAACATCAAAAATTAAAAAATTCAACGCCTGTCACAATTATACCAGCAATAAAGATGTACTGTCAGGCGTTATATTTCTCATATATTTTATCAGGCGTCATTTTTTTAGTTACAAAGCAGACTAAGTCGCAAGCACCAGCTAGTGAGTTATAAAGTTTGAATATTATTATTATTTTTTTCACACATTTCACACAGCAACATCCAGTTTCAAAGTAAGCAACTATAGGTTTGTATTATGGATACCAGACAGTTGATATACTACATAGATTACTTTTTTTTTGTAAATATATACATATTATAGATACAAACATCCATGACTCAGGTACAAAGGTAAATGTTAACACATAAACGTTTGCCCCTAGCGTGATTCGAACCCGCGACCGTTTGATTAACAGCTAGGGTTACTAACCACTAGACCAAACGTGTCGTCAAACGTGTCGTGTATATGTGTGTGTGTGTGTGTGTCTTTCAACTTCTAAGAAAAAAAGGGCGCGGAAGAAGGCGCGAGCAAAAGCCAGTTAGCGACAACATTCCATACTGTTTATATAACAATATAACATATACTGTGGTCATCTCGATTGTAAACCAGATCGGCAGGTGTGCCTTTTTGTGATCACAAATTGAACTCAAGGGTCTCAATCTTAACCAGGATCAACCGAAAGTAAATCCTTAACGATTTAACAAAATGATCGCCTCTCTTCAATTCTTTAAGGTGTTTCATTATTTGATGTATAGAACAATTATTTTAATTTATTTTGTTAATATATAGTACTAGCTGTTGCACGCGACTTCGTCCGCGGAGCTATATTGAAAAGCTTTATAAAAACTTAGCCTATGTAAATATAGCCTATGTTACTCGCTGATAATATAGTTTCTCAACATGTTCCCAACAGTGAAGGAATAATCCAGTAGTTTCGGAGCCTATTTAATTCAAACACAAACAATCAAATCTTTCCCTTTATAATATTACTAGCTGCTGCCCGCAACTTCGGCCGCGTAACTTTGTAAATTATATACTAAAACCTTCCTCGAGAACCACTCTATCCATTAGTAAAAACCGCATTAAAATCCGTTGCGTAGTTTTAAAGATCTAAGCATACAAAGGGACATAGGGACAGAAAAAGCGACTTTGTTTTATACTATGTAGTGATATAGTGATGGTGATTATAGATAACTAGCGATTGGTTGTTGTAACTTCAAAATAAAATTTTGACCAATCACAAAGTATTCTCTTAGCGTAGTTTAGCGTAAACGATTGTTTTTTTTTATATATATAAGTCAAGGCAGCGCTTGGCCGCGATCACACTTGATGTTTGGTGCAGATACGGCCGTAGGTGGACCACGCTTACCTAGTAGATGCCCTACGTTTGAAGACCCCGAGGTTGTAATTTTGGGAAAACACAGACGCAGGGAATGAGTTCCACTCCTTAGCAGTTCGGACAAGGAAGGTGGAACTGTAACGCTTCGTACGTGACCGAGGAACTTCAACCACGAAGGGATGAAACCCCCGCCCGTGCCTTGTGTTTCGCAAGTGGAACGGTTCCAGTTGGATCAAATCGAAAAGTATGGACGCACGCTCTCCATGGTGCAGACGATAGAAAATCGATAGTAGCATGCATCGATTGTAGAAAGCACACATGGCTACGGTCCCAGATGCCGCAGAGTGCAGCATGACCAACTCCTCAGCAACTTACAATAGATAATTATATCTTGCTTGGATACAATAGAAAGTTCGAGGTTAGTTTATAATTTTCATTGTAGTCTGAAAATTGTACACAATTTGGCCCGCTAAAACAAAACGTCAATACAGTACGTATTGACGTTTTGTTTAATTTGTAAATGTATTGTCAGTGCGCCTCCAAAGAAAATAATTCGATTCGCGTGCGAGGCGGTCGCGTGGCTCCAACTTTTTGCTTGTTAAAATACTTGTGCTCGCGGTGAACAAACGTGAATGGAATGAACGAGTGTTTGAACGAACGGATGAGAGAGCTCCGTGAATGAAACGTCTCGGGACGTAGCAATTGACGTTTTTACATGGAACGTGTCAAGTGTGCCTTCAACTTAGTTGATTACTGAATGAATTTAAGTTAAATTGCTTTTTCGTGTACGTATAAGACAGGATAAGACATCACGCGAGACGAATGTGCAGGGAAGCATGAAAAGGAAAATACAAAGGGTGAAAAATTTCGATTCATTAGACCACTTCAACCGACTCGACCTCATTGTCGTGTAAAAGGTAGAAGGTTTCAAATCATTTGAAAGTAAAAGCATTAATTTGCAAATTTGTATGTATGTTCTCTCTCACTCTCTCTCTCTCTCTCTCTCTCTCACTCTCTCTGTGTGTGTGTGTGTGTGTGTGTGTGTGTGTGTGTGTGTGTGTGTTTGATTTTGGCAACGTATTTTCACCTCTGGTTTCACTAAGGATATAAGTACGTTTTGTTCAAATCATTTGAAAGCAAAAGCATTAATTTGCAAATTTGTATGTATACTGTGTTCTCTCTCTCTCTCTCTCTCTCTCTCTCTGTGTGTGTGTGTGTGTGTGTGTGTGTATATATGATTTGGCATCGTATCTGGTTTCACTACAAGCCGAGTACTTAAACATATATTTCTATTGTCTATACAAGGTTTAATTAATTTAGTTAATATGTTATTATAATTATTAATTAGACAGATAAATATAAAATAATGTCTCCGTCTCGTGCCGAAGGGCATGGTTATAATATATGTGTTTATCTATACATACCGCATTGTATATACACATAGTAAACATACCTACTGTATTAATATACTATGTAATATGTCTTCATTAGAATGTAATGAGTTCTCCGGGGAATCCCAGCTTCTTACAATATTTGTTTATGTTTGATCAATGTTTGTCACGTTTGATCCAATATTTGTTATTTGACGTAAATCAACAGTTACTCCATAATAGGATTTATTTGACATATTGAGTATAGACGCTCGGGAGCCTTTTTGACGAGAATTTATTGCCTTAGTAAAGTAAGCTTCTTTGTATCATTATGTTTTATACAGAATGGATGTTGAATATTATATTTAAGTAGCATGTGCTTATCGTGATAAGGTGATACCTAATACCTCTCGTACCTCTTTCTCACATACCAATAAGCACCAATAAGTAGGGAGTGGCGGTACCTCTGGCCGCAGTAACCAATCCTTTACAGTTTTGGTAAGTGAGTAAGGGATGCCAGAGACTATTAACCCATCCCTTCTTTATCCCTTATCCTTCTATGGTCTCCAGCGCACTTGTAACACTTATGGCGTTGCTTGTGTTATAAGTGACGGTGACGGTGACCAACGACCATCAAGTGGACCATAAGCCTGTCTGTCAACCTTAACATTAAAAAAAAACTATAGACGCACATTCACAGAATAAGCACAAATAGTAGCCTATATTGTTGGCATGGCTGGCATCTCATGTAATAATAAGCAAAAGTAACCATACTATTCATGAATATTGTCATGCCATCAGACGAGCAGTGCGCAGCAAGTTGAAATTCTCCTCGTGACACTCCAAGCCGAAACAACGTTAAAAAAAAATATATAAGGAAAAGCAAGCGAATATTCAGATCAGGTGAAACAGACGCCAAATGCTAATGTTAATGGTGCATTCCGAAACCGGGTCACCAGGATGCGACCGGAATATGCACTTTATTATTCCGGGTTTGGTCGACGGCCAAAAGGGAACTAAGAAATAATAAAAAGACGAGCCCCTTGCTTGCTTTCCGGCGTACCTTCACTTTCGGGTACGCCGATGTTCTGACAGGGAGCGTAGCCATCCCCGCGCTAGATAGCCGTGGCGGGGCACCGATGTCATGTCATAACATCCCCGCAACCCTGCCCATCAACGGCCGCGCTATGAAAGTCGTTGGGTTTTAGCCGGTACTTACCAATCTGCCATAATCCCACAGTGTCCCCTACACTGCCGGGTATCCAACAGGATTTCCCGACATTAAAAAAAATGGTGCTTGCACTGCCCGCTGCGAGGGTGAGAATGGTCGGCTAGTGCCGTTTCGGCCCGGGGGAGATGGGATCGCCGTTATCACAATACCGGAGAACGAGAGGAGACGTACTGTGTGTTTCCGGTACGTCTCTTTACGGTGCGGATATCCGCGCCTAATCGAGGTGGAGCCCGTCTACAGGAGGAGAGGTTCTTAACGTTAAAGTCTTACAGGGTCTTAACGTTTTTAGTGGGTAGAAGTTCCACATACCCCACCGATCTTCACATGGTCGGTGGGGATCTGGTTCGCCAGATTTACACACGCAAAAAAGGGGTGCTTGCCTTAACCTGAGTCTTAACGCTTAACCTGAGTCGCCCATAGAGGTCCCAGGGGTGCCGGGTTCGACCACGTTACGTTCAAAGTAACGTAACGTCGTAACGTATAGTATATGTATCATGTTTTTCGTATTGTCAATAAGTAAATAATATAAAATAAATTTTCAATTGTAACACCAGTTTTGTTATTTTTCAAAGTTCCAGAATTATTCTGCAATCTGATAAAATTGCTTTACGGGATTTACGGGAAGCAGGAACATTTTCCTGCTTCAGCAACTAAAATAGGAATAGGAAAAATTTATTTCCCTTTTTTTCAGACAATAAAATGAAACATTTTCTATTAGCAATCTCTGTATATGTCTGTCACGCTGGCCTAAAGGCTTATAGTAAAATCAGAGCGTCAAAGTCTGCTATAAGCTAACAAAGGCCTAAGGCTTAGTTTCAAAAAGGAGTCTTCTTTTGACATACGCCTAAAATTACAATAAAATCAGACTAAAAATTCGAAATGCCCCATTTTTACCTGTATTGGTAAATGTTCGTTTATTTAAGTTTATTATTTATTGAAATACAATAGAAATCAAATTATTCTTATGCTCTAGCTAGAGTTTCGGAATGGGCCAATACAATTTGTCTGTCATTATGTTAAAATACCAGTAATATACTACCTGTTGCACACGACTTCGCCCGCGTAAATTTATAAAATACATATAGACTATGTCCATTTATTCGTAGGCCTATGTTACTCGCTGATAATGTAGCTTTCTACATTTGAGCTTTGAGTTTATTCATTACAAACATACAAATCATCTCTCTTAGTATTATAGTATAGGATATATTTTTTTCATAGCAATAGCGTTGTCTATTTCTTGTAAATTCTTCATTCAACAACATTATTAATTAATTAATTATTATTATTTATTATTAATTTCATTAATTAACAATTTTTCTAACTGTTAATAAACATTTTTATTTTTATTTATTTATTTAAACAATGCTATATTTATAGTATTTAGCCCTTGTTTCCATAGTAACTTAGTTTCCACGGTTTACTTAGTTACCGCAAGTAAGAACCTGCTACATTATTTCACTTCAATATGCAGATATTATTAAAATAACACGTCTTAAAAGCTTATCTATACGGAAACTTAAACAACCCAATCGTATGTAGCTGTCGAAACAGAAGCCTTGTTAAAACGGTACCACCCATAACTCAAAAATAAAACGTCTTAAGAGCCAAAAACAATTTTAGACCTTACCTCTATATGCATAACGAAATAAATTCGCGAAAATTGATATACATTGCGATCCGAAATTCTTGACATGTTGCGCTCGAAGCCGCCACTGCAGTGTAATGTTTAATTCTAAAATGTCATATGTACGGATTGTTTTCCAATTAAATTTAGATTTTATTTATAAAAGAATAAGGTGTATTTTTGGCTGTATTTTAAGAGTTCATTGATTATTTTTTTCTGCTCAATACCACCCATTTTCTCGTCAATGAGTAGGCGCCACTGGACCGGTTCGAATGCAGTGGCGCGCATATCCGTTTTTTTTGTGCTTTTTTTTTTATTTTATTTTTCAACTGTTGTCCAAGTCTTTTAAGTTTCCGTCTTAATGACATCGAGAGAATATCGATACGTCGCGTTGTGCGTATCGCTCGAATAATGATCGAATATTAATTTTGTACTAACGAGCACTTTATTTATTAGGGTAATTTTGTTAAATTAATGCTTTATTGATATCGAAAGAGGGGAGATGCGAGCAATAAGGTTATTTCGAGTAGCAATTAAGTAAAAAATGAACAACATTGTTGGTATTTTCTTTTTTAATTTTTTTTGTTGATTCATCATCATCATCATTCTAAAAATCTTACCAGATGTCACCTTCATAAACCTTCATTCATTTTGTAAATTAAATACTAAAACCTTCCTCGAGAACCACTCTATCCATAAGTGAAAACCGCATTAAAATCAGTGGTGTAGTTTTAAAGATCTAAGCATACATAGGGACAGATAGACAAACAAATATCGGTGCTACTGCACCGATTTTCATGCTATTTTCACAAATGGATAGAGTGGTTCTCGAGGAAGATTTTAGTATTATATATAACTAGCACGTGCCCGCGACTTCGTCCGCGTACTGGATGAAAGGTACCCTATGTCCTTTCTGATGTCCCAGACAACGTGTATGCAAAATTTCATGGTGATCGGTTCAGTAGTTTTTGCGTGAAAGAGTTACAAACATCCATACATACATCCATACAAACTTTCGCATTTATAATAGGTATTAGTACGGATTTACATAGTTACGCGGGCGAAGTCGCGGGCAGCAGCTAGTGGAATAACATATTAAAATTACCTAAGGATAATTATTAAAATTCAGAAAGGATAGGGACTAATAACACAACATGTAGGTATGTCTTTTTTATTGTATTTCAAATAATTTGTATATCGCGCGTAGAGCAGATATATAGCATTTAAAATTGTATGTTTATAGCAGTAATATATCATATCGATTGCCATCTACGTGTGTACCTTCCTTATTTTATTGATGCTACCTGTGTTTCCGTTAAACAAAAGTAATTATTAACATGTCTCAGAAGTAATAAAAAGTTAATTTATGGTACAAATTCACACTCGTTAACTGGCTTCGAACATCAATTAAAGAATTTCGAAGCGCGAATTTTACCAAATGGTTGTTTATTTGGATCCGAATGAATAAATATTATATATGTATATCTATATATATAATCTATACAAATACATACTTCATACTTCCATATTAATATCCGTACTAATCCTATCCTATCTTATTATAATATTATAGTTATGCGAAAGTTTGTATAACTCTTTCACGCAAGAACTAGTGAATCGATCACCATGAAATTTTGCATACACGTTGTCTGGGACACCAGAAAGGACATAGGGTACCTTTCATCCAGAAAAAAAGTATTGCTCCCGAGGGATTATCTAAAGTTAAGGAAACTAACTCCTGGCTAAGTATAATAGCAATAACGATGTCGGGCGATATATTGCTTTTTCAAGGCGGACGAAGTCGCGGGCACCAGCTAGTATACTAATATTATAAAGAGGAAATATTTGTTTGTTTGTTGGCTCCGAAACTACTGGACCGTTTTGAAAGGCTACATTTTCATGTAGTAACATAGGCTATATTTTATAAAGTTACGCGGACGAAGTCGCGTGCAACAGCTAGTATTAATATATAAATGTGAAAGTAACTCTGTCTGTTTGTCAGTTTACCTTTTGTCAGCCCTCAAGACAGCGTTGCAAGTTACCAGAATAGCACGATTGCACATACATAAAATCACGCGAACCTTATTTAGTCTTTAACGCCTGAAGGCATAAAGAAATTACTCCAGCTCAGTAATTTATTAAAGATGGCCGATGTATTCAATTAATGATAACCTCCGGGTGTCTGTCAATTAACACATATGGTTCCTGCATTAAAACTCACTTTAAAAAGACCTTAAAAACTGCATTGCAAAGTCCAAAATGCATTGTTTATGCAAAAACTTGTAATGAATTGACTTCAGGGTATAAAATGCGATGAAATGTAAAAGTTAAAACTTTAATGAAAAAGATAACAATTGAAAAGATACCTACGTGATATTATAAATACAAAACATCCATGACTCAGGTATAAAGGTAAAATGTGGACTAGATGTAGACACATAAACATTTGTCCCTAGCGGGATTCGAACCCGCGACGGTTTGGTTAACAGTCACTAGCCACTAGACCAAATGCGTCATTGATCACTAAGGACGTCGACACTAAGGAGAGCCGACGGTTGATGAGGCAGGAAGGTTGTTGAATGGAGACCACAGATTGGCAACCTCAGCGTGGGAAATACACGCACAGGCGTGTCGACGCTACGTTTGATCGAGGCTACTTCTGACTGGTCCCATTTGAAAATCGTATTTGGGGAGGCCTATGACAAGCAGTGGACGTCATATATATACTTAACTAGCTGGTGCTCGCGACTTCGTCCGCGTGGAATAGTTATTTTGGGAATCATTTGGGTATTTCCAACGGTTTTCGCAGCGCACGCAACGGAAGCCCTCAAAGATGAATAATTTTCCCCGTTTTTTTTCCACATTTTCGACTGTTTCTTCGCTCCTATTAGTCGCAACGTGATGTTATATAGCCTATAGCCTTCCTTGATAAATGATCTATCCAACACAAAAAGAATTTTTCAATTCGAAATCAAAAAATCAAAAATCGAAATCAAAATCAAAATCGAATCAATATCGAACCAGTAGTTCCTGAGATTAGCGCGTTCAAACAAACAAACAAACAAACTCTTCAGCTTTAAAATATTAGTATAGATTGAAATTATGATGATTAAATTAATGATTAGGTTTAGTTTAAATTTAATGATTTTGTTACTCTTTTACTCGTTCATTCTGTCACCATTTTTTGACATAGCATTCACTTAGCCTTCGCCATTTTTTTCGCTCTAATTTTTACGCTTGCAATGTCCAAATGCTTTCACAGAAAAATTTATATTCTGCCGTTGTCGATACCAGATATGCAGTCGTAAATCGAGCCAGTACAAAGGCTCGTTTATTTCGCGCGGATTGTGCTGACCCTACACATGATGTAAACATCCTGTTTTTGTTGATAAATACTTACATTTAAAACTGAAGCTGTAATTTACAGATACAAAATGGGAAAAAGAAATTTCAGAGGTCATTGAACTTCTACAAAACTGGGTTGTTAAAAAATTTGATATATTTTATATCTGAGTGTATGATCTGAGTGGAAAATACAGGGTAGACGCAAGCGGGGCAGATGACGTACTTTATGTCACACCAGCTGGTGCCCGCGACTTCGTCCGCGTTCTGGATTAAGGGTAAGTACCTTATGTTCTTTCTGGTGTCCCAGACAACGTGTATACAAAATTTCATGGTGATCGGTTCAGTAATTTTTGCGTGAAAGACTTACAAACATCCATACATACATCCATACATCCATGTAGGTTTTTTTTACTTTTTTAGCTATAAGTAGGTATTATATTACACCATTATTAAGTAGGTACTATAAACACAAACCGTCTCGATGTCCTTCATGAAACTTGAACGCATGTATTTCACCTTTCCAGACGTGTGTCGTTTGCACTGACACTTCACAGTATTGAGTAAGAAATTTTCGATACGACGAAGGTTTCGGTATGCTCACATACTTGACGCTGCAAGTTACAGGCATTTGACAACTATTTGGAGCTCAATTCTGTAAATTTTGAGCCAATTAGCTTAGTTACACACCTTTGCTTTGGCCACATCTACAGTGGCAGGGCTTAACTGCATTGTACAACAACTCCCTGCAAAGCTACGCGATCAGATACACGACGACACTCGCACTCGACAACTACATAAATGACTGTCGATTGCGTCACACGGTAAGCAATTTTTTGTGTCGACATTGGTGTATAAGTCGTGGGCAGATCCAGTGAGGTGATATAACAAGAGGGGTTATCGCCCCCATCACTAGTGATCCGTTCAACTGCAGTCGGCAGGCAACACATGACTTAGTCGCTTTCTAGCTCTTGAGTTGCTTGTTGCTTGTAACCCTTGTTTGTTTTTTAGCGAAAAAACGTTAAAACTCATCAAATATGTCCTCGTGTGTGTTACGATATTGCACTAAAAATTCAAGTAATACATCGAAGTGCAAAGGAATAACTTTCCATCGGTAAGTAACTAAATAATAATTTTAAAACTCAATTTGAGCAAAATATTTGGCGGACGCCATTTTGCGTCATTTGTCATAGACAAAAAAATTTAAGAAGTGACATTAGGTGTCGGTATTGTATATATTATATATTAATAACAAATCAATAAATTAAAATATATGTTAATATATAATTATAATAATATATATAATATATAAATATATAATAATATATAAGTATATAAAAATATTATAATATGTAATATGATTATATATATAATATTATTAAATTATAATTATATATTGATATATAATTATATAATATTCTAAAATATATATATTATAAAATTATAAATTAAATCATGAAATAAAATTATTATAAAATCACGTATTTCATTGGATGGATACCACATCCAATGAAATAGGCAGAATATAAACAGTGTCGCCTCTATGACGGTGACATCGATTCTATGATACATTAGCCGCCTCTTGCGCGCCCCCTACTGCCGCGTTTGTTGCACAGATTTTGTTCGCACTGTCTGTTCTATATATAAAGTTCAATGGGCAGATCGTAGAATTGGGCAGATCGTAAAGTATGAAATCAAAAATCTTTCACCAAAAGTCAAAAATAGGTGCGACGAGGAGCGGAGCGAAACAAAGCGAGGAGGAGCGGGTTAGGTTTACATGGAAATAAATTTGTGGAGCGGAGTAAGGCGACCCTCTCAGTTTTAACAGAAATATGATCTGCCCAGGAATATCATAATATGCCCAATTCTACGATGTGCCAACGACATATACATCTACTGTTCCGGTTCAAGTGTATTGGCTGTCTACGTCTTGTCTCCATGGCTCCAACAATTACACTGAACACCTTGCGACACCGACACTACATCTGCAACTAAGTGTCGCGGCAGTGTACACACATAGACAGTCGATGTATACACTGAGTGTCTAGTGTCTAGTGTCTAGTGTCAAGTGACGTTGTGTATCCCTAGCATTAGCCTTAGTCTGAATTACAAGTTTTAGCCCGCTACAATTTAAAGTATAAGCTTGTACCACAGCCTAAAGCATCGGTAGGCGAAAATAAAATAGAAACTTTTTACTATAACATATCATTTTAAACAACTTGATCCTAGTAACAGAATAAACATTTTATATAGGATTTTCTGCTGAAATAACAATATTTAGATACTTTGAAGTTGGAAAAAATTATAGAAATCTTGAAAGTAGGTATTAAGTTTTACTTTTCAATTCTGTCTAGAATTTCTTTACTAACTAGATCCAACTATATAATACACAGAATAAATTGCTCTTTACTATCTATCCCAGCCTTTGTATTGTTAATTTGAATAAATCTAATATATATAAAATTCTCGTGTCGCAGTGTTTGTTGCCAAACTTCTCCGAAACGGCTGGACCGATTTTGATGAAATTTTATATGCTTATCGGGTAGGTCTGAGAATCGGCCATCTATTTTTCATACCCCTAAATTTAAGGGTGGTCCACCCCAATTTTTTTTTTGGCAAAACAACGTTTGTGGGGTCAGCTAATACATATCATATATTATTTATACTTATCTGTTAATTCCAGCAGAGAGTAGACTTATATGATTCTCGTCTAAAGACTGAGAATTATTTTGCAAGAAACAGCTTAAATTCTGCTAGAAGTCATCCCTCTTCTTTGTATGAAAATAACTCCTATAGGTATCGTCTCAACAGGGAGATTTAAAAAGTGTAGTGTCATCTTTTATTCAAGTGTAGAATTAAACTTGTAAGAGCCGAGACGCCATTAACTTGATGTAGCTATGTACAGTCGGCTGAAAAAATATGTAAGTAAAAAGTTTCAGAATTCCATTAACTTTTTTAGACAGTAAAAGGCGTATTCATAGATGAATGATTGGTCTCGCTTCGCACGACTAGATACCGCCGTTGTACTTGTAAAATACTACGCCGAATTCGGCGTACCCGAGCTAGTCACACTGCAAACTGTCTGTGATGTGTACGTGCCGAATGTTTCATTAAATTTTGGGCATAATAAAATGCCAGTTTGCGTTGTGAAACTGTGTAAAAATATAATAAAACTGTGTAAAAAGTGATGAAAGTGACGATGTTTTACACAATATAAAGTTGTCGCATTCACCGAGCTATCGCTTTTGTATAGCGCTCTATCTAGTCGAGCGCAGCGAGACAAATCAATTATCTTTGGGCGTATTCAATACTGGCGGATAAAAATACTAAAAGAAATTTTAAAGACGACATGTTATTTCTCTTAGAATCTATCTAAGTATACTAATATTATAAAGAGAGATTTGTATTTTGTTTGTAATGAATAAACTCAAAAAAAAAAATGCCCGGATTTCAAAAATTCGTTCATCTATATAAAGCTACATTATCAGCGAGTAACATAGGCTGTATTTTATAGTCACACGGATGAAGTCGCGTGCAACAGCTAGTTATTATGTATAGTCTCTAAAAGAACATAATTTTCTCACTAACTGAGTCTGAATGTTTAGTAGTTAACTATTATTTAATCTGTGACCAAACATGCGCTACAAAAGTATTTTGATTTTTGACTTCTTAGAGTAATTTTAATTTTAAATAAAAGTATAAATATAATATATAATAAAGTAAAATATATAGTATAATATATAGTAAAGAATCTTAAAAACAGCTAAATTAATCACCCAGTTAGCTTTATTTTAAAATAAAAAAATAAAAAATTAAACTCACCGGAATTTTAAAAAAGAGTTACTTTTTCAAAACTGTGACTGTACTTGGACTGTACTAACGCACAAATGAGAGTGGAAATGCATTACTACACCTGGGAAATAATGTAAAATTAATGTAATGTTAGGTAAGTAAGTATTGGACGTGTTTTCAAAACTAGACCTGTGAACTCCGTGCCTGTACTACCATCTCTAAATAGTGTCTTATTTGTACTACCAGTAGTACTAGTGATACTACATCTAGTTGAATTAGATCTAGATGAATTATTGGTCTCGTTGCGCTCGACTAGATACCGCCGTCGTACTTGTAAAATGCGGCAAAAAATACTACGCCGAATTCGGCGTACCCGAGCCACTCACACTGCAAACTGTCTGTGATGTGTATGTGCCGAATGTTTTATTAAATCTTGAGCATAATAAAATGCCAGTTTGCGTAGTGAAACTGTGTAAAAATATAATAAAAAAGTGTAAAAAATGATAAAAAGTGACACACACTACAATAAAATACTGCCGCATTTACGGAGCTATCGTTTTTGTATGGTACTCTATCTAGTCGAGCGTAGCGAGACCAATGCAATAATCATTGAACAAAATATTACATTTATTTTTCTCTTTGCCAAAGTACTTTGAAAACATAGTTAAGATGTTTCTAAACTATTATTGATATATCGTGTGCATCAGAGCGTTATATTCGGGTCAGATTATGAAAGTTAGTACCAAAATGGCCCATTAGGGGTCGTATCGCGGCCGATTATATCTAAATTCTATCAGGAAATAGGATTTGGGGCAAATACGACACCCTTTAGACGATATATTTGTTACTGCAACCATCTATTTATGTATTTAACCAATAGCTATTTTTATCAATATTTTTTTTTATAATCCGTACTAATAATTATAAATGCGATAGTTTGTATGGATTGGATGTATGTATGGATGTTTGTAACTCTTTTACGCAAAAACTACTGAACCGATTAGCATGAAATTTTGCATACCCGTTGTCTTGGACACCAGAAAGGACATCGGGTACCTTTCATCCAGAACGCGGACGAAGTCGCGGGTACCAGCTAGTTTACAATATAACACATATGGTACATCATTACAGGATTATTCCTAATTGGATGTATCTGTTCATTTTGAATAATCATATTTACATAAAATAAAAATATAGGTAAAACTTTAGCTTAAGTTATAAAATAACGCTGTATCTGATGTAATTGCTGAGGAATTGGTTATCCCACAAACTACTAGGTGCTGCAGAACTTATCCGGGCGCCGGGGGTTGATGAAATAGTACAAATTGGAAATAAAATAAAATTATAATTCGTTTAAATATTTCAAAAACCCAATATATCTAATGACTAGCTGGTGCCCGCGACTTCGTCCGCGTTTTGGATGAAAGTTACCCTATGTCCTTTCTGGTGTCCCAGACAACGTGTATGATGGTGATCGGTTCAGTAGTTTTTGCGTGAAAGAGTTACAAACATCCATACACACTTTCGCATTTATAATACTAGCTGGTGCTCGCGACTTCGTCCGCATTGAAAAAGCAATCGTTGACATTGACATCGTTATTGTTATTACACTTAGCCAGGAGTTAGTTTCCTTAATTTTAGATGATCCCTCGGGAGCGGTACTTTTTTCTGGATGAAAGGCGCCTATGTCCTTTCTGGTGTCCCAGACAACGTGTATGCAAAATTTCATGGTGACCGTTTCAGTAGTTTTTGTGTGAAAAAGTTACAAACATCCATACATCCATACAAACTTTCGCATTCATAATATTAGTACTTAAGTACTTAGGCACAGCATATCTGTTTATAATACTTAGTTATTAGTTTAAATAAATTGCACAACGACTTTTAAACAATTTACATTACAATGGAGACTAAATTAAATGTTACCTTAGGCCTAAGTGTAAGTGATGTAGTACTTTATCGAAAACTTATTGTAGCTTATTGTTTTAACTAAGCCAGCAATAACTTAAGTTATTATACATAATTGGATTTAAAGATATTAAGTCCAGGACCAAACCGATTATGAAAACCCGAATTGAAGAGAAATTCTTAAGCGAAAAGTTCTCGGCTTGATAATGAAAGACTTCTACATTTTTTGACTTTAACACATTTGGTCCAGTGTTTCTCCAACAAGTCTGGAGGGCAAAATTCATCTGCGGTCCTAACAACTTCTTCGTTGGACGTAAAGCAAATTTCTTCAAGTTTGGTAACAGATAGAAGTCTAATAATGCCAAATCAGGAGAACAGGGCATGGCCGAGGCATGGCTTCCAATTATTGGAAAGTATAATAGATCTTCAAAGAAATCGCAATAAAATAATATGTAGTTTTCCAAATTGTAAATCCGCAGTTTTCCCATCGCCAACGTGTGCTGTGGATTTGTGAGTTTATGAAAGATGATTTTTTTCTTCTTCAAGCCAAGCCTCCAGCTGGTCAAAAAGTTGAAGTAATATTGCCTGTAATTGTTTTGCCTTTTTCAATGTAATCATCAATGTATCTCTTTCGCATCCCATGACAAGTTGGTCAAGACTTCGCTTTCTTTGTGGGCCTGGCGCTACTAAATTTTATTGTCTTCTCAGGAAATCAGATTTCTTTACTCTTTTCCTTCTCCATTAGACAAATATACCTCAACAGTATTAAAGATGAGAGCAGATTAAAGAAAACACATTCAGCTACAGGTTAGACCAGGATTCGAATCTAAGTATGTTCTCGACGCTAAGTGTTCTTCGCACTTAGCTTTCAGAGCTTCAACAACTTTGTACTTTGGGGATTTAATGTAGTTTTGGTGTACAAACATCCGAAATACACAATGAATAATTATAACTCTCCCAATAAAATATGGTCCGAACCCGAAAATCACTTTCGCAAGATTAATAGATACATTTAATCAATAGGGATATTCGTGGATTCTCTTAATAGCAAAGTGTAAGAACGGCACAAATTTGCCAAATCTTAATGACGTCCATTAATAATGTTTAGCAGTGTATTGGGTCAGCATTATTGGAAATTCAGAGAGTTTAATTATCAACTTCGGCGTCCGGTTTAGCTACACAGATTTAACCCTAGCTTTGCGTAAAATATCTCTTGCCGCATTCCAAATTTAAATGGTCCGAATTATAACTACTGTTGTAAATTTTCAATTGGATTTTAGTTCGTAACTGAATCTTCATTGTCTATGTTAAAATAGGAACTTGTCGTTTGAGATTTATTATTTAAAATCAGACAAAATTCATTCAACAAGAATCTATTTTTAATACTCACAGAATAAATAAGTATACTACAAGTAGACAGACTACTTACATCCTTAACAGTAAAAAAATAACTTAGTTGCTAATCTAGGTATAAGATTACGATCATCAATACTACATGCTGAGTGGAGACCATAGTCCCGTTGACGGAACTACTGGGAAAAAAATTCTCACTAGTTCCGCCACGGAACCACTTCACCGGAACTAGTGTAGTGGGAATAAACCATTTTGGTACACTTCTTTACATAGATAAACTTTTTTATAAATTACAATACTTTACAATGTACCAAATAAACATTCTTTTGTTTGTTTCTTTCTTTCAATATAAATCATTTTTATATTGATTACAACCTCTTTTAGAACAAAATTAGATAAATTAGGGTCCTTTAACAATTTTTTTGTAATTGCTTACCCAAAGTGACATCATTTTGCTAATGCCTAGCTTTGAACAAAAGTAGGCTTGTTATCATCAACAAGATTTAATAAGGAGAATTTATCTAACCATATCAACGTCAACAAATATCGCCGTTGGTACTTTGCCAAACACGAGTTATGATAATATTGCTGAGAACTTCTCTCTTCGTGTGGCTCAAATTAAGAGGGCCGAGCGATTGTTGTATTGTCGTTATGTTAAAATAAATCCAGAGATATCTCGCTAAACAATGTACTAAGTACATTTTTATAGTATTCATCATTATATACAAAATGTTCGTGAAGCTTTATAGTCTTTATAGCTTATATATTTTTATTTTATTTAACCCTTTTTTAATCAAAATTAAACGCAATGTCAATCAAAACATGGGTAGAATCTCTAAAGATGACATTGCTTTCGTGATATTAACCCTTATCCAACTAAATCATTTGATACTCAAGGTTTATTTTGTACATGTAGTTTTTTCTTTAAACTATTAGAATCTGACTTTAGTTAATAAGTTACTACTGGTATAAAAATTCTAAGAGTTAAAAAAAACCGCTGTGTGAGCGAACAGCTCTACGCTTAATCTATCATCTATCAGCTAATCTAATGTGATCTAATCTACATTATTATTATTTTTTACATTATGATATTAATTTTATAATTATAAAATTGATCATATAATATAGGTATGGTATAAAAAAAAATATTAAGTGAACGCGATCAAAGTAAATGATGTATATCATGGTAATACGATACGATATTAAGATACTCGTAGGTTTACAATAATAATAATAAAATTCTTTGATCGGGTTACTTGGACCCAAAGTAAATTTATGTAATAAATTAAAATTCCGGAATCAATCGATTCTCTTATAACTTGCACCACAAGTAGCCCAAAGGAAGTGGGTTCATCCGAGGGAATCTAGTTTAATGCATCGTGATATACGAATATACGCAATGTAAGAGACAGTTCACACTTGTGTGCACTTAATCACGGATTGTTTCACATCAAGTCTCGTCTCGTTAAAACGCGAAGTCTGCTTTCGGCACGAATGGTACCAAAACTTGCATTTTCATACAGTGACAATGGAATATTGATGAAGTAATATTTTATCTTCGGCAAAATGTCCTGTTATCATATTTTTTGGATTTTTGCATAACTATATACGAGTATATAAGCCCGTGGTATAAAAATTTATGGGAGTAAAATCAAAATTGTTACACGAATGCGTTATGTTATGCGTTATAGTTACGTTCAATTTTTTTTTAATATTTTAGGATATCTTTGAAGTTTCAGAGATATTGCGCCATCTACACAATATTATTTAAAAAAAAGAACAATATTGTTCTTTCGGCGTGTTCGAATTGTGAAAATTTAAATTTTATAATCGTTCGTAAGGAGTAAACTCTAGTCGTGTGTCGGAGTTGACACACACAAAATTTTTTTTATGTTAAGGTCGACTGACAGGCTGACGGTCCACTTGATGGTAGGTGGCTACCGTCGCCTATAACACAAGACAAGCCATAGTGCGCTGTCGACCATAGAATGATTTTATCAGAGACTAGCTGGTGCTCGCGACTTCGTCCGCATGGAATAGTTATTTTGGGAATCATTTGGGTATCTCGAACGGTTTTCGCAGCGCACGCAACGGAAGCCCTCAAAGATGAATAATGTTCCCCGTTTTTTTCCACATTTTCGACTGTTTCTTCGCTCCTATTAGTCGCAACGTGATGTTATATAGCCTAAAGCCTTCCTCGATAAATGATCTATCCAACACAAAAATAATTTTTCAATTCGAACCAGTAGTTCCTGAGATTAGCGCGTTCAAACAAACAAACAAACCAACTCTTCAGCTTTATAATATTAGTATAGATTATACTGTAGTTCATTAATATAAGCATTGTGCCTAAAGGCAAAAACATGTAGATACATTTTGGTAGCAGTAGCACCCTTGTTAGTGAAGTTTGTGTATTTGATGTGCATAGTAAAGTAACATAATACCAATAGAACGAACTTTGCAGAGAACGTACAACTCTCCTCTTGGTTCATTATAAACATTTATGGCTGTCTGTTTGTTGGAACATACAATACAATACAAGATATAGTTAATTAATAGAGATACAATAACCGACCACGACTTAGTCCACGTTCTGGACGAAAGGTACCCTATGTCCTTTCTGGTGTCCCAGACAACGTGTATGCAAAAATTCATGTAATTGCTGAGGAATTGGTTACACACAAACTACTAGATGCTGCAGAACTTACCCGGGCGCCGGGGGTTGATGAAATAGTACAAATTGGAAATAAAATAAAATAATAATTCGTTTAAATATTTCAAAAACCCAATATATCTAATGACTAGCTGGTGCCCGCGACTTCGTCCGCGTTCTGGATGAAAGGTACCCCATGTCCTTTCTGGTGTCCCAGACGTGTATGCAAAATTTCATGGTGATCGGTTCAGTAGTTTTTGCGTGAAAGAGTTACAAACATCCATCCATGCATACAAACTTTCGCATTTATAATATTAGTAAGTAGGTACGGATTAAACTTTTGTCTGAAAATAGCATACTTTTATTGATACACGCGACGCTTTTAAATATTTATTCAATAAATGAATTCCTATAATAATTGAATATAATATATTCAATATAATTAATTAATATAATTTATATAATTAATTTAATATAGTATATTGTTTCCCCACATAGGGTAAATATTAATTAAATTTAGCTCAGTAATTGAGATATTAATGATTCATATTTGATGAATGAAAATCATATTTAATTGTGTTTTGATTGCTAATAGTACTTAATAGTAAAGTAAAGGCTTATGGGACATGTCTTATAAGTAAAAACAATAACATAATATCAAAACATGGGAAATTTTACAGTATTTACTTATTAATTTATTTACTATTATTAAAAAAAAAACCCTCAGCAAAAAGAAAATTGAATATAGCCTTATAAAGCTTTCCTCGATAAATGGATTATCCAAAACAAAAATATTTTTTAATTCGAACCAGTAATTCCCAAGATTAGCGCGTTCAACTAAACAAACAAACAAACTCTTCAGCTTTATAATATTAGTATTAGTATAGTTACAACAAAAAAGGTACCTTTTTAGTTACAAAGCTATAAAAAAAGAAAAAGAAAAAAGTGTATTTGTACATGTAATACTACTAATCACTACATAGTATAAAACAAAGTCGCTTTTTCTGTCCCTATGTCCCTTTGTATGCTTAGATCTTTAAAACTACGCAACGGATTTTAATGCGGTTTTCACTAATGGGTAGAGTGGTTCTCGAGGAAGGTTTAAGTACATAATTTACTAAGTTACGCGGGCGAAGTCGCGGGCAGCAGCTTTAATTTTATTAACACGTAATTTTATAACATGTAGTGCCAACTGTTAACTTTTAGATGAATTAGAGTACTACATTGCTTCAAACAGAATTCCCTAGATGGCGTTGTAAATTTTGCATACACGTTGTCTGGGACTCCAAAAAGGACATAGGGTACCTTTCATCCAGAACGCGGACGAAGTCGCGGGCACCAGCTAGTATTGTATATAATACTACTGATAATGTAGCTTTCTACAGGTGAAAGAAATTTTAAAATGGGTTCAGTTTTTTTTTCATTAATTCATTACAATCAAAAATACAAAAATAGGAATAATTTATTTTCGTATTAAGCAAATATTATTATTTGTATTAAGCAATTATTATTTTTGTACCTTTTAAAAAATTTTCTTAATTTTAATTACACTTTTAAACAATTTTCATTAATGAAAAAAGAGAGAAACGAGGAAATTTGCGTATACTCGTATTATTTGTAGAAAACCAGTTTCTTTTATAAGTCACTTTTTATAAAAAAAACATAGTTCCCACACATAGATAAATGATTGGTCTCGCTGCGCTCGACTAGATACCGCCGTCGTAGTTGTAAAATGCGGCATAAAATAGTACGCCGAATTCGGCGTACCCGAGCCAGTCACACTGCAAACTGTCTGTGATATGTACGTGCGGAATGTTTTATTAAATTTTAGGCATAATAAAATACCAGTTTGCGTAGTGAAACTGTGTAAAAATATAATAAAACTGGGTAAAAAGTGATAAAAAGGGACGATTTTTTACACACACTACAATAAAAAGTTGCCACATTTTCGGAGCTATTGCTTTTGTATAGCGCTCTATCTAGTCGAACGCAGCGAGACCAATCAGTTATCTTTGGTTCCCACACTATCGCACTTTGACACTGCGTGGGTTCCAGAAACCGTAAGCCACAATATTTATTGATTTACTTTTCTTATCAGCGAAGGAAATCACAATATTTTATGCAGTTTCTATTGTAGAACTCGATTTGGTTGTGATATTTTTTTTTGAATATTTTTATTTCAATTTAAATAAAATAGATATGTAATAAAGGCCCGCGTAAAAACCTATTCGTATTTGCATTACATAATAATAAATGTTTACTTTGGGTAATTGTTTCCTATCTTCAGTCAGTATAGCCCTAGCCAAGAACATACCAATGCAAACGTTTCGTTGCGTTCTGACGAATAGAAACGAAATACAGTCCGGTGATTGGTCAAAATCAAAATCAAAATCAAAATATTTATTTATCAATTGGGTTTCTACAAAAAACTCTTATGATCGTCATTATAAGTTTAAATTTACCAGGGTTTCGGAAAAAAGCCAAGATGACGATCCTGAGAAGAAACCCCGAAAGAAACTCAGGATACTAATCTTTTTGTCATCTTTAAAATATAAAATTACAATTACCTACAATTAATATAAAGATAATAATATTAATGTTATCTGGTCAAAAATGGTCAAAAATGTATGTGGACGTTACAACAACCAATCACCGGACTGTATTTCGTTTCTATTCGTCAGAACGCAACGAAACGTTTGCATTGGTAAGTTCTTGGCTACGGCGCCGGGGGCCCTTTTTTTTTTTTTTTTTCCGTGGGAAAATCTGCGAACCAGATCCCCACCGACTATGGGGGGATCGGTGGGGTATGTGGGACTTCTACCCACTAAAAACCCACGGTGTTTCTTCGCGCCGTCTATGGGCGGAGGATAGGGGACGCTATGACACGCTACCGTCTCCCCCGCCAGACGCAGCCCGCACACGTTGCGGGCCCCACCTCGATTAGGCGCGGAGTATGAACTCCGCGCAGTGAAGAGACGCACCGGAAACACACAGCACGTCTCCGATCGTTGCCCGGTGTTGTGAATGCGGCGGACAACCCCATGTCCGCCGCACCCAGGCGAAGCGGCACTTGCCGCCCATTTCCACCTCTCGCAGCGGGCAGTCAGCGAGGGGCTTCACTTCTGAAGCACCCCATAACCTCTTATCTGCGACACAACCTACCGCAGAGTTAGAGGCCGCTTCCACCTGAAATCCTCGGATAGCCCCTGCTCGTGTGGCCGCTCATCTCTACGGCATTAAGGGTGGGCGGCCCAAAGGGGGTGTCCACCTGACATTTCCACAGCAATCGCGGCAGCCCGAGAAACGGGCTCCACCTCGTGATGCCGTCGCGGAAGAGTTACTAAGCCGGGTCGCGAGGCCGGGTGTTCACTCTTCCGGACGACTGCAGAGGGCGGTTACTAGGCCGGCCCCAGAAACCGGGTCTTCACCACCCTCCACAAAGCCACGATTGCGGTACTCTGCCAGGCGGTCCTTCCCTGCCGTAGAGCTCCGTCTTCGCGTGCGTTGCCCGACTACCACTGAGCGACGGAGCCATCCGAGAAAATCCGCCCGCTGCGACCCGCGCCGGTCTTCGTGCGCAGAACCGAGACCCATACCTCGGTCCGACGTACAAGGACCGGGGGTGCCGACTCTCACCGGCCAACACCCGCGTGGGCCGAATACGGCTCCTCGGCCCAACGAGCGGTGACCAGTGAAGCTCCAACGGACCGTTGGAGCCTCCAAACTGATGCTCCGCCACGAGTTCCGATAATCGGAACCCGCTCGGAGCACGCGCTCGTGGGTCTTCTTTGTTCCCCAGCGACAATCCGATCAGCCAAGCAAAGGCCGGTGACCCCACCGGCCCCTGCAACCGTCCGGATTGCCGAGGGTTAAGTCCCCCCACCACTGCACGGTCGTGACCCACTTAGGGGGGGACGGCGCCAGGGGCCCTAGCCAAGAGCAAACGTACAGTCATAAACGCTACGCTCAGGCTACTCTACGCTTGGGAGAAAGCTTTGTGATTGGTCAAAATTTTATGTGGGCGTTACAACAACCAATCCGGCGGACTTTATTTTTTAACGTTTCGTAAGTACGTAAAGGGAGCGTTTGCATTGGTACGCTCTTGGCTAGGGCCCCAGGCTTTGTTAAAAATTTCCATCCAGTTTGAAGCGCTCATACTCACAACGGATGTTTGGTCCATCGGAATAATCCGGCTCCTTAAAATAAGATTTAAAATAGTGCGTTACATAAAAATATTATCTAAATACTAGGCATTTCAAATTGACTTAGGTTAACTACTTTTTTACGAACTTTAAAGCGGCTGGCTAAAGCTTGCGGCCACGAAAACTGTCTGGCACCAATGCATATTGTTTTCTAACAATATTTTATATAGCATAAAAGTTATATAAATATATAAAAATCAGCCATTCCAATGTATGGTATGTAGGTGCGATTTTTTTTACCTTTTCCACCTGATACCCACCTGATACAGGCCAGCTAAGTACCCATGCGGTTATATAAGTACCTATATATACAAAATTCATATTTAGAATTTCAGCCATTCCAAAATGGCCTAGTTCTGGGGCCTCATAGCTCTACAAGGTTTCAGCAACCATTGTCACACTGTACGAACTGTAATATAACTTTCAACTTGAATTAAACTTTGTGTCTTGTATATTTTCGCCTATTATTTCCCTGGAATGCAAGAGAAAAATACTATACAAGTCTCAGCTGAAATAGCAAATGACAGCCTCGTTTATTTTGAAAAGGCCTCGACTTACACCTCGGCCTTTTACGAGTAAATTCACTCAGCTTCGCTTCGTACTTGCAATGCTATTAGGACGACAACTGTCTGCTTTATTTCCCGGCCTGGATAGTAATGTATACTATTGTTACATATTAAGTACCTATACAGGGTGGAAAAATAAGTCGGGCCCTGGAGGGAAACTACCTTAAATCCTTAAGATAGCTCATTTTACATAAAGGAGACATTCCTTTATTTTTAAAAAGAAATAAATCTGCATTCAAAGATTTTCTAAAATACGCTTGACTCGCCCGGGACTCGAACCAACTAAAATTAAAAAAACAAACACTCGCTATTTTATCGCTATTGAATGCAGTTTTGTTTCTTTTTACATGTCTCCTTTATGTAAAATGAGCCATCTTAAGGATTTAAGGTAGTTTCCCTCCAGGGCCCGACTTATTTTTCCACCCTGTATACCTCAGACTACTGAACAACGCAGAAGGGGCGAGAATCCTCTCTGACAGAGGTTCAGGTTAGAATCCCGGCTGGGTCAACTTAATTATTTATTAGGAAGCCAACGTAGTATACATACATCGTTACATACATATATATATATATTTAAGGTAGTTTATATATATATGTTGTGTTGGTTTGTCATGTTGTCACCAAGAATTGATAATGTCTATATTTTGCGAAATAATATAATTTCAATCGCGAGGAAAAAAAAATGGCTTTTTTTACGGCGCCGTCTGCCGAAAGTGAGAAGAACTAACTCGCCATCGAGGATCGCGGTCACATTTAAAGTGGCAGTTAGCCGTTGTTATGGCAGCCGCTGAGCGTTGAACGTCAAAGACAATTATAGCGAAGCGTGGTCGGGCTCACCTGGTATTGTATACTCCACTTATAGACTAACTTAGCATTTATTTAAAATTCGTTTTAAGAGAAATCTTTGTAAATGAACTTTTCAAGAGCAGGGCATTTCACAGTCATTTGGGCGGTCCGTCTGGCGGCAGTAACCACTCCCTTACAGAAGACCACTGTTCAACAGTACATGTGCTGTTGTGTCAATAAACCGAAGGATGAAAATATAGGTTTGATTGCAATAATTATTGCATTGGTCTCGCTACGCTCGACTAGATAGAGTACTACACAAAACGATAGCTCCGTAAATGTGGCAGTATTTTATTGTAGTTTGTGTAAAACATCGTCACTTTTTATCACTTTTTACATAGTTTTATTATATTTTTACACAGTTTCACTACGCAAACTGGCATTTTATTATGCTCAAAATTTAATAAAACATTCGGCACGTATACATCACAGACAGTTTGCAGTGTGAGTGGCTTGGGTACGCCGAATTCGGCGTAGTATTTTTTGCCAATCATTCAAATATGGTTTGATTGATTGATTGATTTACTTCGAAATAGCTTCTTGCTTGTACATTACCAAATTTAAAAGCACAAAGATACTAATCTACGTATAAAAATATGATTAATATATTTATGTGGGTTAATTATGAAAGCGTGGTTTTGATCATTAATATTAATTAGACCCCCATCACAACATGGGGCATGTTGTGGATTATTCGTGTGTACTTAATGGTATTATAAACATTAAGGTAATTTTAGAAATAATGCGAATGGATAAACCATAAGAGACAGATAAAGTAATTTATTCTTTTGACTAAAAGAATTGAAAATTTAACAATTTTTTGAATTTTTTAAATGAAGAGCTCACTTTCCAACTCGAGCAGCTCACCGATTCCATACTACGTAATTTCATGATTAGAAGTTAAATGTAAAATAAACGGCTTAAGTATTCCCACTCGCTCCGCAATGAAACATAATAAAGCCCGGTGATTGGTTGTTGTAACGCCCACATAAATTTTTGACCAATCACCGGGCTTTATTTCGTTTCTATTCGTCAGAAGTCAGAACGTAACGAAACGTTTGCATCGGTATGCTCTTGCGAACGATTATAAAATTTAAATTTTCACAATTCGAACACGCCGAAAGAACAACATTGTTCAAAATAAGAACAAAGAACAAAATAATATTGTGTAGATGGCGCAATTTCTCTGAAACTTCAAATATTCTAAAATATTAAAAAAAAATAGAACGTAACTGTAACGCATAACATAACGCATTCGTGTAACAATTTTGATTTTACTCCCATTTTTCATACCATGGGCTTATAATATATGCAAATCGATTCTCAAAGAGTAAACTCCAAAAGTCTCACTAGTTCCGTCACGGAACTACTTCATTTGTAGTTTGTTCCCAGCAACTCCGAGAGTAATATTAAATATCAATTAATAATATTTAATTGTTACCAAGGGCTCCAAAAACTTATCTGCAACAAACTATTTTTTTACAAATTTAAATAAAAGTATGAAGTGGCTCGAAGTCCTTGGGAATCAATGAATGAAATTTTTATTTTTGGAGAAAAATAGACAGAACAGTATTTGCCAAGTTAATTAAGTTCATATTATAATAATGATTTTAATTTACATTTCAACGTAACTCCAGCTCAAATTGCATGCAAAAGATCCTCCCATTGGTATTGTAAATTTCAAATACTGCAGCGTTAAAATCGCGCTGCATTTTAGAACAAATAAAGGCTTAATGTTCTTTAGATAACGATTCACTGAAATTAACTTGAGTCACACTTTTATGTCATCAGCTTTATATTATGTTGAAGGCTTTGCGATATTAATTTTTTTATATGTATTTCATTATAATATATCGCTCTCAATATTGATGCTAGAACATACGCAATTTAACACCAGACTAGATAGAATATTAATTTGTTACAATCGGGGTCGTCGACCACAGGTGCGTCGACCACTGGAGGCGTAAGCCAAGGTTTGGTAAGTTTTGTGTCACTTACCGTAGTTACCATCAAGTGAATTAACTACTAGCCATGCTAACCAATGCCTTTCATTTTGAAAAAATATTATTGGAAAAGAGTACTCTTTAAGAATCAATTTCATATATAAACCCATCAGGGTATGAAAATTTATGAAAAAAAAAATCAAATGTCACATGTCACACGTTACGCGTTACAGGCTACAATATGCTTCAATACATATTAATATAATACAATACATATAAATATTATATAAATATGTTTTTTTAATTATATTTATTAAAATATTACAGTTTTAAAGTTTAATTAAAAAGCGCCATTTTATGACCTCACCATAATATTAGTAGTAAGTTATAACAATGAACGGTTACGTGAAATAAACACGAAACACGCTCACATTTCCCAAAACTCCATTTCAAATGTAACACTATAAGTATATGTAAAATATAAATATAAATTATATATTATAAATATAACTTATATTTATAAGTGTTTTTTTTTATTATTTGTATATAAATATGTATTGTTTTTGTAGTTTTCTCTCTAAACCAATGTACCAATTCGTGGAAAATGTGATTGATTGCACGATTACTTACTTCTGACATACTCAGATATGTCTGTCTTTCTTTATATTTACTATATATTATGGTGAAAATAAAATAAAATAAAAATAAAATAAAACACCATTAATGAAATACGTTTGAAAGTTGTGAAAATTGAAGTCTTTGAAAGTGATAATGATAATAATAATAATGATACATGCAAGTACTATATTCTTCACAAGAAAGTGAAGAGAAAAAGCTTCGTATGTGTTTGCAGAGTCGACCCAATTTGTAGAGAGGTCAAACTTAATTATTTTCTTATCAACATAATCCTTTCATATAAATCATATTAACACTAATTCCTACGATTTATTGTTGGTGCGATAGGAAAGAAAGAAAAGGGTTTTTGTGGGTAAAATCATATTCTGGGTCATAAAAATTTATAAAAAAATGTAGGAGCCATAGATGAATGATTGGTCTCGCTGCGCTCAACTAGATACCGCCGTTGTACTTGTAAAATGCGGCAAAAAATAGTACGCCGAATTCGGCGTACCCGAGCCAATCACTCTGCAAACTGTCTGTGATGTGTACGTGCCGAATGTTTTATTAAATTTTGAGAATAATAAAATGCTAGTTTGCGTAGTGAAACTGTATAAAAATATAATAAAACTGTGTAAAAAGTGATAAAAAGTGACGATGTTTTACGCACACTACAATAAAAAAGGGCCGCATATTTACGGAGCTATCGCTTTTGTATATTATTCTATCTAGTCGAGCGTAGCGTAGCGGGATATAATAATCATTGGTAGGAACGAAATGATGCCTATCCACAGTCATAATGTTGATTTCTTAAAAGGAGTCTTCAATCATAGTTATTGTAAAAACGATTTTTCTAACTGCTCATAAACATTTTTATTTATTTATCACACGCTCCCGGCTTCGCCCGGGTTAAAAAAAAACTATCCTATCTTTTAAGTTGGACCAAATTACACATACACTCTGGTGCAATGAAATCGCACATGTGAACATTTTTTTGAAAAATATGGTGTTATTTTTTTTTTATTTAAAAAGTCACATATTTTTTACAATAGGATGAAAGGTTATTTCAATACCTATTCAATGATACCATATAAGCGGTGATAAGTTTACCTTACTGCCGAAAAGGAAAGCAAAAACAACAAACCCCAAAATTGCTTACTTAGCGCACTGCAGTTTGCGATAGCAATTGCAGGTATAAAAAGGCCTGTTTTGAGTAAAACGTCATCATTTGCATTTCAACGCTCTACGTGAAAGGACGCCTAGTGACTACAGTTGCAACATTCTGAAGAAAATGGATACTACTCCGGAAAAAGCCGCTCAAGTCGTTGCTCTAATTGAAGCAGGCCAGAACCAGAGTGCAGTAGCTAGACAGTTGAATATCAGCCGATATTCAGTTCGTCGTGTATACCAGCGCTATCGGGAGACTGGTGGCTATGAACGGCGACGAGAATCTGGTCGCGCCAGAGCTACAACTCAACGGGACAACCGATTTCTCGTAACGACGTCATTGCGAAATCGACGACTGACTGCCGTTGATCTTGCACAACACCTTCAAGAGGTACGTGAAGTGGAAGTCAGCCGGTGGACAGTTAGAAGAAGACTTGCCGAAGGTGGCCTGACTGCGCGTAGGTCAGTAAATGCTCCTAATCTAACACCAGCTCACCGCCGCGACCGTCTTCAATTTGCACAAGAACATGTGCACTGGACACTCGACCAATGGAGAGCAGTCCTGTTCTCAGATGAGTCCAGGATGTGTCTTCACGGCAATGATGGTCGAGGAAGGGTCTATAGAAGGCCTACAGAGAGATTCTCCCAGTGTTGCATCACAGAACGTGTGGCATACGGCGGTGGTTCGTGTATGTTCTGGGGAGGCATTTCACTCGAAGCGAAAACTGAGCTTGTCTTCATCACGGGGGCCAATATCAGGCGACAAACAAGAGGATAGACATCTCAGCGGTACATTGAGGAAGTTCTCCAGGAACATGTCGTACCATTTAGCGGTTTTGTTGGAGAGAACTTTCTCTTTATGCATGACAATGCAAGACCCCATACAGCTGCTATAGTACAACAATACTTGCAAGAGGTAAATATCCCCGTGATGGAGTGGCCAGCTCGAAGCCTGGACCTTAATCCGATCGAGCACTTATGGGACGAGTTAAAAAGAAAAATAAGAGGCAGAAATATTGCTCCAGCCAATCTTCTGGAGCTACAAAATGCGCTAAAGGAGGAATGGGAAGCCATACCACAAGACTTTGTCAAACACTTAATAGAGTCTATGGAAAACCGGTGTCAAGCGGTTATTCGGGCAAGAGGGGGTAACACTTCTTATTAATAAATGTTTTTTCACTACATTTTGTGATTTTTTTTAATAATCCCCAATTTTCGAACTTTTTAGTTAAGCATAAATCCGCTGATAAAAATGTATTTGTTGTTTTTGCTTCTCTTTTCGGCAGTAAGGTAAACTTATTACCGCTTATATGGTATCATTGAATAGGTATTGAAATAGCCTTTCATCCCACTTAAAAAAAAAAAATATGTCTTTTCAAATAAAAAAAATAAACAATATTTTTCAAAAAATCTTTACATGTGCGATTTCATTGCACCAGAGTGTAGTTACGAAGTTATATCAAAATCGGTTCAGTAGTTTAGGAGTCCATTGACCTCAAACAACGTGACACGTAATTTTTATATATGTCGTCGGCACATCGTAGAATTGGGCATATCATGATATTCCTGGGCAGATCATATTTCTGTTAAAACTGAGAGGGTCGCCTCACTCCGCTCCGCTTCGCTCGGCTCCCTAACTTTGTTTCCATGTAAACCTAACACGCTCCTCCTCGCTTTGCTTCGCTCCGCTCCTCGTCGCACCTATTTTTGACTTTTGGTGAAAGATTTCATACTTTACGATCTGCCCAATTCTAATATTCAATATAAGGATTTATTTTTATGTTAAGTACTGTTTTTTTTATTTCTTCAAGAAAAACCGCCAAGTTGACAGCCTACTTCATGGTATGGCGGTCTTGTGTTTATCTTTACTATAGCGTATTTCAACTTTCACTCAACACAAATTCGTTAAGCTTAGCTTTATGGTAAAGTGAAGCTTAGTTAACTTAAGTAAAGACTGAAATACGGGCCCTAACAACAAGAAAATGTACATTTTCTTAATAATTAAGTGATCGAGTCCAATAATGGTTGTAGCCACTATGTAAAATGTTTTAGGATTAGTCTACATCGCCTGCCCTATTTAGATAATAAAGGGCCACAATTTATATTCAAAGCCGGCAATAGTCCGGGAACATTCGTGGTCAGTCTGGCTCACCGCCGCCTAGTGATGTCACCCCAGTACTAGTAAATTTTCAAGTTATCGATTTGTTTTGAAATTTATGGAAAATAAGAAAGCGCATAATAATAGTAATATTATGTACTAGACTGAATAAAAAAATTAAGTGTACTTAATAAATTATATAAATAAATTACAACTATAAACTGGCAGCCCTTATGGTTGCAGTAATCGCCTAATAATCGAAATTATTTTGTAATTTATTATTATTCAATATTAACTAATTGTAATTCTAAATGAAACACGATATGATGTAATTCTAAAATGGGATATAAAGCTCAATTCTAAAAAAAAGGAAGGTTTAATTAGGTATATGATTAACAGTTGATTAGTTTGTGATAGAAGTAAAATACAATATATTAATACGTTTTTTTTTAATTAATGGGTACTTTAATTGTATTGTAATTGTAGGAAGAAATAACGGATTTGAGCACGATGAAAAGCATGAACGAAGAGCAGTGGTGAAGTTCCAGAGAATAGGTAGGAATGCCTATTATGTTATGTTATTATATTTATGTTTTTTATAAAGCAAGGCTGATTTGCTGAACGAGGTAATAGGCAGCTCTGGAGTCCCCAGTTATATCGCCACTTATATCACAAAATAAATAGTTGTCGTTGTTCCAGTCACTGGAGTCATCAATTACAATTAAAGTGACATAATAACGCATTTACAAATTAAAATCGATAAAAATAAATTTAACATGCCAATTTCAGTGCAGTGACAATTTATTACCTTAACAAACATCGAACCTATTAACTGAATTGCAAATATTTACTACCAATAAAATTGAAAATACGAACATAAAAGCTCCATGATGCAGGAAAGGTAATTATGATGATTGATTAAAGCATATTGCAGGTTGGAAAGAAAAACTAAGAGACGGATGAGAAGATTTTAACATGAATAATAAATATTCCAATTTTATATCTTGTAAGTACTAAAGTCTCCGTCTTGAGATAAAAAAAATTCTGTAAGCGATGAAATATCTAGGTGCCTTCTGTATAGGAGCTTGCTTCAATGCTCATTCGCAATTTAATTTACACAGGGATATAAAGAAGTGAGTTGTCAACATTTTAATTACCTGGGTGGATTGAAAAGTATTCGGCCTGACATAGATCCACTCAGTTCTTAAAATTAAAAGTACCCACATTATTTAGTTCAGTTCATACTTGTTTACTGTGCGTAGTTTGAAACGTGTGTGATAATTAGTTATGATTTTATAAATTCATATGTCAAACAATACGACGTGATTTCTGCAAATGAAGCAAATTGAGCAGCGTGCTGTCATTAGGTATCTCCATAAGAAGAGGTTATCACCAAAGGCCATCCATGACGATATGGTCAGTACTTTAGAGGATTTCGCTCTGTCATATTCATCAGTCAAAAAATGGATAGCTGAATTCAAGCGTGGTAGGGAGAGCGTGAAAGACGAACCCCGCTTTGGAAGGCCCTCAACCTCCTCTACTATGAATATATTGGAAAAGTATTGGATTTAATTATGGCAGACCGTAAATTAAAAATTAGGGAGATAGCCAAGACTATAGGCATCTCCTATGAATGTACACAAAGTATTATAGTTAACGAATTGGGTTTCCACAAGGCGTCATCGAGGTGGGTCCCGCGGCTGCTTTCAGTTGAGCAAAAAATAACGCAATTGACTGTTTCACGCGACTGCTTGGAGTTATTTTATGATTTTTTGCATCGTTTTGTTACTATGGACGAAACATGGATTCACTAACAGTACACCAGAAACAAAACAACAATCGAAACAGTGGAGAAGACCCGTTTTGCTACCCTTTAAAAGGCTAAGTCGATTTTGTCGGCAAATAAGGTGATGGCTTCAGTGTTTTAGGACTCAAAGGCTGTGATTATTGTTGATTATTTTGAAAAAGGCCGTAATATAAACTCTGATTACTACTGCATCTTACTACGTCGTTTACAGGAGGAAATTAAAGAAAAACGCCTTGGAAAGCTCAGAAGAAAAGTTCTTTTTCATCAGGATAATGCGCGCGTTCACACATGTGTGCAGTCCATGTCTGAAATTTACAATTGTGGCTTTGAACTGTTACCGCATCCGCCTTATTCACCTGATTTGGCACCATCCGACTTTTTTTTGTTCCCTAACTTAAAAAAACACTTGAGAGGTTAGAAATTTTAGACAAACGACGAAGTCAAAGCAGCAGTGGACGCCTATTTTGACTCTAAGGTAGAATCTTTTTTTTTCAACGGCCTAAATGCTTTACAGAGGAGGTGGCAGAAGTGTATTGAACTTGATGATAATTACGTAGAAAAATAAAAACATTATTAATTTTATACGTCTTTATTTTCTTGGTCAGGCCGAATACTTTTCAATCCACCCTCGTATCTATTTGCCTCCTAGTCACGTGAGAAGTTTTTGATCTGTCTATTTAATGTAATTTTATTCCATTAGACTTTATCAGGCTATACCGCTGCTGGACAAAGACAGCTCCTATGTACCTTACTAGCACTCCAAGAATTTCAGGGATTGCTAATCTTCTCCCAACGTGAAAGTTTTTCACTTTCATTTCCTTCAACATTTTAACCATAATATCTAATGTTATAATAATCAGTTTTATTCTCGTAAAGAATTACAAATTTCGTTTAAGTACTCAAGATACTTGTATGTTATGGATAAAGATAAATTCGCATGAAGAGTATTACCTACGAGAAATAACAAACTGCTACAAAAACTGTTAAATGAGATATAAATATATTTAGGTAAAAATATGGGGGAATCTAAAAGAAAACAAATGTTACATACAAGATAAATTAACAAATAATATTTACTGTTGAAACTTAGGTTACATAGTGTATCGATAAATCTTTTATCGACATTGTTCCCATCCCTAACGACCGGGTGCCCGCATGAGTTGCTGTATCTCGGCGATTATATAGAGGAATTTATGCATCGTAAGTCAAAATCGATGGCTTAATTACGTACACTACTTTATTCACATCACTATCGTTGGTACAGCACTACTTGTTTATTTTTAGCGGTGAATATTTAGCTGTCCATATTTTGACAGGTGATTTGCTATCCAGGTTTATTTGGATCCTGTTAAAAAAAGGTTGGTTTTAAAACAGAATATTTCTTTATTGGCTTCATGTGACAGGTTATTTTAATCTACCTATCTGTAAGAGTTATTTAGGGATTATTAATGAGTGAAATATAAAATTTCTCAGTGAAAAAAGTTATACAATATGAAAATAGTGTCCAGACTCTTTTACCGATACCCCGAACGATCGCATTTAATTTAAAAAAAATATATTACCAACCCTTCCATTTTTACGCTTTTTCCATTATTGAAAACCGCGTCAGAATCTGTTGCGTGGTTTAGAAGAAATTAGCGTGATAAAAAAATATATAAATTATTACATTTCAAAATTTACTCTACCGGGAATCGAACCCGGAATCCCTGAGGCACCACTCACCAAACTGGCTCGTTAAAAATATATAAAATACATATAACACATATAAGCGGTACTATTAATTTTCTTATATCATATAAATTTAATATTGTAAAGACAGAAGATTTGTATTTTGTATATTTGTAAGAATAAACTAAAAAATTACAGGGCCGATTTTAAAAAAAAAAACGAGTGTGCTTATGACCACACGACTGAAGTGAAACTTCTTTCGCTCCATCTGTATGTATATATATATATATATATGTGTGTACAATATATACATGTATACACATATACATATATTAATTTATGTATATGTGTATATAATAATTAATTATTATTAGAGGAAGAGAGAAAGAAAATGTGCGCGCGCACTGCTGTCTCTTGCTTATATCCCCCACATAACTTCCGTTCGCCTTGCCCGATCACACTTTTCGTAACGCTTACGTCACGCGTTCGCCAGCTTACTCCCCAAGTCAAGCGTGCGTAAAGAAGTTTCACTTCAAAATTCTTTCATCTATAGAAAGCCACATTATCAGCTAGTAACAAAGGCTACATTTTATAAAGTTAAGCGGACCAAGTCGCGTGCAACAGCTAGTTCCAAATAAACTTGTGTGCGAATATCTGTGGTAAAATAGCAGGCATAATATTTTGAAGCAAGACTTCCAAAAACCAGGTAAGAGATGAATTTCTCGAGATAAATTATTTCACTTAAATTAACTGGACAGATCTACACAGTCGAAAGTTATAAGCAGTAGAAATACTTCATAAAAACTTTTAACATAATTCCAGGGTCGTAAAGCAGAGTACTTCACCAAAACTTTCCTGGTAGACATTTTATTTAACTCCTATTAACCCAACAGGTGCCAGAAGATAATGGATTACTGTAGAAAAGATTTTCTAAGACAGTGTTTTTAATAGGCGGTAGACTTGTAGAATACATAAGAAAACTTATGTATTCTTGTATGACTTGTAGAATACATAAGAATACTTATTTATTCTTGTATGACTTGTAGAATACATAAGAAAACATGTATTCTTGTATGACTTGTAGAATACATAAAAAAAACTTATGTATTCTACAAGACTTGGAGATCGGAACAAAACTGTTTGTCAAATACGGCAAGAACTTATGCTAAAGTTCGCGACCAAAAGGTCGAAAGCGCCATGGAAAATACGGCGTTTACGCGTTCTTCGCTCGCTCGCAAAAGAGTTGCGAATAATAAAGAGCAGGCCAGAAGGTCTGCTCAAATGTCTGCGAAATGCAGTGTGCCCTGCCACTACCTTCCAAATACATACCAGAGCCGACTTTTAAATGTTCATTTCCAATGTTGATTCTGCCGGGAATCGAACCCTGAGATAGATCGTTAAGGAAAGCACCTTAACCACTCATCCAAAGGAATCTCATGTGTGTGAAGATATAATATATCGTCAATATATCTTCACACATTCCACACAGCACCATCTAGTTCCAAAGTAAACAACTAATGCTTGTATTATGGATACCCACTGACGTACCTGGATACCAGACAGTTGATATACCTACTACATCAGGTATAAAGGTAAAATGTTAACACATAAACATTGCGTCGTCACCAAATGTTGGATTAAAAACTCAGTACACCTTCTGTTATGTTCATTATACTGTGGTTAAATTAAAGTGACGTATCTCGCGGTGGCCGCTTAGTCCCTAGTACTTGAAATATTAATTGCTTGGCTTAAATTATGTATACCTAATATAGATGAAACGGCTACAGAAGCCAAGTTTTATCGCGTTGGCCGATATACAATCTTCACTGCAGTCACAAATACAATATTAAATAAATATTTAATATTTATTTATTTTATTTATTAAATACATTATTATGACAATATTTCAGTGGTCATTTGACTCACATAGGTATAAAAATATTTTGGTGTGAGGCACCCTTATCACCTAGGGGTATAAAAAAATAGTTTGCGACCTACCGAATATACTTACACAAAAAAA
Organism: Synanthedon tipuliformis; assembly: GCA_947623395.1. Taxonomy (NCBI): domain Eukaryota; kingdom Metazoa; phylum Arthropoda; class Insecta; order Lepidoptera; family Sesiidae; genus Synanthedon; species Synanthedon tipuliformis. The sequence goes on from OX392433.1 coordinate 3,897,085, forward strand.
AATCGGTGAAACCGTTTCGGAGGAGTTTGGTTACAAACACTATGTACACGGTACACAATCATACATTTTGTTAATACATATATTATAAATACAAAACATCCATGACTCAGGTAAGTACAAAGATAAATGTTAACACATAAAAATTTGCCCAGCGGGATTCGAACCCGCAACCGCTTGGTTAACAGCTAGGGTAACTAGCCACTAAACGTGTCGTCAAATTAATTTATGTTTTATGGTTTTTGTCTTATGTTTGTGTCTTTGTTTTGCGTGAATAAAATTCTTTCCTTCTTTGCCCCAAAAGACAAACCGTATATCCATGTTATGTGTATTGCAAATCGTGCATACAACATCACTCAATGAGTGTGTAATAGGAATTGTAAGGACGCTACGACCTTGCTATGATCTCATGTGTAATGCTAACGTCGCGCTTCGGTGGTTCACAATACAAACACGCTCTATTTAAAAGCCTGCATGGGTGTACACATATGCTTTGCTCATTTTTTATTAACCATAAAAAAAATACTATTATTTTTTACTAGCTGGTGCTCGCGAGTTCGTCCGCGTGGAATAGTTGTTTTGGGAATCATTTGGGTATCTCGAACGGTTTTCGCAGCGCACGCAACGGAAGCCCTCAAAGATGAATAATTTTTCCGGTGTTTTTCACATTTTCGACAGTTTCTTCGCTCCTATTAGTCGCAACGTGATGTTATATAGCCTAAAGCCTTCCTCGATAAATGATCTATCCAACACAAAAATAATTTTTCAATTCGAACCAGTAGTTCCTGAGATTAGCGCGTTCAAACAAACAAACAAACAAACTCTTCAGCTTTATAATATTAGTATAGATTTGACTGAATTGATTTTGAATATGTACAGAATGATTAATTGAATTAAATATGTGCCTAAGAATATGCATGCTGTGGTAGCCCGTAAATGTGATTTGTGCAAGCTTAGCTGTATTATGCAATTTGTTTTGAATTTTTTACACTAAACTATTACTTTGGCTAAATAAATAAAAAAAATACAAATAAATAAAAATAATTAACAAATAATAATACATAATAAATTGGGACTTAAGTAACTCCGTCGGTCTGTGTGTGTCGACCTTTCACGTCTTAACTACTAAACCGATCATAATGAAATTTTGCATACACGTTGTCAGGGATACAAGACAGGACATAGAATACGTTACCTTTCATCCAGAAAAAAAATAAAATAAAATAAAAAACTAACGCCTGGCCAAAGTTTTATAGCAACAAGCGGTCAAGCGTTATATTGTTTTTATGTTTTTTTGTTTTTCTACGCGCACAAGTCACTGGTAGTATACCAGCTAGTATCAATATATTTCATCAAATTTTTATATAAAGGACTACTTATAGACAGACCGACAGTTCACTAAACTTGACGGCACGTGGTTACAGTCGGCCATGCTTATAAAACGCTAGTAGACGATTGATTCACTAACCTTAATAAGATTTTTTTTATATGATAACTAGCTGAATTTTTTTTATATTAATTAAATTTGGTACCCAATAATTACTTAATTAATATTATAAATATTTTGAATCCAAATAGGTACGAACACTTTTAATCTTCATTAAAGTATGTCGGACCTACATATAATGACACAGTCATAATTACGTGACTAAAAGGAAATTTATTATTCTATACTTATTTGTTTTGTTCGCTTTTCCTCCTACACCTAACCCATTAGTGCTGGTACACACTAGGCGTTTTGAAGCGCGCGCTTTGTTAACGCGCGCTTTGAGAACTATAAACACACCGAAGAGTTATCCGCTACCGCCGGCGGTAGCGAAATCCCGACGGGTATGCGGATAGCGCGCTGTTGAAACCAGTTTCACGGCAGCTGCGGAAATCCCATAATAAATACCGCGCGGGATATCGCTTGGGTATTACCGCTACCCACGGCTGCAGCGGATAACTCTGCGGTTTGAATAGGCTTTAATGCAACGCCAAGCGTTCAATGTATACTCACTCTAAGAACTTCATATATAGTTCTCAAAGCGCGTTAACAAGCTCGCGCTTCAAAACGCCTAGTGTGTACCAGCTCTTAGCTTCATTCGAGTTCGTTCGGCCACAGCTGAACCGCCTGTAATTATAATTACTTTTGCTATTAAAGTAGTGACTTTTTATTTCTTACATAACTTTACATTAACTAAGTTACCTGTTTCAATAGGAAATGAATGAATCCATAATGCAATCCATATTATGGATACCAGACATTTGATATACTACATACATTACTTTTTTTTAAATACATACATAATATAAATAGAAACATCCATGACTCAGCTACAAAGGTAAATGTTAACACGTAAACATTTTCCTCTTGAGGGATTCGAACCCGCGCCCGTTTGGATAACAGCTAGGGTTACTAACCACTAGACTAGACCAAACGTGTCGTCTAACAGTATATCAGATTTCACATCAATCAAATATGTTGAAGTTAGTGCAATCTCTTCGTCAGCTAGGAAATGGGCTGATGGTCTTCAAATGCCTTCATAAGTTATAGCTAAGAACTATCCCGATCACGTCAGGTTTCAAACAAAATAGGTCTACGATTCACGTCAAAATAAAAAAAAACACCCTGTTTTTGTGACGGTTTCTAGAATGAAAAACCACACCAATGACAGAAACATAAGAGTACCATTCCGCGAGACATCTCTCTTCCAGTGTTATGTGGGTGAACTGGCTGTAGAAATATTTGATCTATATTTTTGCTCGCGTGCCGCCAAAGATTTATAAAATAAAATGGATATGGCAGCCTGAAACACAAGATTTTTTGCTTATTATGCTAATTAAGCTTAAAGCGAGGACTTAGCAGAAAAGCGCTTAATTTTCTTGGCCTAATTTTCCACCCAGGAAAATTAGGCCAAGAATGGATACGGCAGTATCCACCCCCTTACAGAATAACACACTGAAATAACAGCATTATGTGCTTTTGTATTTCGGTGAGTGAGCAAGGGATGCCAGAGCTCATTTTCCTATAGCTTCCTAATGGTGGCTTCTCAAGTCGCGCCGCGCCGAGCCGATTTGTACAAGCGAGCACGCGCCAACAGGCGAGGCCGTGAGAAGCCGGCATAATATTTTACCCTAATAGGGTCGGCAGCGCAATTGTGGCGACGACGGCAGCCAGGCAGCCACCTACCATAAAGTAGACCGTCAGCCTGTCTGACGAATTTCACATAAAAGAGGTCGTCGCCCGATTATTTTGCCAACATAGTGCTCCTGAAAATGTGCGTGTCATTAAGCGTTTGAATAACTTTATATCTGCACAGTAAGATCACTCCCGCTTTCATGACGCGGTCGGTACGGGAGCACGTCTGATCCTCCCTCGTTTGTCTTATGACACGGTTATTGAACTTTCTCCTTTCTACGCATTTGCTTTACAACATGTTATGTGGCCATAAAACAAGCATATTTTGTATGTATATTTTACGCTTGTGAGAAATCTTAAGAGATTTGAAAAAGAAACTTGCTACAATAAAAAAAATATAAACTAAGCCGCGACATTCTATAGAAACTACTCTAATGAAACCAAACACTCTACAGGGCGTCCCACGACGATGCTACATGGAGGGAAAGTACCTTGAATATTGTAGATGGAACATTTTACTGAAAGAAGACATTATTTTAATTTTAAAAACAATTTAAACTGCATTCATAGACTTTTAAATAATTACATGTTTGAACTGGGAATCGAACCCGCTACACGAGAAAAAAAATTACCCTGTAGCTTTATCATACCGATCGAAAGGCTTCATCATAAGGATTACTTTTTGCTAAATAACATAGTATCAGAAATAAAAGGAAGACCATGAATTTTAACATTTTTAATACAAAATTAATCAATTTATTAAATTCTCTAAATGAGTCCCATACTTTTGAATGTATGGGGTTATGTAAAAAAATTTGTTTATAAGAACCAGTATGAAAGTGTTCTCGAGCTACAAACAGAACTTAGACATATTATTCTAAAGATCCACCACAACAAGATAAAAAAATCGACAGGGAGTGAAATAATCAAAAGAGTGCGACTTTGTATTCAACAGTATGGAACTCATTTTGAGCATTTGATAAATTCATTAATTTTGTATTAAAAATGTTAAAATTCATGGTCTCCTTTTATTTCTGACACTATGTTATTTAGCAAAAAATAATCCTTATGATGAAGCCTTTCGATCGGTATGATAAAGCTACAGGGTAATTTTTTTCCTCGTGTAGCGGGTTCGATTCCCGGTTCAAACATGTAATTATTTAAAAGTCTATGAATGCAGTTTAAATTGTTTTTAAAATTAAAATAATGTCTTCTTTCAGTAAAATGTTCCATCTACAATATTCAAGGTACTTTCCCTCCATGTGGCATCGTCGTGGGACGCCCTGTATAATATCCGCTGTAATTTGTTGAGGAGATAGGTATCCCGCAGATCCCGCACTTGATGCTGCAGCATCAGGTAAAGGTTACGATGTCATGGATAACAAAAAAAAAAATTAAATAAATAAGCACCAAATTTGAAACAGGGCACACTGCATTCTGCAGTCATTTGGGCATTCTGGCGGCAGTAGCCACCCTCCTACAGATCATATGCTGTTGTTTTCGACGAGTGAGCAAGTGATGCCAGAGTTCATTCCCTTCCTAATCTCTTCATATTCTTAACCCTACTATAGTCTGCAGTACACTTCAGCTTATGTGGCGTTTCTTGAGTTATAGATAGAGTCAGCTTCTTCATTGCTGAAGGTCGTGCCCGCTCTGAAATGCCTTGGTGGCCTGGGTGGTTTCCACTTCACCCTGTCCTCAGCCTTTCTCATAGCTTTGGCAACTGTAAGGCCCGTAAGATGCACAACTTGGTCTATCCATCGGCAAGGAGACCGGCCACGAGACCTCTTGCCATCCACTTTTCCAATAACCACCATCAGCTTCTCCAAGTTTTCTGGTTCTCTGCGGGCTATGTGCCCAAAGTAATTGAGAACTCTGATAGGCGTTATAGCCTCTTGAGTTATAGGCGACTGTATATAGCCACACTAGCTGGTGCTCGCGACTTCGTCCGCGTGGAATAGTTATTTTGGAAATCATTTGGGTATCTCGAACGGTTTTAGCAGCGCACGCAACGGAAGCCCTCAAAGATAATTTACCTTATTTTCCCTGCTTTTTCCACATTTTCAACTGTTTCTTCGCTCCTATTAGTCGCAACGTGATGTTATATAGCCTAAAGCCTTACTCGATAAATGATCTATCCAACACAAAAATATTTTTTCAATTCGAACCAGTAGTTCCTGAGATTAGCGCGTTCAAACAAACAAACTCTTCAGCTTTATAATATTAGTATAGATAGATTAGCCACCTACAATCAAGTGGACCGTCAGCCTGTCTGACAACATTAATTTAAAAAAACCTCAGTTTTATATGCCTTCTGATTCGTTCAGTATTCTGTAGCAAGAACTTTCGAAAACGGACTTCAATGGCAAAGTTTACAAGCGGATGCGGTCCGAAAGTTCCCAAACAATGCGTTCCCAAGTCACAGTTTCTAACACTGCGTTTACAATGCAAATAAACGTTCCCGTAACCCCTGTGTCTTTAGGTAGCAGAGTTTTGCAACTTCCGAATAAGTTCCAGATTTTTCTTTGTTAGTTAAAACCACAGAAAATATAATAGTACAAGCTAATAAGAGACCAAATAAGAGCTATAGACAGAATTTTATGGACAACTTAGTGAAGCAAGTTTTACAAACTAGCCTGGCGTTTTACTGTATTGAGATTTAAATAAAATATAACTATTAATTCTAATTGAGATTTTGTGTTCCAAGCTATAACCTCATTTTTTTTAATTGAAAATATTGGTTTAGAAGTTTACTATAAATGTCGAAATGAAAAATAAAATAACAGAATGGAATCTGTTTCGAAGACGGTTTGTTACACTCTTTGTGATTTCGCATTTTCACTAATAAATAATATAAAAAGGCAAGGCGTAGTTTGATTGCATTTGTATGCGTCTAACCGTGTATGTACACGGCGTAGGTGTAGTTTTACCGGCTTCACTCTGCCGTCCACACGACTCTATCTTTAATTCTTATTTTATCTGAGAGTAGGTGCTATTAAAGCTAAGTAATATTTTGGTATCTTTGGTAATATTAGGTACTAAGTACTACGTCGAAAAAGAAAATAAGTAATAACGCCTCACATCGTTACAATTTTTTCTATTTTTTGACGATCACAGTACTTTTTTCCTTCTTTCTTTCTTTTATGTCATTTCTTGTATCCCTCACAACGTGTATACAAAATTTCATGATGATCGGTTGAGTAATTAAGGTGTGAAAAGGTAGCAGACAGACAGAGTTACTTTTACATTTATAATGTACTAGCTGGTGCTCGCGACCGTTCTGAATGAACCTCTGGTGTCCTTGTCCTTTCTGGTGTCCCAGGCAACGTGTATGCAAAGTTTCATGCTGATCGGTTCAGTAGTTATTGCGTGAAAGAGTTACAAACATCCATACATACATACATCCAAACAAACTTTCGCATTTATAATATTATACTAGCTGGTGCCCGCGACTTCGTCCGCGTTCTGGATGAAATGTACCCTATATCCTTTCTGGTGTCCCAGGCAACGTGTATGCAAAATTTCATGCTGATCGGTTCAGTAGTTATTGCGTGAAAGAGTTACAAACATCCATACATACATCCATACATCCAAACAAACTTTCGCATTTATAATAATAAATTAATTAATAGGTTGAACTCTGTTTGTTAGAGTAGTAAAACTCTGGCGATTTTTCGTTCACGGGAAAGGACTTTGAACGCTTTGTGTGCTTAAATTTTCAAGCGTCGATCGAAACCAAAGGCTAAAATCGTTGGATATCTGAACACACATTTGGAGTGTTCAAATTGTGATGTGTTTACAAAGCCTATGTAAACATGATCACGTCGGTTTACCGTGTACTAAGCAGATATTTCGCGATAAGTAAGTATCACAGTTAGTGCGATTTCGGTTAATAAGTCATAAGTACTGACCAATTATATGGGTATACTAACTCTTGCCCGCGACTTCGTCTGTCGTCTCTTTTTCTTAGACATTTGTATATTTTTGTCAATTATTGTTGAATTTTTATTTGTATTTTTAGTTTAACTTTCGAGAATGAACGCTTCTTTCTGGATGAAATGTCTATGTCCGGTTCTGTATCCCTGACAGCATTGCGTGTATGCAAAATATTATTATTAAATCCATTAAATTAAATAAATTATTTTATAAATGCGAAAGTAACTCTCTCTGTCTGTCTGCTACCTTTTCTCGCCTTGACTACTCAACTGATCATCGTGAAATTTTGCATACACTTTTCTGGATGAAAAATATCTTATACAAGAAAGGACATAAGGTATTTTTCATCCAGAAAAAAAAAGGACTGTTCCCGAGTGATCGTCTAAAAATATAAAGAAATAGTGTTTTTGCCCGCGACTTTATCCGCGTCCGATCGGTTCAGCGGTTTTGGAGTCCGTAGGAGACATAAGGGGACATACATACACACATCGCTTTTTATATATAAGAAGAAGAAGATTGGACGCCACTCCCTCGTGGCGGCGCCACCGTCGTCACACAGGCTTTATTACTCATATATTTTCTTTTTCAACGCGGATGAAGTCGCGGGCACCACACCAGCTAGTAAAAAATATTGATAATTACATATATTATAGCAAATGTATTAAATATTTGTACTAGTATCTCATATCCATTAGGTACTCTGGCCAATGTGGGTGATGACTAAAGCACTTTTAAATCGTTAGCTTAATGGCCCCATATTATTAGCACATATACCTACTACTTATAATGCAAATTCTGTGATATATTGAACTAAGTGTGACATTATTCTAAATATATATAAATATAATATACAATATATGGCATACTTATGAAGAATTCCATCTGATTTATTTCTTTTTCCTTCTTAGTACTTCAAAATTGGGAGAACGTTTGCAAAATACGCATCGTGTAACCTCGGCCGCACACCAAAACAGCAAGCAGGAAGCATACAGCAAATGCTTTAGGAGTAACTATATAGTACAACAATTTAAATAAATAATTAAAATTAAACTAACCAAATGTAAGTTTATGTAATTTATGTAAATGTAAATTTATGTAATTTTGGGTAAATGTATGGGCGCATTATTTGCTTCATAATGGAATCCGTCCAGTCGTTCTCAAGTTGTGTGCTTAGTAACACATTTAACGATTATTTTTTTAATAATAGGTAAGAATACATAAAGGCTTTAAATAAACTCGAGGACACCTGTTCGGCTATTTCTTTTAAAAAGAAAAAAAAATTAACATTTTATCAAAACTGCAGAACGTAATACTACTACTACTAAAAGTAGTACACTACTAGCAGTAGTACTACTACTAAACGTGTCCTTCGACCTTCGATTAAAACCCTTAAAATATTGTGAAGTAAAATTAAATAAATTACATTTTAGTCAAATTACAGCTAGGCTGTCATTTCCGCCATTGGATATTCTGGCGGATATGGATGCCAGAATCTTCACCAGAGTCCGCCCTACACACATGGGAAGCGAATGTATCTCAAGTGGAACAGTGGGAGAGTGGAAAAGTGGAACGGTGCGTGAATAAACGCGTAGTCCAAGCCATTCTCCCTGTTTTCGAGGAGTGGCTAAACAGACAACACGGATGTGCTACTTACCGACTAACACAGATGTTCACCGGACATGGATGCTTTGGTGACTTCCTGCACAGAATTGGACGCGAGGCAACAGCCCAATGTCATCACTGCGGGGATGATCAGGACTCGGCACAACACACACTAGAAATGTGCCCCACGTGGCACTCTGAGCGGCAAGTCATGATCGCGGAAATTGGAGCGAATTTATCACTTCCAGCAGTCGTAGCGGCCATGATAAGAAATGAATCGTCATGGAGAGCAGTGGCGACATACTGTGAGGTGGTACTTCTTCGGAAGGAAGCTGCTGAGCGGATTCGCGAGAAGGCTGACCCTGCAAGGCGCAGAAGTCACCGAGGAGGCGGTGGAAACCGCCATAGTACCCCGCCATAGTGATCTGGGGTCAATGAGAATACAGACACGGTATCCTCTGCCTGTCGTATGAGGCGACTAAAAGAGGTTCTGGTGATTGGCCTACTCTTAGCTACCCGTGAAGTATTCTTAAAGAATGGTGCTAAAGGGACCGCGGGCAATACGGAGGGAGGCACCACGGTTCCCGAAAAGGCGCAGCTGGCGACAAACGGGGGGTTTTTTGTGAGCAAAAATCTTACATAACCCGGTGTTTCATACCCGGGTACCTATAGAAGATTTTTACCCCTCGTCGGAAAAAAAAAAATGCTGTCATTTTTAAATTTCCACATATTAACATCTGAATAAACTTTGCTCCCAACAACTTTATAGATCCCATTACAAATATGAAGTCGGCTGAGCTAGAAACGAGAAAGCAGTCCCAATAAAATGTCCAATTTATCTGTTTACTACGCAATAATATTAGTATTACTGTTTGTGGCGATGCACCGCAGTTATTAACTGGTTAGACACCGATTACACTGCGGGATGTAACATATTAGTTTTATTGGTGACAGCTAATAGTCTTTGACTAGGGGATAATTGCAAATGTAGATTAAGGCACTCTTATAGGCAGCGGATTTGACTTTATTGTAAGAAAGAAAGAAAGAAAGAAAGAAAGAAAGAAAGAAAGAAAGAAAGAAAGAAAGAAAGAAAGAAAGACATTTATTCACTGCACAAAGGACATTAACATAAAACATTACATAAAAAACCATATACAGATATATTATATAATTTACATAGATATTATATAAGGCCTTTAAAGGGCCTTATAGGCCCAAATATATTTAAGCATGTAACTCGTAATGTCTGACATGTGACATGTTTGTGCTGCTGGTGTACCTTTAGAAAAAAAAAATAAAAAAAAAACAATTTGAATGGTCTCACTATTTCGGTTGATTTGTACGATCGGACTACTGGGAAAAAAAGTCTCACTAGGTCGGTCAACAAGGGCCTTATAGGCCCAAATATATTTAAGCCTATAACGCGTAATGTGTGACATGTAACATGTTTGTGCTACCTTTAGAAAAATAAATAAATAAATAATAAAATTTGAATGGTCTCACTGTTTCGGTTGATTTGTATTGTACGATCGGACTACTGGGATAAAAAAGTCTCACTAGTTCGGTCAACCGAACTGTTAACCGAACTACTGGGATATCCCATAAATTTTCATACTATCATTTTCATTTTCATAATTTTCAATTTTCAAATGAAAATCGATTATTAAGGAGGAAAATAAAAAAAAATACATTTAAACTTCCTTAGAACCACTGCGTACACTCATGTGGTTGGCAAGATGCTTCTAATTTCGTTTTCAAAAGAATTCATTACTTCTGTGTAATGAAGTGTTAAATTTTAGGGCTCTTTGGCGCAGACGTCTCGAGCCTTTCGCGACAACATTGTACACACGTTTCCGCAGACATTAATGGAAGGCTTTGTTTGTGTAATTCCAGAAGTCTACTGTCTGTCTGTCTACAAATAACAGAGATTCCTTCGAACGATTTCAACTATATTAAGTATAGACTCCATTAACGTTACGATAAAATATAGAACGAGGTCTAAAATATAGTCGCACAAAGTTGAATTTAGATTAAAAAATAATAATTCATTGTTGCAATTTTTTTTTGCAACTTATAGAATACAGAATACCTTCCGGTTTATCGCTCTTTCTGTTAGTGAAAATACGTAGTTTATGAAGATCTTTTTAGGCATTTAAAGATTATAAGCCAATTTCTTAGTTGACGAATAATACAAGCAACAAGCAATAGAGATACTACTTACGTTTGTTTACTAGCGTGTGACGTCACACAAAAACAGCGCCATTACAAAAACAGCGTTTTTGGTGCGGTTTTGGAAATTAAAACTTTAACATTGATTTTTATTAACAATACAGTAGATCTCCCGGAAATATCAATGTAGTGTGCTTATTTATACTTAATATTATAAAGCTGAAGAGTTTGTTTGTTCGAACGCGCTAATCTCAGGAACTACTGGTTCCAATTGGAAAATTCTTTTTGTATTGGATAGATCATTTATCGATGAAGGCTTTAGGCTATATAACATCACGTTACGACTAATAGGAGCGAAGAAACAGTCGAAAATATCGAAAAAACGGGGAAAATTATTCATCTCTGAGGGCTTCCGTTGCGTGCGCTGCGAAAACTATTCGAGATCCCCAAATGATTCCCAAAATAACTATTCCACGCGGACGAAGTCGCGAGTACCAGCTAGTTATGTAATAAAGAATAACTTAAAACGATTTTCTAAAATAATCAAATAGCGGATTATAAATAAATAATCAAATAGCGGATATTAGCTTGTTATTCGCCTGCTAACCGCCGCTTTCAGAGCTGTACCTACGCGACTCCTCAACACCAAATTACGACTTGCATTAATTTTCAGCTATTCAGCTCGACGCGGCTTGTAGAAGTGGATAAGTGTAACCAAAATCGTCTGGCTAAACTCAAATGGAGGTGACTATAGGTGTAGTTGCTCCCTATAAATTATTATATTTATGTTCTATCATAGTATACCTAGGTGTACCCTTATGACCTGAACAGTTCTATATTCAAATTTTATATCAACTACTTTAACAGTCTACAGTCTATGCCTAAGATATACATAATTATTAATTTATGTTTGCTACCTGGTCTTAGAGGCGTGAGTACGGTACAATTTCAATTTTCTCAACACATATTTTAATATATTTAATATAATACTAGCTGGTGTCCGCGAATTCGTCCCCTTTCTGGATGAAAGGTACCCTATGTCCTTTCTGGTGTCCCAGACAACGTGTATGCAAAATTTCATGGTGAACGGTTCAGTAGTTTTTGCGTGAATGAGTTACAAACATCCATACATCCATACACCCATACAAACTTTCGCATTTATAATATTACTAGCTGGTGCCCGCGACTTCGTCCGCGTTCTGGATGAAAGGTACCCTATGTCCTTTTTGGAGTCCCAGACAACGTGTATGCAAAATTTACAACGCCATCTAGGGAATTCTGTTTGAAGTAATGTAGTACTCTAATTCATCTAAAAGTTAACAGATGGCACTACATGTTAGTTATAGTTTATAAAATTACGTGTTAATAAAATTAAAGCTGCTGCCCGCGACTTCGCCCGCGTAACTTAGTAAATTATGTACTTAAACCTTCCTCGAGAACCACTCTACCCATTAGTGAAAACCGCATTAAAATCCGTTGCGTAGTTTTAAAGATCTAAGCATACAAAGGGACATAGGGACAGAAAAAGCGACTTTGTTTTATACTATGTAGTGATTATTAGTACGGATATCAACTGTCTGGTATCCATAATACAAGCATTTGTTGCTTACTGTCAAACTAGATGGTGCTGTGTAAAATGTGTGAAGAAATTTATTTATTTATATTTATGTACCTATAATTATTTTTCACAGAACTCTAAGCGAATTTAAATATATACCTACAAGTAGGTTATGTCTTTTTTAATGTTAAGGCGCGATTTCACCACACTCTGTTAGTATTTGACATCGCTTTTAAGTCATATAACAGACGTTTACAGTAAGTATGCGAGTGACAGCGCTAGTCTAGTCCCTAGTCTTTTGGTTTAATCTTTCAATCTTTTTATAAGCAGCCTTTTTTTTAAAACGTTGAAAAATCCTCATAGATACTCACTCAGCAGTGTAGAGAACGCTGCGGGATGGTTTTGGTTTAATCTTCCTTCCTTTTTCCTTTGACGAATCTCCTTCGTCTATGTATTGTAAAAAAGTGAGCATGTTTTTGTTCGTGTTTTCATTTAATTAAAGCAAATAGAGCTGGCAGTGATTTGGCGTTAAGGTGTCGGGAACTATTTGGATTAGTACCGGTTTAATTTCCTGCCCCATCCGCTTTGCCCGACTCGATTTAATGAACTGGCACGCCTTCTTTATTTTTCTAATTAAGGAGCTTCACTTTCTTAGCACTTCGATTTCCGTTTCGACAACGTTCTTGTGTTTCTGTATTAATTTTCACAACACTTGTACATAATTTATGCCTTTATTGCACCGTGAGAGGCAAGCAGGACCAACTTTATACATGAGAAATGTCTATAGTAGCGTGGTAATAACACTTTCAGTAGCGCAGCATAGTGGTTTCATGAACTCGGTAACATGCAAGTACTGGCAGGAAGATCGTTTAAAGAAAAGTTATTGGCTAATGTTTCTAGAATGACAGTTAAAACAAGAGATTGAAGACTTTCAAAAAGTCTTCAAAAAGTTGTACATTTATTATATAGGTAGGCACTACATTTATTATTCAGGTAGCGCTGAAGTCAGATTTGTTTTTTTTTTTAAATAAAATTTATTGTTTTTGATTTTTTCAAAATGACCGAGAAAAAACGATCATCAAAATCAATTCATATTGGCTTAATTCATAGTGGACGAGCAATTTATTGTAATTTCTTTATTAAACTATGAATACCTACCTATTTTTAGTATTTAGCTTTACTTACCTTGAATTTTTTTCTGGCCGAAGTCAGGAGCGGGTGGCTAGTCTATTATTACTAATATTATAAAGCTGAAGGAAGAGTTTGTTTGGTTGAACGCGTTAATCTCAGGAATTACTGGTTCGAAATGAAAAATTCTTTTTTGTGTTGGATAGTCCCTTTATCGAGAAAAGCTTTAGGCTATATATATTTATTACATTTTGAACGCGGACTATTTCGCGAGAAACAGCTACAATAGTACAATAATAAATTAGAATCACAAAAATACCGATTACTGAAGGTTACACCGCGCAACGCGTTCCTTCAAGTATTCAAACTTCACGTTAGTCGAGCTTTTGCGCTCTCGTCGTATAGACGTGTCGGGGTCGCTTTTAAGCAAACACAATACAATGAATTACGTGCTCTCGTAAACCCATTTTGATGCACACCAGGCATCGACATTTACGGCTCAAATTAAACCTAGACTTTCAGTGTTTTGTATACGTGATTCTGTTTACGTTACAACGTGTTTACAAAGGTTTTTTTTTAAACAATTTTATTGGTGTACAGTGGCGTGATTAACAAGAGTTTTAATGTGACGGAACCGTAGTGAGATTTATTGGTGTTTTGTGTTTCTGTGTAATGTATAAAAATTTTGTGTGTAAACTGTGCTTAATGGATTCACGGAATTAAATACGGAGGATAACAGGTTAGTTTTATATCTCCATTGCAATGTTTACATATAGGGAGGAATTCGTTTCGCCGTCCGTGTGTTGTACGTTTGAAGATAATTTGTAAGAATTTACAAGCGTCATAAACATTTATAAAAAGAATGTTTTCATTAGAATTTATTTTAGTTGTGACTAGCGACTTGTCCCGGCTTCGCATGGATGTAATTTTTTTATGTAAATTATAAATGCAAATTATATTTACAAGAACCTTCCTCGTTTATCACTCTTTCCAATAGTGCAAACCGTAGCAAATTGCGGTAGGTTGGAAGAAGTAAGCAGAGAAACAGACCGAGTCGGAAAGCAATTTTATTTTATAATTACCTGGTGCATGCGACTTCCTCCGCGTTCAAAATGTTATACCTATAGCCTAAAGCCTTTCTCGATAAATGGACTATCCAACACAAAAATAATTTTTCAATTCGAACCAGTAATTCCCGAGATTAACGCGTTCAACCAAACAAACAAACAAACTCTTCAGCGTTACAATATTAGTAGATATAGATATAATTGTATATGGATCAGCAAACTTGAATTAGTACAAGATATAGTCTATATTATTTTTATTTAGAAGATATGGGTAGAAAGTCTAGGTCAAAAGTTCAAATTAATGTTAATTCTTGATAAAAGCTCCTAAAAAATGTGCAAAAGTAGAAAAATTAGAATAAAAAAAAACTCATTTATTTTTTCGCTAATATACCTAAGTACCAATAACTATAAGCGATTATGAAAATTGGAAAAGAGGTTCTTAAAGAGAAGGAAATTTTCAGTAACGCTGACCATACGTCTTTTCGCTGTAGCTAAGTAATCACATTAAATATTTTTTTATTAATATTAAATATGAATTTAAAAATGTGCGTATATTATTATGAAAAGGATTTTTTTTAAATAGGCATATATAAATATGTTAATTAGCTATTATTTTCCGAATATCGATTTATATTGAAAATGACTTAGGTAAAAATTTTAATACCATTGTTCTGTACCCTGACGAATGTCCATGTATACGAAAATATCGGCTTAGTAGTCGCCTTGCACAATTTTATTTAGTACGAAATGTGCGAAAAGCCAACTTTAAATTTAAATATATTTTTAGTAGTCGCCTCGCACAATTATATTTAGTACGAAATGTGCGAAAAGCCAACTTTAAATTTAAATATATTTTAGTAGTCGCCTCGCACAATTTTATTTAGTACGAAATGTGCAAAAAGCCAACTTTAAATTTAAATATATTTTTAGTAGTCGTCTCGCACGTTTTCGGTTTTATAGAAGAAAAAACTACCTACAGGTAGTGTATGACAATAAAATAGGTAAAGTAGGTAAATGGAAAGATAAATAATTAATATTCAAGTTATTTATTTTCTTTCTTAGATTTTTTTTTATAAATATTGTTATTTTGTTAAGCAGTAGGCATGAAAGCGTAACAAACAATCCAACAGTTTGTATGCTTAATTAATTAGAAATTGGTTAATTACTTTAGGATTAAAATGGGTCTAGCGACCCGTTTTCGGCTTGCAAATTTACTATATTATGATAACTAGCTGACCCCGCAAACGTTGTTTTGCCAAAAAATAAAAATAAAATACCCTTAACATTTAGGGGTATGAAAAATAGATGTTGGCCGATTCTCAGACCTACCCGATAAGCACACAAAATTTCATCAAAATCGGTCCAGCCGCTTCGGAGGAGTTTGGCAACAAACACTGCGACACGAGAATTTTATATATTAGATACCTACCTAGATGTAAATTATAGTGCTATAAGGTCCCTGATCTGTATATCAGGGGTGGGTACGTGTTTTTTTTTTTTTTTAAATAAAAACATTAGTCTAAGCTCGAAATGTTGTACAAATCAACTGGTCCAGTTTTTTTTTATCCGAAAAAAGGCGTGACCCTTCAAAAACAATCGCTAACAAAGGTGTCGACGGACCCGGATCATGTAAAAACCGTTGGGCTGCTAAGGTGGCCATTTTTCATCCCAACTCGTGTGTTCTTGAGTGATAAACATTTAGGGGCGAGCCAATGGGGTAATTCATTCCCAAAAACGATTTTATTGCCTCACTTTTTATATTAAACTGGCTATTGCACGCGACTTCGCCCGCGTAAATTTATAAAACTACTAGCAGCATACTAGCTGACGCCCGCGACTTCGTCCACGTCGATGGTCCACGTGAAAAAAGTAGTCTATCCTGTGTCCCGTACGTCTACATCCGTATATATTATAAGTTACTCTATGGTCTACATACATACATACACATACATACATCTAACATTTTTTTTCGCTGTCCTTTCTTGTATCCCTGACAACGTGTATGCAAAATTTCATCATGATCGGTTCAGTAGTTTTGGAGTGAAAGCGAGACAGTCTGTCTGTCTACTTCTAGATTACTTTCGCATTTATGATATTAGTAAGGATGTTACTCGCTGATAATGTAGCTTTTTATAAGTATAGGAATTTTCAAAATCGGTCAAGTAGTTTTTGAGTTTATTACAAACATACAAATTTGCTCTCTTTATAATATTAGTAGGTATTATATTATAATATGGAAGTATAGAAGATACTTTAAGAAACATACCAACACAAATTATTATCTAAATTATAGAAAATACCGCATCAAATTCGCACTAAGCCTTGCGAGGAAAGCTACTTCAGTATTATTACTATTTAGAGAAGGCTCTTTTTTTTTAGTCAAAATTGATATTTGAGGAACACCCACGATATAGTAGTTCGTATCAATGTACACAGGTTTCCTTATCAAAACATCTGCCCGAGTTTCCTGTTCTTATCGTCGTGTTATGTGCTTACTAGAACCGTTGGGGATCCCTTGGTAGGCATTAGGGGAACCTTATCTGCGTAGGATACACGGAGTGTGTTCATTTTTGACTTTTAATATGCAAATAGTTAGTCTCTTCGCGAAAATAAAACAAGATGTCCTAGAGAAAAAATAAGGAATACAATCTAAGTTAGGTTTCTTTGAAATAAATATTTAAAATGACGAATAGCTTTTTTTAACTATATATTTCTTTAGCACTTGTTATTTATCTATACTTCTATATCTATTGTTTGTTTGCATTGAATAAGCTCCAAAACTACTGGACCGATTTGAAAAAATCTTTCACTTAATTATAGAAAGCTACGTTATCAGGCAGTAACATAGGCTATATTTTATAAAAGTTAGACGGACGAAGTCGCGTGCAACAGCTATAACGAAAATGGCACTTGTAAGAAACCTCAACGTCGCTCAAAGTGCTATAGAAAGTGCTCGGGGTTACAACAAGAGATCGAATCAGAAATGAGGAGATCCGTAGACGTACAGGCTACAATATGCTTAAATACATATTAATATAATACATAAAATATATAATATTAATATATCTTAATTATATTTATTAAATTATTTATTTATTAGTTCTTTTTTTTTTTTCTTTTTTTTTTTCTCGCTAGTTCGATATAATACTCGCTACTAGCATTGCAGCGCTTGTTACTAACTAACTTTTTTATTGGCCCGAACGGAAAACAATACAAGATAGCCCATAATTATTTATTAGTTCGTTCGTATTTATTAAAATATTTATTTATCGTTCGTAAGGAGTAAGCACTCCAGTCGTGCGTCGGAGCTGACCCCCACATTTTTTTAACCTAGAGAAATGTTAGGTTATTAGGTTTCTGTCGCTACAGCTGTAAAATACAGCGGGTACGAAGTTACGGACATCAACGGAACTAGTTATGTCCGTAACTTCGTACCCGCTGTATTTTACAGCTGTATTATATATTATTAAATCTCTGTATTAATATATTTAATCTCCTTACGGAACCAAAAAATAATTTGAAATTAAAACTTATCCTTATGATACTTACACACAGGGCGATTACTAATCTTTTCAAACGCAAGTTGATACGACTCAATATAAATCAAATTTAAACTTTATTGCTATACTTGTAAAGACTTTATTTCCGTATTTTACAACAAGTTATTGTAAATAGAGAAATCAATGTTATTCTTTTGCAATAAAGAATATTATTGTTTGTACTCTGTTTAAAAGAGGTTAACGTAAATATTTGGGTAAACTGCATGCGGTATTTATGGTGTTTCGAAGGTGTTTCTCTATATTTAAATGGAGTTACATTACATGTTATTTTTAAATGATTTAGTTGTACTCTTTCTTTCGATTCGAATTTCTTTCAGTTCAATGTACCTATGGTGTCGTAAGTTTTTTAAGTTAAGGTGTAAACACACGCCAATCCTAAAAATTTGCATTTTTAAAAAAATATGTTAAAAGAAACTGTCAATGCAATTGGTTTGAAAAAAATATTGTTTACAAATTCCATCAAAGTAGTAAAAACCCCACAATAAAAGTTAGAATATAAGAAGAATTTGACTTATATTGAAATTTGTTGCGAAAACGGTTTATTGCGCGCAAATGATTCCTACACCGAATAATAAGTCAATATCATTTAAAAAAATGTATTGATTTTTTTATTTTTTTTTAATGTAGTTTTAATGAAAAGTACAAAAAACCACATTTATCAGGCCTGTTGAATTGTTTCCGCCACCTCGTAACTCTAAATATATGGAGCTACAGTGTCTCAGTGACTGCGTTGAGGTGTGGATTACGTTTGTGTTTTTCGTGTGGAATTAGTTTGATATATATAAACACTCTAAAGGTCATATCGGTGAAGGTCAAATCGTCAATGTCATTGGCCTTTGTGAATCCCTTAAGTTAAGTTTTTTCGTAATATTACGAATGAGATGTGTAAGTTGGACATAATTATTCCTATATATTTTTTGACTAATTTTAAGCTATCAATCAAGATTGCTTCACATAATTAATGTTTGGACGATTTTATTACAATACTAGCTGGTGCTCGCGACTTCGTCCGCGTGGAATAGTTATTTTGGGAATCATTTGGGTATCTCGAACGGTTTTCGCAGCGCACGCAACGGAAGCCCTCAAAGATGAATAATTTTCCCCGTTTTTTCCACATTTTCGACTGTTTCTTCGCTCCTATTAGTTGCAACGTAATGTTATATAGCCTAAAGCCTTCCTCGATAAATGATCTATCCAACACAAAAAGAATTTTTCAATTCGAACCAGTAGTTCCTGAGATTAGCGCGTTCAAACAAACAAACTCTTCAGCTTTATAATATTAGTATAGATTATCTTTAAAACTCCTAATATATATAAATATATTAATTCTTTCTTTATTAGTCAATTTGTTTGAAGTGACGAACGTTTAATTATAAAGTCTAAAGTTTCATGTCGGCGACCGTTAGATGTCACCGGTGTTTTAACTCTCAATGACCAATTTAATTGGTATTATAATGGTCAAAAGCGCTATAATAATGTAGTTGTAATTCGATAGTCATTTTTTGTCTAATTAATAGCTAATCGCGTTAGTTAAGGTGAAAGTATGTTTGTTTAGAAGAGAAGGAATGACAAAGGAACTTCGCAAACGCGTTTGTTCAATTGACTGATATTTAGTACAATACTAATAATATTTAGACTGATACAAACAGATTAGTATCCTGAGTTTCTTTCGGGGTTTCTTCTCAGGATCGTCATCTTGGCTTTTTTCCGAAACAATGGTAAATTTAAATTTATAATGACGATTATAAGAGTTTCTTGTAGAAACCTAATTTAATAAATAAATATTTTGAATTTGACTTTAACTTAGATCAATCACTACGAAAAAATGTCCACTGGATTTTTTTATACATTGCTATCACTTTCTCTCATAATTTCTGGTAAAAAGATAAATAATGTAAATGTTGCATGACTGATATGAACCTTAATATTTAGTAATAATTAATTTGAAATATCACCCCAAGCTGTGTGCGGTGATATTCTACTATGCCACTTTTAGTGAAACAATGATCTAAGCTTTTTAATATCATGTAACCGAATGAATCTGAATGAATGAGCACCTCTATCTGCAACGTCACAGCACAGAGCACTTTTTACTTTCCGCCTTAATCCATCAACTTCAGTTGACATAAATAGGCAGACGCTAACTGAGGGCTAAGTGCGAGTTTTACTCTATCAAACGCGTCGAACGCGTAAATGTCAATTTGTATGGAAATGAAGCAGCGCTACCTTTTTTTTTTTTTTTTTTTTTTTTTTACAAGAGGAATGGTGGCTAATTGTAGCACTGCTTACAAATTACGTTACACGTATTTGTAAGCAGTGTTTACGCGTTCAAATTGACGTTTACGCGTTCGACGCGTTTGATAGAGTAAAATTCGCACTAGGCGCTCATTAGGTAGTATTTTTTTTTTTGTTAGGGAATGTCACCTGTAACCCAGAATGTCACCTGTAACTTGTAACCCAACGAAGTAGACGTGATCGGGTATGCATGCGAACTTTAAAGGACTGGCCCGATTACACGGGTCGCGTGGTTAGATTATGCGATGCGAGGCATGACGCCTCGTTTCGTTTGTGAGACTCTTAATTGAGGAGTTGATTTTTTAATAAGTCAACAAAAAATGCATTAAATAATAATATTGTATAGGTATTGTTTTAATATTGTAAACACACTAGTGGCCCTATACCGACTTCGTCCGGAACAAAAGAAAAAAGTCCGTTGCGACGCTTAGAAGGAGTCAGCGGCTATACAGGCAGACGCGAAAACGCTACTTCAAATTATAATTTACTAGCTGATGCCCGCGACTTCGTCCGCGTTCTGGATGAAAGCTACCCTATGCCCTTTCTGGTGTCCCAGACAAAGTGTATGCAAAATTTCATGGTGATCGGTTCAGTAGTTTTTGCGTGAAAGAGTTACAAACATATACATTACATCCATCAATACATCCAGTCATCCATGTAATACAAACTTAAACTGTAGATGGAAGTAAAAAGAAAGATACTTACATTAACTTAATTTATATACGGGTTACATAAAACCAAATCCCCACAACTACAGTTCTAAAATCGAACACATACCTAATAGAGAGAGTCGTTAAATGTATTTAATTATATGTTATATGTTATTATTATGTTATATGTTATATATTATGTTGTAGTTTATATGCATGCTGTGGTAGCCTATAAATGTAATTTGTGCACAGACATTTATCTATGTCTGCGAATTTGTGCAAGCTTAGCTATATTCAATTTGTTTTATAAGATTTATGTTATGTAAGTTACACTATTCCATTGCGTACCCATAATAATATAAAATAAAATAAATAAAAAATTAAAATGTGTTTAGAAGAATTAACTAAACAGACAGACACATTTAGCAAATTTATACTGTGTAGTTAGAACTTCAATAAATTGTATGAAAATGTTGATTTTCTTATTTGGACCAAACACGAATGGTGGGACTCGAAACAAAGGTAAAATTGATTACATTTCCTGGGACCGAATATGTTCCAGATTCGAAATTCTTCCACAGAATGTGTCCAAAAATCAATTATCATTTGAAATGGGTCATCGAATTTAACGAGGAATTAATTGCGAGACTTATTGTCGCAGCTTCCATTGTAATTCACGGGATTAAGTTGTAAAATTATTTATGTAGATTAAACAGTGTTTAATTCAATTTTGGGTACATCGGATCCAAATAAATAAATAAATATTCAAACACACATTCCACACAGCACCATCTAGTTCCAAAGTAAGCAACACAGTTGATATAAGTACTACATACAATACTTTTTTTTTGTAAATACATACATAACAAAACAAAATATAAATACAAAACATCCATGACTCAGGTACAAAGGTATAATAAATGTTAACACATAAACATTTGCCCCTAGCGGGATTCGAACCCGCGACCGCTTGGTTAACAGCTAGGGTTACTAGCCACTAGACCAAAATGTAGTCTAGTAAATTCGACATCCGTATCGGATTGATAGAAATAACATAATAATAATAATCATTTATTTGCTGAATATAGGTAATTACAACTTGCTACATTCTACCCTTTGGGGGCGTGCAAATATTTTGAAAATATTACATAACAATATAAGTATACTTACTTAATCACTACTATCCACCTAAGTTATCAGACATGAATCTTTTAAATTATACTAACATTTATCAACTAGTAATTATACATCAATTAGTAATTAAACGCTTTAAAAAAATTGCCCCCAATTTGTCTGAGAACTGTTACAAGTTGTATTTACATAAGTAGGTATAATTTATTATATATCACATGTATAAGTTGGATCAAGAAAGTCAGTAATGAAAAGGTGTTCCATTGTGCCTGTGTGACCCAAAAATTGTTAGTCTGCAAATACTAGATAGGTATCCACGTACCTATCTAGTATTTGCGTGAAGGACATTTAGTCAAATTTAACCTCAACACATGTTAATCTCTATAGATTTGCTCGCTCACAAATTCTATTGAAAGCCATTGCAGGGACATATCCATCCGAGTCAATTTGGTTGATGTGAAATGTTCACATTTTGTTGTTGCTCGTCGATAACACATTACCAGGATTTTGCGGTATGCAGTGTATTAGAAATAATGGAACGTTCAATAATATCTGACATTGACTTAGCCAAATCGCTGTCATGGTACGGGTGACAGCTATCAGTGTCAGGTGAGTATTATGCAATTGTAATTTTATTGTTAAAGGATGGTTAATTAAAATATATATATAAAAAATTCACCCCGAGCAAAGCTGGGAGCTGGTCACTAGTTACTTATAATTATCCTTTCATAACCCTCCCTGAATATTGCAACACTGACAGTTTACATACGGTCTTAATTATACTGCTACCTCTGAGCTGTAATTACTTAGCGTCGAAAACGCTGTACTGTCACCTAAGCACCGTGTTTCGTTAATGCCCAGAGCTTTACCTTAAAGCCCGACATCTATTACTTCACTATGACAACGCTGACATAAATTTGTGTCTTCATAAACGTAGTTATAAACCAATGTTTTTAGAAGCTGATAAGAAATATTTACATAGGTATCATGTATAACTACGTCATTATACGTTTAAATTTTAGTGATACTTATTGATGTCGTGGGCAGATCGTAGAATTGGGGAGATCGTAAAGTATGAAATCAAAAATCTTTCACCAAAAGTCAAAAATAGGTGCGACGAGGAGCGGAGCGAAGCAAAGCGAGGAGGAGCGTGTTAGGTTTACATGGAAATAAATTTGGGGAGCCGTGCGAAACGGAGCGGAGTGAGGCGACCCTCTCAGTTTTAACAGAAATATGATCCACCCAGGAATATCATGAATGCCCAATTCTACGATGTGCCGACGACATTGATACGCCCATTGGATGAGTGGCAAAGGTGCTTGCTTGACGTCTCAGGGGCCCGGGTTCGATTCCCGGCGGCGCGTCCTCAAATTGCTTCTGGTCGTCAAACGCGCGGAACGTTTTTCTATAACCTCCCTAAACGTTACGTTTAGGACCAAGTTTACCAAGTGACCATTTTTACCAACGAAAAGGGTTGCCAACTTGAGAGAACAAAATAAAACTACGTACAATACACTCGAGGGATTCCCCTCCCGCCCCTGTAAGCGTTTTACAAGAAAACCTCCCCCTCCTCTCCCCCCAAGTTGCTTTACTTAATACTTGAAAGTCACCATACTTAATGCAAAACATAATAACAATATAGCCATTTATAAACAAACATAAGTAATTTAATCAATATCAAATCAAACCTGGCCAAGTTAATGGTCCATTATTGTAATTTCCATTTCAATTGCAAATGTACAGCTAATGAAATTGGTGGTATGTCAAAGGAACAAATAAATTATATCTAACGGTCAGCAAATTACATTCGGAGCGTTTGCTTTCATTGAATGTTCGATTTGCGTGTGTACATCTAATTTAAAAGCTTCAGTTCACTATCGGTTGACTTTTATGGATGGTGTTATGCAATATGTAATGTACACGGAAGCAGTAATTAGTCTAAGTGTAGATTGTTACGTGTGCTTTAAACTCAATATTCAAACAGAAGTGTAGGGATGACTTTTAAGTAAGCAGTGGTTTTTCTAATAATTATAATAATAAATTACGATTACGTTGGGGTTTTGTAACCCCAACGATACGATGTACGATAAATGTTATAGCTTCAAATAAATGAAGTATCTAGCTGAACACTGCATGCTACTGGACACTGCATGCTATTTATTATTTTTTAAAATAAAAGTATAAGCGTAGTTTACTCCTTATAACATTCGCTATCTGCCAACTAAAATGCTGTCAAAATGGGTCCAGCAGTTTCGGAGATTAGCCGGAATTTTTATAATTTGGTATTTTGTTATAATATAAATACCGTTTATACAATCTTTAATATACATTTAGCAAAAACCTGTTATTATAAACAGACACTTTAATTTTATTTATTAGTATTGATTTTTTAAAACTATAAAGCATTTGTACTACCAGTAGTACTTCTTCGTTGTACTACCTTAATAGAGCGAATTAATTTTAATTTGAAAACTTTTAAAATCGTGTCTCATTGTTGCATTGTGCCGTCCGTGCGTGAGTTTGTGGCGTGCGATACGTCTGCTGTCCTAATCTTTGAATACATTAAATGTTGTCACTAATACATTTCCTATGGAAATATTTATAGTTTCATTGATTAAATATATTGAATGGGATTTATATTTATGAATTAAGGGGAGGATTTGATTCATTATAAAAAAATCATATAATTAACTAGCAGCCAGTCCATTTATTATCATCTAATATAGTAGGTATTTGATAGTTTAAACTAGTGTAAATATGCATAGATTACTTCGATAGGTTGCCTAAAAGGAAAAAAAATCTATTCTTACGAATACTTTTTCCAAGATTAATATTTTCATTTATTTTACTGAAAAAAGAAATCAAAACTTTACCGATAACTAAAATTTTTCGTCAGCTATTTTAAAGTCATTGTGGCCCTTAAGAATATGCATAGGTCTTGGCCACTTATTTTATTTTTTAAAAATACTTCTGTTTATAAAAAAAAGAAGAAAAATAACAAAAAGAAACAGAATGCGCACTTACAGCACCTGTAGCGTTGCTTGTGTTATAATATACTAGCTGGTTCGTGCGACTTCGTCCGCGTTCTGGATGAAAGATACTCTGTCCTTTCTGGTGTCCCAGATTTCATGGTCATTTCATGGTTTCAAAATTTCATGGTGATCGGTTCAGTAGTTTTTGCATGAAAGAGTTACAAACATCTATACAATACATCCATACAAACTTTCGCATTTATAATATTAGTACGGAAGTGACGGTAACCATTTACCATCAAGTGGACCGGTCAGCCATTTTGCCGAACTTAACAAAAAAGGCACCTTTAGAGAATCACATTTTGGTACTTTCTCAACTGACTACCAAATACACTGTGAACCACCTTTGCTACTTTAAATAAACATAACTCAAGGCATTTATGGTGAAGCGTGAACCGTTTGTTTATTGTAAAAAGCATTGTAAACTTAACTTGCTAAATTCAGTGCTTACATACACAACAATTTCATAAACAAGCGGAGCGGTTGATGCAAATTACCTGAACCGAGGACTTGCATCGGCAAGTGGGTTGTGGTCATATTACAAGCGGGCAAGGTCGATTTTTGCTTAATTTTTTTTAGTTTAATCTCTCGGTTAGCAGCGTCATTCATTTATCATATTTTCTATGTTAAAGTCGTCAACAAACTGACTGGCCACTTGATATCGTCGTGCTATAACACAAATAAGGCAATAGGTGCTATATAAGCGCGCTGTCGACCACAGTAGGATTTAAGATTAGAGATTCCAGAGTCATATTACTCACTGAAATATTAATTCATTTTTACCAATATTAATTTAAAATTAAAGTAGTAATCCTAATTAGTAAGTTTAATAATTATGATGACTTTAACTTGCAGAAATATTAAAATAAACCCGTTAGTACAAGCCCGACTCGAATAAAACAACATTAATTTACTTTTTAGTGACAACTCTGGATATATGCAAACTAATACAATTAGAGAAAGAAATAAATGAAGAAATTATTTGGGTCCAATGTCCTTTCTGCTGATACTTAACCATCTCAAAAAGGCTTGCGAAGCAAAAAATGCACATTTTTAATCACATATTTCGAACAATTACTCTATGGTTTTCTGTTCTCTCCTAATAGTTACTAGTTACTAGCCTATTGGACTAATGAGAAGCTCTCCTCTACGAACTAATTTCTCTATTGGCTAATTCACGCTTGCAACGTGGCTCCAACCTAGTTACTTAAAATGTACGGATATCGTGCCGTGTAATTATTAGCACTGTTTAAAAATATATCTCGTGGGTGTGTGTGTTTGTGTGAGTGTGTGTTTTCTTTCATAATAAATTAACTTTAACCTGTGGTACTGATCTGCAAGAAAGTGCTTGAGAAAATTTAATATCATCAGTTTTGTTAATATTAACATAATAATATGCATATAACTACCATAAAATTTCCTAATATTACGTTTGATATTTTTTTATGTGCTTACCTTTTACGAGTTATTTCCTTATTCTAATATATATGTTTATAATATATATATTATATTTATACACTCGTAGGTATATGCTATAACAATGAAAATAGCGTGAAATTTAGACCACCTAGGTGTTCTGTATACATATTGATCGATCGAACTATGCGGTCGAACCACGTGGCCACAGTCGATTTCTTCTTTTTAATGTATTATCACAATTCGTCCTCCAAAAATTGTCTAAATTCATTTTTTATTACTTAAATTGAAACATTTTTATCTAATAAATAATCCCTAAAATTAGTCATTCGGTACACACAGGAATGGGTGACCAAAAAAAAACAATTTATCAATCTATTCAATGTTCCAAACAAAAGGCATCGTTTAATAAATTCTTTTGGACATCCCTGTTCAGTGAAAGATCAAGCCTCTTTCTCGTATTATACTTTCGCGGTGACACTTTTGCAGAATAGAGGTGATTTTATTCACCTTGAGACTAATGTCAGACAGTCATTACAAATTTAGATAGATTTATAGTCCATAAATATCTGAAGAATCGCTTTATAAATTTATATGTTTTAGATACCTTTTTTTATGTTAAGAAATCTGCAGACAGGCTGACCGTCCACTTGATGGTATAGGTGGCTACCGTCGTTGCGGAGTGCCCTAGATGGTCGGCGCAGCGAACTGAGCTCGCTGCGACCATTTACTGGATTTCTCTATGCCGGTCGTAATAAAAGCTATGGTCGGCAGCAGAGCTGCTTGGCGAGCGACTCAATGACATCCTCGCAAACGGACGCGGCGGAGAGAGAACGGGAAGGACGACGTCTTATCCCATCCCCTCCGTCGCCGCTGGCGTACGCTCGCTACCTGGATCCCTGACAGGACTAGGGCGGTAAATAGGCTCTACGCCCTCTCCATCCTGAGAGGCACGGCGCACTTTGGCAGTTCGGGTACGCCGTCCCAATGAGCAGCGTTTACGGACCTCCGCGGAGGAGTTGCGGAAGAGTGTTCGTCCGAGCTCGCAACATCGCCTTATAGCGGACGCGGAGGACGCCAAGAGGTTTAGTCGGTAGGTCTACTCCAATACCATCTCGGGCAGGAGTCCGACATAACCCACCGGTCTGTCCCCAGGCCGGTGGGTATCCATGATGGATTCATCTTGTAAAAAAAAGGTGGCTACCGTCGATTACAACACAAGCAACCCCACATACAAACTTTCGCACTTATAATATTACTAGCTGACAAAAAGACACACACACATACATACGCGGCTTCAATGAGAACTAGCCTTAAGTCCAAGAGTCATAAATGAGGACTAGCCTTAAGAAAATACTCATTTGACGATGGCATTAAGCGCCTAGATGTTCTTCCAGCGCAGCGTGCCGATTTTTACGTAAAAATATTCTCATATTAATCTATACCTAACTATTTTATTGAAAAAAACCTTCACTTAAAAAAACTACAACGCCTTGCTCTGCCTTGCATTTTCCCGTCTGAATTTCACGTATTGAGACGCAAAAAAAATCATGACCAGGAAATTGAGAGGGCAATTGAACCAAAAGTTCGTTTTGGTGAATTCGGTCTATCGTTTCGCCTCCGTTAACAATCTAACAGAGAAAAAAGAAACTCAGTACTATAG
This sequence comes from Synanthedon tipuliformis, assembly GCA_947623395.1. Classification (NCBI taxonomy): domain Eukaryota; kingdom Metazoa; phylum Arthropoda; class Insecta; order Lepidoptera; family Sesiidae; genus Synanthedon; species Synanthedon tipuliformis. Next base: position 3,925,410 of record OX392433.1, read on the forward strand.
TTTACCAACAATAAGTACAATATTCCCATTGTTTTAGTTTCGTAGAGTAATTAACAATGCGATGCGAACTTGGTTTGGTGCTCATTTGCAAATGGGTTATACGTACAAATTAAAATGCCTAAAAGTATTGTGTATAGAATTGGGGTTAGTGGTTCATAATTTATTACTCACTAGCTGTTGCACGCGACTTTGTCGGCGTTGAAAAAAAAAACATGTCAGTCGTAGGACTGCAAGTCAGAAGTGAAAACGTTTTACAAAAATAATTGTATGATATTTAAATTCCTTGGCATTGTCGAATTAGGTAAATACGATTATTATTGATCGCAAGAAATACAAGAGAAAATATATAACACTGAAGACACACAATTACAATTAAATAGAACATAATTATGTAACATCAACTTAATAATGACAAACCATTAAAAAGGTTTGATGTTGATATGAAACTATATTATTGGTCAGAGGTTTATACCATATTGATCCTTGTTATTATATCTAGAAAGCTTACTCTCATATGCAGTTGTCTGCTTAGTACTTATATATAGAGCTGTCAGTTTCGGTTACATTACATTACATGACAGTGTCGCCAGTTCAATGGATTTTTCCTATCTCAAAAATGCCCAACGCACCTAAAGAGGTTTTTAATTCAAAAATATGTAAGCTTTTTGCTAACTTGGTTGCTAACTAACTTTGGCCATACTTTACCCAGAAAAAAAGTCAACTTTGAAAAGTTAGTTTCCAATGTTGGCTGGGAATAAAACCGGGATCACTCAGTCAGAAAGGCATGCCCCTTAAATAATTGAGCAATTTTGTTGGTTGTGGTGGTTATTTTTAAAGAGTTGAATGAAATCTACTTTCATAGTCGATGTTTTGCAATGAAAACTTTTTCGACGCCTACATTAAAAGGCTTTTGGTGGCTTAATCCTAATTATTTTAGGCTTTTAATGAAGATTTAAATTGCGATGCCGAGGCAGGTCGCCAGTAATATTACTAAAGTTGATAAAAGCGTTCCTCAGAGAACACGGTGCGGCGCCTCGTGTCGATAAGACAATTTTCCAATTTTCTAGTACCTACATATTTTTTATAGAGAAGAAGTATCATATTAACGTTCTCTACTATCCGAATGACCTTGGGCAACTGGGCTCTCTTCACCCCACCCACTTGCCCACTCCCCTGCACTTCTAGCGCTAGCGTTTCTAGCGTCTGCCGGGCGACACGTACGAACTAAAATATAGTCCAAGAGCCAGTAGCTTTTTTACCTATGATAAAATGTAAGGTAATAAAATAAATGTATGAGTATTATTTACTATCGATTTATTAACTATACACGTGCAACAACAGCAATAATATTCTAATAAATGGAATTTGATGACACTTTAGTGAACGCAAACATGTTTTATTATAATTTTTTAATCATATTACATACATTACATAAAAAGAGATATACTAGTAATAACTTTTTGCATCGATCCTGTAAATTTTATAATGAGCACTTGCAGGACCTAGATATTTTCAGTTGTCCTATAGGAGCGTATAAACGAAGTCTTAAACAGGTCCTCGATAATTTAGTTGTGTAGTGTTCTTTTTATAGCAGCCAGTTTATTAGTTTATTAGTTTATTTGTTTATTTTGTATGTTGTAGTTATATGTTATTTATTAATTGTCTTCTTTCTTTCTTTTATTTTGTTTGCTTTTTTGTATGTTTTCTCCCAGCTTCAATTCAAAATTTGTTTTAGTAATTTAGTGGAAACTTTGCTGATTTATGTTTTTCTTATGTGTATGTGTAATGTGTATCGAGATATTGTTTGTTTCCCAAATATAATAAAAAAAAAAAAAAAAAAAAATTATAAATCCACAGCCTAAAATCATAAACAATTTGAAATATGAAACATCATCAATCAATACTAATAATAAATCGTTTCTCTCCTGTCAATATGATGTCGCTAGCTGAGCAGCCTAATGGTCAGTGATTACATAAATCCAGTAATTGTTTCACAAAGTATGAGATGTCTACAATTCTCCTCCCAATTTTCTTATTTGTCATCTCTTTACTTTCAGTTGAAATACAAAACTGAAAAAAAAAAAACAAATAAATACTACTACTATTTTCGAAAAAAGAAATAAAAAAATACTAAGTAACGTGGTGTAAGTACAGCAGTAAGAAAATAGAACAAAATACCGTAAATATAGTACTGTACCACTTTCTATAGTTTTTATGTATGTATTTAAATTTTCTTAAAGATTTTTTTCATAGAATTTATCATTATAATATAATCATTAATATTTTTATTCAAACATGTCAGTAACGGCTGAATTTAGCAGGTAAAGTTTTCTACATTGGCACAAACGAACTTACTAAAGTGATGTTTGCTATTTGCCCAAAAATAACTTTCCTCCCAAATAATAACCCTGTCTTATCTTTGAAACCTTATTTGTGACATTTTCTATTTTCATCCACTTTTTTACGCCTACAGGAGTAGAATTTCCAAAAACCTATTTACTTTCAACCAAGGCCCCAAATCTCAACGAAATACAAACTATTTCATTATTATTTTTAATTTATAAAAAAAACCGCATTGGACTCCCGGTCTATTATGTACCGATACTTTTATGTGTACCTAATCTTACGGCTGCTGACGAATATTTTCAATGTTGTTTTACATTACATTTTATTATATACTAATAAAATGTACAAAAATATACTTACTCTGGCTTTGGTAGTGTCTTATTATAAAAAAGTCAGTTAACTCTTATCACTCTCACACATCATAATAGTTTATTTTTCTTTTTCTTTACGTAAGTGCGATGCGCTGCGCAGCAATACGTGTTCCCCGTACGAAGGCTGTGAGCCGTCTGCCGCCCGGCCCTCGCTAGGGCACCCGCTACTCGAAAATACCAAAAAACCTTTGTTTTTCTAAAACTATTGTTTCATTTACACTAATTGTTAGTGTCATTTATAGTTTAAATGAAACTCTATCGTTTTATTATAGGCACATTGCATACGCTTCTTGAAACAACCAGTTGAATCTATTTTTGTTACAAAGCAAGACATTCAAATTTTATTTATTTTCCCGTAAACTATTATACTTAAAACAAAAATAACTTGCTAGAAATATAGACCAAGAAGTTATGTATCACATATTTTTTTTTTGTTACATTGGATTTATGTTTGAACGAGCTGAATAGGAAATAAACAGTGCCTTTTCTTATCGATGGCGGTGAGGAGCCTCTTAAGGACACGCTGTACGAGCGTGGTAAGTCACTGATAGGTATTTGGGAGAATTTGTTGTCTCAACATACTGTAATGGGAATAACCGAAGACAGACATTCGCGCAAAACATTCGCGCCACTTATTGAACTCGCGAAAATAATAAAACATGACATGTTTTTAGCAATTCCAATATTTTATTAAAACCTTTATAGATGGTAGCTATTGAAATCTCAATTTAAAATGTACATTAGATATAAATATATAACTATGGGATGTTTTCATGGAAAATTTTTGCATATTTTTGAAATTAGTTATACTATAGATATAAAATTAATTAAAGTTTTTTTTTGTTAGAGATAGGTTTGCTCTTGGCCATCATTCAGCCGTGTAGCGAAGATGAGGCCTATGATGGAGCGAGCTCACCCAGAAGATGCCTGTTCATTCGAACTTTAAAAGTATTTTGGTTATAATGAGGTCGGTAACACAGACCGGCGGCAAGGAGTTCCAAACCTTGGCAGTGCACATTAAAAACAACATTTTTTGTTGTTTTGTTGTTGACCGTGGTATGAAAATTTATGGGAGTAAAATCAATATTGTAACACCAATGCGTTTTGTTATGCGTTATAGTTACGTTGTATTATTTTTTTGATATTTTAGAAATTCAGAAAGTTTCAGAGATATTGCGCCATCTAAAACAATATAAATTTTAATCAAAATAATTTCAAAGTTTGTTCATATTGTAACATAAGATCGATAAATATAATAAATCTTATTTAATTAATATAATTTTTTATTATAGATTTTTTTTATTTTACAATTTTTTTTTAAATAATAATTAATTATTATAACTAACTTATTTAAACAATATTATTTAAAAAAGAACAATTTTATTGTTTCGGCGTGATCGAATTGTAAAAAAAATAGTTTTTGTAATAGTTCGGAGTAATACAGTCGTGTGTCTATCGGCACTGACACACACAATTTTTTTATGTATCAATAACTAATGAATGAGTAATCACGGAATTAACTAATATGAAATTGCTAACCTGCTCTATCTAGTTGGAAAGTGTTCTCTTAAAAGGGCTCGAAGCTCCAGTTCCATTACCATAAACTATAATTGCACTTCATTCAACACAAAGCGAGTTGTTTAATAAAGTTAATGACGAGGCACTATTCATACAGAAGTCTTTTGTAGTCGTCTATTTTCTCCCAAGAAAGGGGAACTTTTTCTTATTGAAAGTGTCCAATAAATCGCACCAGCTAAGGGCGGAGCATTAGCAGAGTAGGGAAACATCAATTACTCTGGCAATTTGAATAAAGGCGTTACTTTCCGTCTAGCTGATTCCGTCAGACGGTTTGCGTTTACAACAGATTTTACCTTGGTAAAGTATTTGAATTAAATTTAACAGATGTATTATTCTTAAGACAAGGATTCACCTCAGAAAGAATACAATTTTTACCTATGAATTTTGGTGTAATATTGCACAACAAATTTTTATAGCTGTCACCAAGTGATTACCATCTGTTCCTGTCCGTGACGTACGATTTTTCTGGTGAAAAATTCGCTTCAGGAGAGGCTTGTGAAAATCGACTGTTTCAATTTTTTGTCAATAGGGATGAGGACTTCCCTATTGGCAATAGGGATGAGAGAGGCATAATGAAATTACTTTCAAAATGGTAATAAGTTATCGAACAAAAATAATGAATTTCTTTATACCTAGTTACACTTTATCTTCTAATATATAAAATTCTCGTGTCGCTGTGTTTGTTGCCAAACTTCTACGAAACGGCTGGAGCGATTTTGATGAAATTTCGTGAGCTTATCGGGTAGGTCTGAGAATCGGCCAACATCTATTTTTCATACCCCTAAATGTTAAGGGTGGTCCACCCCAATTTTTTTTATTTTTTGGCAAAACAACGTTTGCGGGGTTAAGTAGCTAGTAATATCGAAAATAATCCTTATTTTAGATTTTATTGATAAAAGGAATTGTTATAAGATTTTTATGACCCCCACAGTTCAATAGCCATAAAGCGCCTTTTATTTCGTGGCTTTAAAAAGACGGCAATGAAAAACAAAGAAGGTGCCTTTGAAACTAAAAAAAACAACTCGCAAGTAGAACTCTCTCTAGTAGCAACAATACGGAACGAGCGAGGCATCTACGGCAGAAAAACACTAAAAATAATGAAGATCCCTTGTTATAATCTCTCATCATGAACACTGCGAAATAAGACGCTTTTCTACTTTACCTCTGGCTTGATTATTTATTATATTTCTTATAAATATTATGTTTTACAATATCTTTATATATCTACTATACTATTGTAAAGGTAGGATTTGTATTTTTGTCTGTTTGTAATGAATATACTCAAAAACTACTGGACCGTTTTGAAAATTTTTTCACCTATAGAAAGCTTCATTATCAGCAAGGAGTTTGACGCCATTCGTCGAATTTTTATCCATAAGATATTTTCGATTCGTTTTTACCACATTCGCTATTCGTCAATTTAGCTTTTTAACATATGCTATATTTTATAAAGTTACGCATACGAAGTCGCGTGAAACTGCTAGATATAATAAAACCTAATTAAGTTTATTTTTTGTGGGCGAAGTCGGGAGTGGATCCTCAGTCACGTATTTAATCTGTGGTCATCACTACATAGTATAAAACAAAGTCGCTTTTTCTGTCCCTATGTCCCTTTGTATGCTTAGATCTTTAAAACTACGCAACGGATTTTAATGCGGTTTTCACTAATGGGTAGAGTGGTTCTCGAGGAAGGTTTAAGTACATAATTTACTAAGTTACGCGGGCGAAGTCGCGGGCAGCAGCTTTAATTTTATTAACACGTAATTTTATAACATGTAGTGCCATCTGTTAACTTTTAGATGAATTAGAGTACTACATTGCTTCAAACAGAATTCCCTAGATGGCGTTGTAAATTTTGCATACACGTTGTCTGGGACTCCAAAAAGGACATAGGGTACCTTTCATCCAGAACGCGGACGAAGTCGCGGGCACCAGCTAGTGTATAATATAATAAAAAAATTTAACACGGTTTACCAACAATATATTTAATAATAAAACACATTTCAAACGAAAAGTGGGGCTCTCTTGAAGTTCAAATTGAAGGAGGAATATTTTTAATATGCCAGAATTTGTCATATTTTAATATCACCCTGATTAAAAGGACGAGACGGGGAAAATTGTTTGAAAAAAAATATAATATTGTTAAGTGCCACCGTCATCATTTTCACGACGATTGAAGCGGGGGGAGGATCCCTGAACTAATTAAAACTTACACCACGTCAAATAAATTGAAAAAGTTCGTGTCTGATGGCCGACTTGATAGGATTTCAGCTTTACAGTGCCTAATTTGTCTAATATTCGAGATATGTCAGCTCAATGATATTCGGAAATAGGTGGTGCAATAATATTCTAGAATAGTCGGTGCAATAATATCCTTGAAAAGCAATGCTCAGTATAGGATTAAGATACAATATAAAGCTGGGTACCCACTATGTTCGCGCACCAATCGTGCTCCACGCATCTGCAAAGTGGAGACGGTACGCGCATCACTACTGGTGAATAGAGTTCGTCGTCGTCCTCGGAATTAGTAGCTAGCGCGGCATATCTTTTAATTGATTATTTACATCACGATTATAAAAGGCTTCGTCGGTTTTGGGAATTTAATCTAACTAAGTATATAAGAAAAGATGTAAAACAAATTGTTACTAGATCTCAAATCTCCAAAAATAAGTGGACATTATAAGAATTTCACTAAGCGTCGATCGTGATGCACGACACGTCTACACTATCGAGTTGCTTTGCTCGCGTCCCGTCCACGAACTTGCTTGCACACTTCGCACCACTTCATGTTCGCAAAAAAACCGCTACCGCGTGGAGTAAGTACCCTTTGGCACGTGCAACGTTGCACGCTCCAAGTGCGTGAACGTATCCACTACAGGGGCCCTAGCCAAGAGCATACAAATGCAAACGCTCCCTTTGCGTACTTACGAAACGTTAAGAAATAAAGCCCGGTGATTGGTTGTTGTAACGCCCACATAAAATTTTGACCAATCACATAGCTTTTTCCCGATCGTAGCGTACCCTGAGCGTAGCGTTTATGACTGTACGTTTTGCTCTTGGCTAGGGCCCCTGGAGCAGTTGCAGATGCGTGGTGCACGATTGGTGCGCGAACATAGTGGGTACCGATCTTGAGAAGCATATCTCGAGGAATAAGATTTCAAATAAATCATTAGATGGTAATTATATGTACCTACTTGTAAAGTTATTAACTACTTAGACATTTGTTCAGACAAATTTAAATTTTCTGTCCTAAATTCTTCAAAATTTGGTTTATTCCCATCTCCGCCACCCACGAATTTATATGATAATATTTGTTAGGTACAGTTATTTAAATTATAGAAACACAAATTTATTTCACCATGCAGTAGCCTACCTGGAAATTCATGTGATGTTATGTTTAGTTTAGTGATTAAGGAGTTACGAAACCGTAGGTGTTATATATTATAATATACAGGATGGTATGGTATAGAAATATAACTATTACAAATTATGACAAAGTTTGTAACTATATTCAATTTAAACGCCCGTTATTTGTGTAACTAATTTGGGGTTTATAACTAACAATAGATAACGGGTGAATGTTACCGCAACGGTTTCAGTTAAGTTTTGGGTAACATATGCGTTACTTGAACTAGCAATGTTTCATTTTGCTTCATTTAGAATGTAATGAGTTTTTAATCGCACTGCCAAGGTTTGGAACTCCTTGCCGCCGGTCTGTGTTACCGACCTCATTATAACCCAAATATTTTCAAAGTTCGAGTGAATAGGCATCTTCTGGGTGAGCTCGCTCTATCATAGGCCTCAAATTCGCTACACGGCTAGATGCTGGCCAAGAGCAAACCCATCTCTAATAAAAATAATAATGATAGAATAGTGACAGATTGTTAGAGGCAAGTCATTTGGGCGTCTGGCGGCAGTAACTACCCCCTTACAAAATACCACCGTGAAATAATAGCACGTGTGCTTTTGTTTTTTGGTAAGTGACTATGGAATGCTAGACCCCACTTTCAAATCCCTTATCCTTAAACATACTGTAATGTTGTCGACAGCACAGGCAGCATTAAACTTGTGGTCTAGGCCACCTACCATCAAGTGGATAATTAGCCTGTCTGCCGAACTTAACAGTCTGCCGAGTTCAGTATTTTTTTCCTACCCTAAAAGTGCCCAACGTGTATTATGAAGTTTTCAATTCAAAAAACAGAGTTGTCTCATCAGAATTCAAACTTATGTATGCCGTTGCAGTAACCGATAGCTCATTCCACCGAGGCTTCATTGTTAATAACAATACTTAATGCAGAATCTGATCGATCTATGTTACTTGTTCGCAAGTTGACGTAAAACTTCGCTACATGTATTAAGTCATTAACTTAATCACCAATAAATAATTTAACGATGCATCTTGCCACCGTGGTGGTATAAAACTTCACTCTTGTAATTACTGTTAGTTTTTATAGTAAATATCAGCTTCAGTATTATATTTTGTTATAGGCTATACAGTACTTATGAATTTTAAGTTGCAAAAGTTTCACTAAGTCTTGTTTTTATGTTTTATATTAAAGTAGATAGTCTGTTTGATCGTAGATTGCTTTCGTCATTTCGTCCTGTGTCCTTCAAGAAACACAAGCAACATTTTTTTGTAATAATTACCTTATAATGTACCTATATCTAAGTATATACAAGAATTTCTTAATATAGTAAGATCTTTTTTTTTATTAGTGGTGAGTTTGCCCTTGGCCAGCATCTGGCCGTGTAGCGAAGATGAGGCCTAAGATGGTGCGCGCTCACCCAGAAGATGCCTATTGGCGACATGTCCCTAAGGGAAAAGCCTAAAAATAAAGATTAAAAAAAAAAAGATGCCTATTTACTCGAACTTTGAAAATATTTGGGTTATATGAGCTAGGAAATATAGACGCCGGCAGGGAGTTTCAAACCTTGGGTGCACATTACCTGGGCGATGTTTTAAAGCGCATGGTCCGAAAAAGAGGGATAACTCCTATCCCTCTTTTTCGGACCATGCGCTTTTTTATTTTTCCAAAACTTCCTCCTCATCTAAGACGACACGTTTGGTCTAGTGGCTACTAACCCCAGCTGTTAACCAAACGGTCGCGGGTTCGAATCCCGCTAGGGGCAAATGTTTATGTGTTAACATTTTACCTTTGCACCTGAGTCATGGATGTTTTTTATTCATAATATGTATGTATTTACAAAAAAAGTAACGTATAATAGGTATCCATAATACAAACATTAAGTTGCTTACTTTGGAACTAGATGGTGCTGTGTGGAATGTGTGAATATATTTATATTTATTTATATTTATATCTAAATGTAATTGAACTAGTGGGAATAAACGTCGCTCTATCCTCGTTCATCGCTCTTTCCATAGGACAGATTTTTTTTTTTTCAAAAAAATTTACCTGTGTATACTCTTACTGTATTTACTTTTTGGGCCATTTCTAATTCTCCCATTGACTTATCTGACGCATGACATATTTAACTCCATAAAACTCTCGTATTTATATGGGTAGACAGTTCATTATTATTAAAACCGATACACTTCAGTTTATATCTGACTTTCCATGTCATGAAAGATTATCTAGTGCATTCACTCTTATGTCAATGTACTAAGAGCCATTTTGCAACATAAAATATATGTATGTCTATCTATCCATGTGTAATACAAGTGTTAACTCATTACTTTGTTGAGATAAAGTCGGGTTTATAGCTTAATTACTTCAAGTATCTCCATCAAAGCAATTAAGCCATAGCAATCACATTGTTGATGGGATTCTCGCGCAGTGTAAGTAAATAAACGTAGTATACTTAGTTAAATACTTAGTGAAGGGTGAATTTTTTTTGTTACTTTTTCTTAATTACTTATTATTTACTATGATTACTTAGTGACTTATTTACTTATTTTTTATTAGTGACAGGGCACAGTTTGTTTCGCAGTCATTTGGCAGCCCGTATGAATGACAGAAGCAGGCGTGCAATAGTTACATACAGACAGACTGATAGACTTACTTTCAAATTTACAATATTAGTATGGATTATATTTTTAAATTAATACAGTTTTCGAGCCGTGCTTATAGAAAACTATACGTATGTAACTTCCAGTTAAAACCAGTAAGTACCCTTACCATGAGTTTACCAAAAACTGTCAACTGTCAATGTCACATTAACAATTTTCCTTATTAATATTTTACGCTCTCGCTAGCGAATGCGGTCATTATAACTCAAGGTAGAGGTACTGATGATGAAATGTACTTACGGTTGTCATATGGGTACACCGCGTATTTATATCTTAGACGACACGTTTGGTCTAGTGGCTAGTAACCCTAGCTGTTAATCAAGCGGTCGCGGGTTCGAATCCTGCTAGGGGCAAATGTTTATGTGTTAACATTTACCTTTATACCTGAGTCATGGATGTTTTGTATTTATAATATGTATGTATTTACAACAAAAAAAAGTATTGTATGTAGTATATCAACCGTCTGGTATCCATAATACAAGCATTAAGTTGCTTACTTTGGAACTAGATGAAGAACTAAATATATATAGGTATATATATATATATATATATATATTTAAAGACAGTTACACATATCTCGTTTACCACTAAAATTATTTCCTTTAAATATCACATAAATAGTACCGAAAAGAGGATAAAAAAATAATAAGTAGGTACCTTAGTCTGTTCAACTTGATGTCTCGCGTGTTATGTGCGGACCCCTTATTTGTTTGATTACTGTCATTAGGGATCCGTTCGTCCGCTGCGGGCTACTTTCGACACATTGTTTTGGCTTCATGGAATTATCACTTTGCCTCCTCCTTGGTACAGGCGTCGACAAAAGTGCTATATTATAAACTACTGTTGCACTCGACTTTATTTTATTTTCAAATTCAAATTCAATTCAATTCAAAAATGATTTCAAAAAGAAACTATTACACCATATACTATAGTAAATTTAAAGAAAGAAAGACATAGGTACATAAGTAGAAGAATTCAATTTATTTTCAAATTCAAATTCAATTCAAGTTATCTTTTGTATACAAAAAAAAACACTAAAATACAAAGACAACGAAGAACAAGAACAACACCATAAACTAAAGCAATTTATATTTTTATATTTATAAATTTATATTTTTGTGAGCTAGTTGAGAATAGATCTAAACTTGTATAATATATAAACAATTGTATACTTCGTCTGCGTAACTTTATAAAATACTAGCTGTTGCACGCGACGTTGTCCGCATAATTTTATAAAATATAGTCTATGTTACTCTCTGATAATATAGCTTCCCAACAGTGAAAGAATTTTTCAAATCGGTCCAGTAGTTTTTGAGTTTATTCAAAAATACAAATCTTCTCTCTGTGTAATAATATTATTAGTACCATGTAAGTTTTTCATTATTTCTCACCATTTCTTTTTAGTTAATTTCTATAGTTATAGTGTCAATAAGTCATATTTAAGGCTGTCAGGCCTTTTTAAAACTTCTGACAGTTCTAATTCTAAGTAAGGTATGTTTCCTTCAAGTCTCATAAAAACTGTCTGTTTCCACTCACTTACACATAATAAATAAATAAGTACGGAATTCCTGATCATATCATATCGCAGGAGAAGTTAACCAGACCTTTCATTGCTTACAATCTGGTATGCAAATGGGGGTCAAATTATAATTGTGATTTAAACTTCACCAACCAATTTACTTGACCCGCGCTGCCATTTTAAATGTAGACGATGAGAGATCTAAAGACTCTGGATAACGTTTGAATTGTTTCTTGTAAAATAACAATGTGGATTCAGACTTTTGGCTTCGTTAGTTTTTAACGAACTTCTCCTTTACCTGAATTATTAACGGTATCAAAAAATATTTTTTTGGTGTGGACCACCCTTAACATTTAGGGGTATAAAAAATAGATGTTGGCCGATTCTCAGACCTACCCGATAAGGACACAAAACTTCATCAAAATCGGTCCAGCCGTTTCGGAGGAGTTTGGCAACAAACACCGCGACACGAGAATTTTATGTTACAAATTATATACCTACTCACTAGCTTTTGCCGCGCCTTTGTCTTCCTTTATTAGGCGTTAAAACATTATTTTTCAAGCTTTTTTATAAGGCGTTAGATTTTTTATTTTCATCTTAAGATGATCCTTCGGGAACCTTTTTTTTTTCTTAATAAAAAGTACTCTGACCATTTTTGTAAAGACCCTGGCAAAATCTAATGTTGAACGGTTAATGTTGAGTTGAGGTGTGAAAGCGTAGTAGATTTTTTGTGTTTTTTTTAGACTATTTGGCTGTTTGTGCACGCTAATCTCAAAAACCGCTTGACAACCGATTTGAATGCGGCTTTCACTGATGTATTGATGAATACCTACCTGTATTGAACTATTGGATAATTTTTATCTCACAAATAGGTATAGGTTCCTGGGGGATTTTCAACATAAAGTTAATAACTTAACTAAAATGATAGAAGTGCTTAAATTACATATAGGTACTCGTAATATTCTCTCGGTAATATGTAGTTATAACATATATGTATTAATTTTTAGCCGAAGCATATTGATCGAATATATAATAGGTACTCATGCGTAACCTTGCTCCTGGATCGTTCATGCGTGTCTTAATTCAACGCTCTGGGTCCAATTCCCATGCAATTACCATTCCATGATACGCTATTCAGTCTGCAAAAGTAAAAATAGGAACAGAGTGTAATCTAGTCAAAGAATTCATTTTATAGTTACACTAGCTGTTGTAAGCGACTTGGCTCGCGTAACTTTATAAAACACTAGCTGGTGCCCGCGACTTGTTCCGCGTTCGGGATGAAAGGTACCCTATGTCCTTTCTGGTGTCCCAGACAACGTGTATGCAAAATTTCATGGTGATCGGTTCAGTAGTTTTTGCGTGAAAGAGTTACAAATATCCATACATACATCCATTCGTACTAATATTATATATGCGAAAGTTTGTATGGATGTATGGATGTATGTATGGATGTTTGTAACTCTTTCACGCAAAAACTACTAGTAGATCCATACAAACTTTCCAATTTATAATATTAGTACGGATGTAGAATAGCACAGTCTGATTCTTTATTCGAACCAACAGGAAAAAGCAGTCCAAGTCGACCGATCATTGTAGTCTGCTTCGTCAATCGAACCAATAGGAAGAAAGTCCGCGTAGTCCGATCAATCGGACGAAGCAATCGGACCACGCAGTCTCCGTTGATTTGTTTTTGTTGATATTTCTAAATTAAGTTTCTTTTTTCATTTGGATTGTAAATTAATCGAAATAAATATTATTATTACTATATTAAATTAAAGAAATTTTTATACCTAAAGCTTAATTACTGCAGTATTTTTAATATTGTGAAACCACAATATTCGATGGCATCGAATGTACCTGTTTTGTGCTAAAATTAAGGTGTCCATGTGTCAGTGGTTTTGGACATTCGGTGCCTGTAAATTGTGTGATTGAAGAGACCAATTTAAATCAAACTGATTATAGGCTTCGACATTATTTATTAAGCGAACCGTATCGATAGGGTATGCCCATTTTAGGTGAAATTACAAAACTTTTAGTTCTCTTCCTAAATTATAGGATAATTTGTGGTCACTTTGTGCGTCCGTCTAGCTGTATAACCGTTAACTACTCCCAAACCACGCAAAGGAATTTGATGCGGTTTTCACCATCAATTAGATAATAGAATTTTTCTTGGACGAAGCCGGGAGCTGGTCGCTAATAGGTATTATATATTTTTTAAGTGTAAGCCTCTGGAAATAGTGAAATAATTTTTAAATAGATAGGTATTTAATCTGAAAACTTCTTTAGGCGCGCTTTTGTTGAGGAGTGAACGTAAAGTGAACCGTCACGCTTGGTACGGTGACGCTCAATTATCGGACTAAGACTTAAGTGTCCAATTGACAACATAGGTACAAATTAATAAATGTTGCCCCATATAACTCCGCAATAATATTTAATGCTAATTTATAATCTTCTTTGGTTTCAGGTAATTAAGACTTTCATGAGGCTTCGCTGGTATTGAATGTATGCCAATAGTAGGCTATGTAAGACGTAGATTATGCTCCGGTATTTAGTGAACGCATTTGGTTGAACCAGTTGGCACAGTGCTTTGATGTTTTTATTACAAGACGAATGGGTTGTACTTGTTTGCACTCTTGCAATCGATTTAGTATACTTGGCGAAGCCTATGAGTATTACTGGGATGACCGACTTTTGTATGGGTATCAGAGAATTACGGCCTGTTTCAATTATGGTACTGGAAAGGAAATGTGGTAAGAATATTTTTAGTTAAAATCATTTTAGTACTTATGCCATTACAAATAAAGACAATATTAACACAAAACATGTGTTGTACATATTTTAGTTCTTTTACGCTGTATCTAAAACCCAATATAATTTTTAAGGCTATGTTGGATCGATTTTTTTTTATCTACACTATTCGAGTTATACGCTATTAGCCACAGGCCATAGGTAGTCTGTGCTACTAGCTTATACCCATGACTTCCGCGTCTCTTCTAGCATAATGGTTTAATTATTATTTTGAGATGATCCCTCGGGACTTTTTTTGTAAGTAAAAGGTCTGTAACCTGTAACCTGTTTCTGTAACCTTGACGACGTGTATATTTCATGATGATCGGTTGAGTAGTTAAGACGTGAAAAGGTAACAGACAAACGGAGAGAGTTACTTTCACATTTTATAATCTGTCTATATATATGGAGTCCGAAACAGCTGAACCGATTTTGATGAAATTTTCAAACAACCTTCAGATTAGTCCAGCGGGTAATCCTGTGAAATTTGGTAGCTATTGGACGCGGACGAAGTCGCGGTCATATACTATAGCGTCCGCGTTCTGGATGAAATGTCCAAGACAACTCGTATGCAAAATTTCATGGTGATCGGTTCAGTAGTTTTTGCGTGAATGCGTAACAAACAAACAAACAAACAAACTCACATTCTCATTTATAATATTAGTAAGGATTAGTATATATATCGCCTAACAATGTTTATCCGAGCACTATGCGAACAAAATCTCTCTTGTTTACAAAATACAGCGTATAATCCGAATGGTTTATTCGATTCTTTTTGTTCCCGGAATAAAACTGTTTTCAATATAAATCATCCGACATACGATGATCGAAAGTAAATGGGAGCATTCATCAATCATTCACAACCAAATGAATTTTCATCGAGAACCGTATAATGTTGTGTTAAGAGAAATCGTTCTATACAAAGTAATAGTTTTCCGGAAATACTCGGTATACAATAAATATACTTGGTTTGTGTTCTGTAATAATCTGTGGTGTTCTGTTTGGTGATGACGAGTGAATTAAATGATAATGACATTGACATTGACGACATTGACATTGACAGAATGACATTGACGTTTGACCTATAACGTTTCTATGAAACGTTTCATACAAGACTGGGAATATTTTTTGAAAAATGACCTTATTATAGGGTTAAGTATGTTCTTCTTTTGTTTTCCACATTGCAAAAGTCTGTCTAAACAGGCACTCAAGGCTTTTTTCTTTGTTAAAGCGTTTTAAAAGTTACTTAAATAAAGCAACAGTAAAGAGGTCTGATACGTGAAATGGTAGATTTAGTTCGTTCTACTTAGTAGTTTTAGCCTAGTTCCGAGTGTAGTGTTCTGTGGGGAAGCTAGATCTAGATAAGTGTTACAAGAACTTGATAGACTTACTTATAGGAAACCACATTCTCGGCGAAAGGGATGAGGGTCGCAAATATAACTAACTAAAACCAGACGTCGTCGAGTTACCATCGAATTGACTAACTTGTAAAATAATTATTATTGCGTGCTTTATTTTTATATAAAATAAAAAAAAATTATTAAATTTAAAAACTCATTTTTTTATATACTTATATAATATATTGTCAAAACAACTTATCAAAACTATGTCTTAAAAGTTACTTATAAATTTTCCCTGTCATTATAATTATCTGCTTTTTCTCAATTGTTCTCACCAATGTTCTTTAAAATTCAAATTTCTCAACAGCGAGAGGTTGAGATCTCTCATGAACTCCATATTATATATAATACTAGCACGCGACTTCGTTTGCGTAACTTAAGCGCACTTACTAAAATAGGTTTCTATAGGTAAAAAATTGTCTAAATCGGTCAAGTAATTTTTGAGTTTATTTATTACAAACAAAAATATAAAAATACAAATCTTTTCTTTTTATTTACTCGATCAAACGCGTCGAACGCGTAAACGTTTATAAGACTCTATATCTTATAAAACTCTATAAAAAATAATACTGATTTTTAAAAAAAAACCTACAACGTTCAATCCAATCAAATTAATAATGGCGATCATATTTGAAATAGCGTTAACAAAGTTGTAAAATGAATTCCGCTTTCGCGTATCGGCTCTGAACGTTCTATCGAGGATCATTTTCCCAATTCGACCTAATTTTCGGGTGAATCCGGTGTACTTCCAGTAATCCCGGATGTACTAAACGGTCCAAGTTAGAGGTGACGAGCTGTTGAAAAAATACGCTATGTAAGTAAACTCGACAAATAAAGTGCTTCATCACCCTAAGATTGAACATTCTTTGTATGTTGTAGAATGATAAGGTCTGTTTTCCTTTGAAAATTCAAAGTGACAATTTCTATTGCTATCTTTATTAGCGACTAGCTGGTGCTCGCGACTTCGTCCGCGTGGAATAGTTATTTTAGGAATCATTTGGGTATCTCGAACGGTTTTCACAGCGCACGCAACGGAAGCCCTCAAAGATGAATAATTTTCCCCGTTTTTTTTTCCACATTTTCGACTGTTTCTTCGCTCCTATTAGCAACGTGATGTTATATAGCCTAAAGCCTTCCTCGATAAATGATCTATCCAACACAAAAAGAATTTTTCAATTCGAACCAGTAGTTCCTGAGATTAGCGCGTTCAAACAAACAAACTCTTCAGCTTTATAATATTATAGTATAGTATAGATGACAAAATATGTCAACCAGTAATCAATTACTATTTCAAATCTAAGCCTTAGCGTATTTTGAAATGAATGGAATTTGTAATCGAAACTGATAAAGCACTTTTCTTGTCTGCTTTACAATAAAATTTAAGGTAATCCTTATGAAGTATAAGATTCCTTATACACGTGAGTAAGGTAAGCCTGAACTCATTCCTGTTCTTATGTTACACTTATTCTATTTGTATCCTGTACCTTTTTGCGTGATCAAAAATACCAATAGACCTTTAAGTTTGCGTACAAATCGTAGACGACATCCCGCTAATGGGTTGTCTGTCTATCAGTTATAATTCTACATATAAAATGTAATCAGTTAATCAACACGATTTTTTTTTATAGTTGATCCAATAGTAAACAATTGTTTAAATTATAAATAGTATACGTAATTATGGGAATTTTAAAGTTGTCGTAACCTGATTTCGAAAAAATCTTAAATTAATTTAAAAATAATTTGTATGTTATTTTTGTATTATCGTATATGTTATGTTAGTAAACACGTGATAAAATAGTTTTTTTAATTACAGGAACATATATATATATATATATATTTAGTTTATTGCCTATGAAAACACACACTAGGCATGCAAGCCCGTATCGTGTGTTTCATGAGTTTTAATTTTATTTTTTGATATTTAAGTAAAATAAATATCAAAAAATAAAATAATATATAATATTAGTTATAATGATTAAAATTGAAATAATAACAATCTCTTAAAATTGAATATTTCTCGTAATTTTTTCTATTGTCGGAATAATTTCATTGTATTAAATATTTTTATTGATGCTTGTTGCATAAAACCGCTGTTCACTCCTAACTTGGAGCAAAGTTAGAGACATCGCACCCTAAGTGACCCCGAACTTCATAAATTGACGGAATTTCCAGAAGTTTTCTTTATACGTATCCAATTGGGCTGAACTTTTCTCTGATGTTCTCTTAAACGAATAAATTTTTGGCCATATTGTTATTAAAAGACTTGCTTCTAGAGAACCCGGTTTTTCTAATTATCAAAGATCGATACCGCAAAACTACTGGAATGTGTACCTACTGACTACTGGCCGTTTTCCAAACGTCGCTAGCATAGAGCTTTAGCTTGTATATGAAATTAAATTCGGAAAAATCCATTAGCTAACGTGCTTTTAGCTTTAGATCCAATAAAATATTCATTCACCTGAGGCTTTACTTTTTTAAGCAAGAATATTTAATATTTAGATAGTACTACCTGTTGCACGTAACTTATAAACTACGTCCGCGTAACTTTATAAAATATAGCCTATGTTACTTGCTGATAATGTAACTTTCTATAGGTGAAAGAGTTTTCAAAATCGGTCTAGTGGTTTTTGAGTTTATTAATTACACACACAAATATACAGATCTTCTCTCTTTATAATATTTGTATAGACCATTTTTTTTGACGAGGAGTAATCCGCTTACAGATTCCCTACCGCTGGCTAGACGGTAGGGTTATGTGGGGGTCGCCCAGCACCTGATCATACCGGCACTGGGAATACCCACTAAAACTCCCCGGTGCCTCCTTGCCCTGTAAGCGGGGTGGACCGGGTTCTGCCGAGGCAACAAACTCCGATCCACCTTAGGGCAGCCAACGCCAACGGGGGATTGCCCGGAGACACCCAGGCAATCCCCAGATGGAGGGACCTTGTGCAGGCACACGTAGCTGGCCAGCTATGTGCGCAGGTCCTCTGGGACATTTAAAGACGGGCTACGTATGCCCATTATTTGTATAGAGCATAGATTAATGACCATAGATAAATGAACAAACGGTACTAAACGAAGTCACAAATTAACTTAAAGAGATTAAATTAATTAATCGAAAAAGTCTAATTAATTATGTAATTAGACTTTTTCACATTTTATTTAGTCGTTAACCGCTTCCGCTTAAGACTTGGGGCAATACCTCAGCCTAAGCACGTAGTTTCATAAATCCGCGAATTCTTTTGGTGCGCGCCTCGAATAATTTATATTAAAGAGTTACTACTGGGGTGAACTGTCGACGCGTGAAAACGCGGACTTATGTGGGTTGTTCATAATACTTGTTGGTACAATGTGCAAATAAAGTTTATTTGCTTGGAGTGTTAGAAACGCCCTCTATTGTTGACCATACTAAAATACCAAAATTGTTTATTTTTGAACGAAAAATCTTCATATCTATTCTTCTAAAATTTGTGAGACTATTATCCGTCTTACTACATTCTTCTACTTTTCGTGCCTCTCCAATAGAGAACTAACTTCATTTTTTTTAATCTTTCCTCATATTTTGCGAATCGAAACAATTATTGTTCAACGGGTCTAATACTTTTTTTTTACGTGAAAAGGGGAAATAGTCCAAATTAAGTTTAAGTATGGCTTTAAATCGAAATCTTGAGCTTAATACAAGAATTTTTTTATATGTTCTTCTTGGAAGTAAGTATCTAAAAACTTTTTTCAAAAAAAATTTTGTTCTGAGCCGAGCAAGGGTTGAAAAAATAACCGAAGAAATCCGAAGAAAAAGTTGTTCTTTTTCTTCGGATGACATCAGAGCATTGTTTACATCAGCGCTCTTTCTTGAGCTTCGCTCCCACGAGTCCCACGCTCATGCTTCTCTTTCATTTTCATTACCGAGATGATGAAATACTGGTTCACTCTCGCATTACGCATGTTATGCAGTCAATACAACTTTTTCCTATAATAGATGAAAAAGAGGTTAATTAGCCTATTCGTCGCCCCTCAGTCGACCTGTAAATGGTAGCATCTGCAAAAGGTGTGTGCTAAATTTAGCATTTTCTTCTTTATCCATGCACAAGCTGTCTAAATATCCTTTCAAGTTGAAATAGCATTACCCATTTTACCTATCTAAACGGCGGATCGGAGGTGCAAAGGGAAATTGAAGAAAGTCGCAAATTGAATACGCCACTTGATTAAACATGAACAAAAAAAATCTCATTTGAACTTTTTCAGGTTTGATTAGTAGATATCCGATGTTTTCAGAATGTATTTCTTTTAACTTGTCGCTAAGAGTGACTTCACTTTATTTGAATATATCGATCGACATCCAAAAGGAATAAATTTATCCCTGCTTTTTCAATAAATTAAGGAAAAATAGAAGCTCGATTGTTCACAACATTATTCCTCCATTCATAGATGAATGATTGGTCTCGCTGCGCTTGACTAGATACCGCCGTTGTACTTGTAAAATGCGGCAAAAAATACCACGCCGAATAAGGCGTACCCGAGCCAGTCACACTGCAAACTGTCTGTGATGTGTACAAGATGTGTACGTGCCGAATGTTTTACTAAATTTTAAGCATAATAAAATGCTAGTTTGCGTTGTGAAACTGTGTAAAAATATAATAAAACTGTGTAAAAAGTCATAAAAAGTGACGATGTTTTACACACACTACAATAAAAAACTGCCGCATTTACGGAGCTATCGTTTTTTGTATAGTACTCTATCAATAATCACTGCATAATAATATAAAAAATAAAAAATAAAAATTACTTAGTATGAATTGTGTAAGCTGCTCGAGGTTGGAAAGTGTGCTCTTAAGCTCTTAAGAATGAATATACCCTTACTCGAGTATCAATATGGTTTCCTCCGACATCCACCACAGCATGTCGCCGACTCAGTAAATAATTCATAACGAGAAGGAAGTAAAAAAATTCTCTTTCTTGTAAAATGAGGAAGCTCTCGGAATGAGACGATACAAGAGGAATGCTGATGAGGTGCGAGCGAGATGCAAGATCCGCAAATAAAACGCTAGAGAGAGACAGATGCTTGGAGCAAGCGATGTGAGGATTATCTGAAAAGAAGGGCATTGGTAAATTAAATTTAAAGGAATTGTAAATTACGTCCAAGCGTGAACAAATAATAACCTCACTGGCGCATTTGTAAATAATATTAATTTGGATATTGAGAACCAAAGCTTATGACGACAAAAAACCAAATATTTACTAGATTATATATGAATACTAGCTGACCCCACAAACGTTGTTTGCCAAAAAATAAAAAATAAAAATTAAGGGTAGACCACCCTTAGCATTTAGATGTTTACAAAAATAGATGTTGGTCGATTCTCAGACCTACACGATAAGCACACAAAATTTCATCAAAATCGGTCTATCCGTTTCGGAGGAGTTTGGCAACAAACACTGCGATACGAGAATTTTATATAATGTATTAAATGAAAAAAATCATTTAAATTATTTTTATAAAAAAATCAAATTCCTTTTGAAAAAGAAAAATAGTGAAGCTAAAATAAAATATGTTAAAATATGCATAAAACCGATATCTATATCTGCGGTTAGTTATCTCTACATCTAGTTGCTTTTGCAATATTGTAACACCTCATATTAGCATGCATGAAGTCATGTCATAATATATTCTCAAGAAGATAGAAATCATATGAGATTTATACGTGAACATATTACTTGAATATTTTATTATATTCATTGCGTTATTTGTTTTAAGAAAAGTGTTAGTCCCCTATTAATGATAAACATATGTATGAGTATACTCGTAACATACAGTATACCTAATCTTTAGCAAAAATTAAAAAAATAGGCCTACTTCCACTTGGATCCACAGCTTAGCTCCACATGTGGATCCGCGGATACCTTTATCTCCTCTTAAATCCACGTGTGGATCCGCGGATACTTTTATCTCCTCTTAAATCCACGTGTGGATCCATGGATACTTCTTTTTGCTCTTCTATCCACCAGGTGGATCCAAGTGGAAGGAGGCCATAGTGCCTCCTTTCACTTGGATCCACAATTAGCGGGTTGTGGATTTAAGTGGCATAATTTTTTTTTATTATTTTTGGATCCCCTCGTTTGTGGATCGAAGTGGCATATAAAATTATGTTAATTATTGAGTCCCCTCAACGGTAGATTTAAGAGGAGATAAAGGTATCCGCGGATCCACATGTGGAGCCAAGCTGTGGATCCAAGTGGAAGGAGGCAAAAATATGACAAATTTTAACATGGAAATTCACAATTGCTCCCACTCACGTCAGCTATTCGAAGCTGAAAAAACGTAGTGTTGATTAAAGTTTTTAATTAAAACCTTTTTTGGTCTCAGCGGACTCAGATACCGGGGCGCGGCTGTTGAAACTTCGCCGCTTTTTTTATACGTATGTTAAATTTCAAAAAAGCCTATCGGTTTTACATAAATAAATGGCTACTATGCTTTTGTTTACATTTTTATGCCAAATTATTTTATTAAACACATGTGCAACGTAAATATTTGGTTTCTGTTATTCTGTTATTCCATTTTGAATAACATTCAATGGATAATAATGATAAAGGCTTTTCATGTGCACGAAAATATCTGAGGTATTTGTCTTTTGTATCTGGGTGGAAGTTTGACAATCGTGAGTGCATGCGTATTTGTGCGTTCGCTCGTGTGTGTGTGTGTGTGTGTATGTATGTTTATCTGTGTGTGTCTCTCTGTGGAATCGAAGCTCCCAAACGGATGGCTCAATAGAATGCTTAGTAGGGTTTATAATTTTAATTATAGCTCGTATCCTGTATTATCCATACAGTATACATAATCCTGTATTATTATTATAATCCTGTATTTTCAAATATAAAATCCAAGGAAAGTGGCAGAGTACTTCAATTTAATGAAGGGTTTGATTGATTTTATACCTTTTTTGAATATTTCTAAGATGGCCAGAAGCTGTGTCAAGTGCTCCGGTCTTATCCGATGGTAAAAGCCTTGAAGGTAGTCTTTAAGTGCTTAGGGTATATGTAAAGTACATAACCGTACGACTGTTACAAGCGGCTCATTGAGAAGTATCAAGATTGCTCCGAAATTCTCGTATTCTCGAATACGCAAGTGCGTGAATAAAGTAAAATGTAATGCTATAGGCTCAAGTTAAAAGCGAAAGCAGGAACTCTTTGAAATGGAATTTAAAATGGACCCCATTCAATACCATATTAAACACAATATAACCCAAGGTGCTTTCCTTAATGCTCCGGATATTTGGTGTCAGTGTGCGTGACCCTGAAACGATAGCCACTTACGATAGACACCCGCAACTTGGTGCTCGCATTATAAAGGTGCCAAATGTTTGATTTTAAGAAATAAAAAAAATATCTTAATTATAATAATTTAATAGTTTTTCATTGGTACCTAATCATTTATTTAAGATTTCATCTATGAATTAAAAATTAATAAAGTAAGAGATTCACTTAGCTTCATTTAGCTTGTCCATTAGTAATCTAAATTTTTATTCCTTACCGACAAACTACCTATCGGTCTACTGACGATTCACAAATTGCCAAACTTATGCTCAACAATGTGACATGATAAACTTCACATGAAAAGACGTTTCAAGTAAATATTGAGACTTGAACCTTTTCAAACTTAATTAACACTAAGGATCTTCGTCACGTAAGCATAGCCCGCGTAAGCTTAAGGTTTACGGTCACACTCACAAGTATGAACTCTAAAGAGCCTTTGAGTGTTGTTCCCAGGAAGTGACCTGGACTTAGCGTTTGTGCCTTGTACCAGACGACAATTTAATACCGCCCCTTTCATCCTACAGTCGAAGAGGCTGTGTAGGAGAGGAAATAATCCCTCCTTTGGGACAATTCCCGTTATAACATTTAGTGAAGTCAGCGCCAGTAGAACAGTTTGATTGATGGATAGCTTTGTCACATTTTTATATCCAAGATTTTTTTATATATCGATAATAAAGACAAGGTCATTTTTCTATTTTCTTTGTACTCTATTATCATAATTTGTGGAAATTACAACGATTCCAGTAACAAACGAGTATTTTTATGATAATTTGTGGTACGCATGCTGACTACTTGATTTCAAGTGATTAACATCGTCCATAAATACGAGAAACACCAAGTGATTGGAAATATAGAATAAATTTATAGCCTAATAAATCCTAATAAAACTGATTTTTATTCAATAATATTTGTTTAAAGACTACAGTCCGGTCATATTAGCATAATGTCGTAAGCTTGTTCCTGGACAACATCAAAAACTAATATTTACGAAGGGTAGGGGTAACTATTACAAAGCTTTTTAATGAAACACTAACATCTAGGAATTATTGCATTTTTTTAAACAATGTGCTCAGGAGCTGCATGAGCTGATACCGCCTTCCCCTTTCTTCCATCGGACATACAGACGTACGGCTCGCTACCATCCTCATCTTGTTGAAATCCCTCCTTTTCGGACCAAGCGCTTTGAAACATCCTTTATAATGCGCACTGCCAGGGTTTGGAACTCCCTGCCGGGGCGTCTGTATTTCCGAGCACATATAACCCTAATCTTTTCAAGGTTCGAGTGAATAGGCATCTTCTGGGTGAGCTCGCTCCATCTTAGGCCTCATCCATGCCACATGGCTGGTTGTTGGCCAAGAGCTAACCCATAACTTATAAAAAAAAAAAAAAACAATTTGTGTGAAAAAATAGTATTTCTTTAATTGTTAAATACCTATTTATTTTACTAGGTAAGTCGCGGGCACCAGCTAGTATATTATGAATATGAAAAAGGTGCATTTTCCTGTGCCCACTAAAGCAAATTGAAACACAAAGGTTGCACAAAGGTATAAAATTCGAGAACCCAATATCAACTCTGTATGCCCTAGTTTCCGAAAGTGTCTTGTAAAACTGATTGATCGTATTGTAGGAAAGCATAAGCATAGCATAGGCATAGGGGAATGGCATCTTTTGTAATAGTATAAGAAAGAAAGAAAGATTTTTAATCACTGCACGCAACACAAAGAGACACATAATACAGAAATCACAAGACAGAAATTAATAAAAAAAAACACCTAAAAGATGTGTGTGTCCTCGCGGCAGTCAAAATCAAAATCAAATCAAAATATTTATTTATCAATTGGGTTTCTACAAGAAACTCTTATGATCTTCATTATAAATTTAAATTTACCAGAGTTTCGGAAAAAAAGGACAAGATGATGATCCTGAGAAGAAACCCCGAAAGAAACTCAGTGAATACTGGCTCAGCATTGTGCTGAGATGCTAGACAAGCATCCGCAGCGCTGATTTTAGAATAGAATAGAATAAAATTTTATTTGCTACAAAGGATGTATACATAGACATAGGTAAATAAAAAAAATAAAAAAAACTTAAACGACACACATAAACGTCCCCTGCAACAAACCGGCTCCAACTAAGCATAATGCAGGTTTTAAAAAACCTGCGCTGGTCTTCCGTTGGAGCCAGCACCGTTTGTGACTCAATACACAAACATCTATATCATCTATAGTACGAGTATGATGACAATCATAGTATACAACTAATATTGTAAAGAAAAAGCAGTATTTACTTACATAGGTATGTTCATAAAAGCGATTTTGAAAAACAATGTCCCTCATGCCCTTATTCTTGTCACGTACAAATATTTAAATTGAATTATAGCTTCCCATTATATTCAAAGGTCTCTCCAATCGATCTACATTATCTAATAAGCCAGTTTTGACAGTGTTCCAAAATGTTAACTCTCGTCTAACTCAAAATGTCCCAAAACTCCCCAAAGACGCACCTGTACTAAGCCCGTTAAGAACTTGAGGGTTAAGGTCTGACATTTACAATTAAGTACCTCACTAAGGGTTTATATTTACTTAAGCTCAATACAAATTGATATACAATTACCAGCAATTACAGTAATTTCAATGATGCTATAATTTTAAGGTATTCCGTCTCAAGTATCATAATTGGCTCAAGTTTCTTGTTTATATTTTGAACTAGCTGGTGCTCGCGACTTCGTCCGCGTGGAATAGTTATTTTGGGAATCATTTGGGTATCTCGAACGGTTTTCGCGGCGCACGCAACGGAAGCCCTCAAAGATGAATAATTTTCCCCGTTTTTTTTCCACATTTTCGACTGTTTCTTCGCTCCTATTAGTCGCAACGTGATGTTATATAGCCTAAAGCCTTCCTCGATAAATGATCTATCCAACACAAAAAGAATTTTTCAATTCGAACCAGTAGTTCCTGAGATTAGCGCGTTCAAACAAACAAACTCTTCAGCTTTATAATATTAGTATAGATTTAGATTTTTCAGCAACATATACTTAACTTCTTAACTTTAATTGGAATGTATGTATTTAATTTTTTTGAACCATCAAATTAAGTTATTCTAATGTTTCTATTGTTTGTAGCAAAAGTTATAAACCGTGCATTGGCTGTGTTTGTCCTGCATACTTACTTATTCACTAATGGAGTTAACTAGGGTAAAAAAAACTTTTTAAAATTCGCTTTACTCTATCACTGATACACAGACTGACATTTATTATTACTATATCAAGTCAAGTGTATTTTAAAGTTCTGGTTTTTAATTGTTTTAACTTATAACACACTACATACATATAGTTAGCAACTTCTTTTCTTTTCTCGCAACTTCTTCTGCTTATTATTTATTTACTCTTATTCTTGATATTATTATTATTTAACTTGTTATGGTTCTTACAAAAAAATAATAACGCAATACTATAAAAAAAATCTCTAGATAAATCCTTCTTTACAGAAGAATTTTATTAAATTTATCAATAAATGTCTAACTAACCAGTTCCATTCAATTATTTGCAAATTTTCATCAGATAGTTGCTCCATTTCCTAATGGTTTCCAGGAATGAATTAACAATTGTTTACAAATTCAAAACAACTCTACCCCATTCTTCAAATAACCGATAAGTAGGTCATGAATTTGAAATTCACTTAGGCACCATAAATTTACATCCAAGTATTTTCACGTATTGTTATCATTAGTCATGCCAAAATAATTCTACAATAGGCTTAGGATTCTGTATAGAATGATTAATATTATAATAGTATTGCTTTGTAAGGTACTATTCTTTAATAACGGCTGGTGAGTTTAGTTTCAAAATCATTTTTTTTTAATTATTTTAGATAATAATAAATATTATAAAGCTGAAGAGTTTGTTTGTTTATTTGTTGGTTTGGTTGTTTGTTTGTTTGAACGCGCTAATCTCAGGTTCGAATTGAAAAAATCTTTTTGTGTTGGATAGATAATTTATCGAGGAAGGCTTTAGGCTATATAACATCACGTTGCGACCAATAGGAGCGAAGAAACAGTCGAAAATGTGGAAAAAACGGGGAAAATTATTCATCTTTGAGGGCTTCTGTTGCGTGCGCTGCGAAAACCGTTCGAGATACCCAAATGATTCCCAAAATAACTATTCCACGCGGACGAAGTCGCGAGCACCAGCTAGTTTTAGATAAAATTTTACGGAAACTAGAGTTGAAGGCACACCAAAATACACTTTTATTTCATAAATAAAAATGCATTATGTAAAATCTGCTAAATTCAAGAGTCCATAAATCAATCGAGGCGACATAATCAATTTCTTCTTTATAATCACATGCGACATCAATCCTTAATATGTACAGATTTTGATTACGATAATAAAGGACCGAAAGTACATCCCTGTGGCACACCCAAGCTAATTTATGTTTCACAAGACCAACAAAAGTTAATTTATAATTTATTCTCAGACCTGACCTTTTCGTTTCCGTTCTATTATTATTTCCATTTGAAAATTGAACAGGAAAATTGATAGTTCAAATTGTAATTTCATTTAATCAGTAACTTTACCCACTCTGCATAATCTAATAAATTATTAAGATCAGTTTCGTATTACGAATGTCAAGTCGAATAACATATTCGAAAATTACAGGTCTATAAATAGCAGGTTATAGAAATGAAGCTTATTTCATTTGACAAGAAATAAGAAGCTTGTTTTATTTTGACGTAGGCGTAAGTATATTATGTACCTGAAACATCGAAATACTGCAATAGAATTTGCGTCACAAATGCCAAAGCGGCACATAAAAAGTACGCCTAACCGCTTGGCCACGGGAACAGGCGGCGCGAACGGCGGAGCGACTGGCGGGGCGGCAATTCGTGTGGCACTATATGCACGCCACGGGTAGTAGCGCTGGTCGCCGCGACTTTATTCGCGGCGAACAAAACTAAACTGTGTTGATTCATGTCTATTCGCCGCGTCTACCGCTCGAAACTGTGGCATGCGCCGTACTGATTCATACATTTGTTTCTGTCGCCCGCCGCTCCGCAAGACGCTCTTGCGATTCGCTCGTCGGTCGTCCCGCCGCCGGTCGCCGCTACGCGTTGCATGTTTACTACATTTCTATACATTTATTTTAGTCGCAAGACGCTTCGTCGTTCGCGCCGCGCGATTTTTCGCTGAAGCGAATGCCCCGTGGCCAGGCGGTAAAACGGAATTCGTTGCATGGCTCTTGCCTTCATGCTTCAATGGTAAAAAGGTAGTAAAGACCAACTTCTACTATTCATTTTAAACTCCAATGTGTTGACGTAAAGTCAAATTTTATTTAATGACATAATATGTTTGGTTGGTTTTAAATGACAGTTGATGTTCTACGCATATGTCACTTTTAAATGTTCCATAAGGTTCGTACGGTCTTACTACAAAAACATTAAACACACTCTAATCAGGCTTAAAACACGTGTTAAAAAAAAACTTTACTACAAAAGAGTGTCTAGGCATTGTTTAGGGTTTAACAATGCTTGAGCATTATTTAAATTTAACCACCGCCATATGCTAGTTTAACGAGTGTCTATCTAGTTAACGGCCTCTCTTCCTCTGACGTATTGTGTCAAATTTCGTTTTGCGTATACTTAATAATTAATATTAAAGATTTCTTTTGATTTTATAAATGAGTATGGATATTTTAAATTTAATTGACATGGAGGATATGGATTACATGGATAATTTTTGAGATAGAATACATCGTGAGAGAATTAATCCATTCGAATATATAACTTTGGTAACAAGATTATTTATTTAATAAAGGATGATCTACCATGTGATGCTAGAGGTGGATCCTCAAATAAAAATTTTATTTAACAATTTTAACAAATCAAACTTTACATTTGACAATTACGTCAGTGTTAGTTACGTTCCATTATGCTCAATATTTTTTGGTATTACGAAATTTTATAAATAATCTAACGTATTTGTTGTAATTTATTATTTATTCTAATCTTATAATTTGCTGATATCATTAATATAGTCCGTAATAATAGCTTGTGAAAACCAAAATTCATCATTATATGCCTATCAGATCTGCGTAAAATGAAAACGACATGAATGCAGGGCGAGTGACTGAATGAATGTTTGCCAAGGTTGCCATAATTCAATAACATTCACGTACTTTAACACTGTCTACCGAAACAAGCGCTAAATAAGGTTTTGTGGTAGGGACATTTTAAACGCTCGCTGACCAATGCTTAAATGCTTAATGCTTGTCTAACTAAGCATGTGTTTGAACAGTGCTTACTGAATCTTTTGTAGTAAGACCGCTAGTGTTTTGTATGGCACGCGGATTCCATGTTGTAGTAGTTTGATGACATAAAACTTGACCTATTGCTTATTCAATACTAAATGTCAGACTTATCAGACTTATCACCCGTCTTATCTAAGCAAATCTTATTCATTACAAACATACAAATCTTCTCTCTTTATAATTTTAATAAAGTATATAGATTACATACCTGTGTCACAAAACCTATATCTCTATCTAATATATACTAAACGCAACAATTAAAGGATATAAAAAAAGTTGCAAATTTTTAGGTGATTTTCAACAACTTCGAAGAAAATGGTCGTACGGTGCTCATTAAAAAAGGAAATTGTAGCTTCAAGTCATTAGTTTTTGAATCCGAGCTTCAAATATTTTTTTCGTTGGTCTGATTTCTTCGAAGTTACAGCCTGTTGAAAATCACCTAAAAATTTGCAATTTTTTTATATCCTTTAATTTTTTGTGCTGATTGATTGATTTTTTTTTGGGCTGGATAGTCCATTAATCGAGTCCGCGTTAAAAATGTTATATAGAAAGTGTAGCTATATAACATTTTGAACGCGGACGAAGTCGCGGGCAACAGCTAGTATTAGATAAAAATAGATATTTGAATCAAACGACAATAGGAAGGACGAAGCATTTGGTGCTCCAATTTAAAGAAGTAATCTTCACTCGAACAAAAGAGGTTGCTAAATCTTCTCACAAACTTTTTTTACAATCAACCCTTATTGTTTGTTACAAAGTTGACCTTTTTGGCGACGGAAATTAAGAAAGTTAATTTACTTCGAAGTTAATTTACCTTTCTGATGGTTTAATGTGACATTTAAATTCGCCAAAGGGTTTGTTGAAACGATCAACATCAGGGATGTTGAAACCAACTTGTTGGACACATTGATATTTCCTATTGTAAAAGTAACAAATTTTGTATATATTCCTATACAAAATAATAATAAATAATCACATCGATTCTTCTTCACTTTTAGAGTGTATTTACATCAATGTAAGTACCAAAACTCAGGAAAAGATCAAAAGATACATTTCACATACCCTATTGTAGAACTAATCTGGGTTCTCTTAGAGGGGTTGTGCGGTCTCTTCCTCGCCAAGTACGTCAAACTATTTATAATTCATTGGTAAAACCACATTTATTATACTTGATTGAAATCTGGGGGAGTGCCTACAAATCAAATCTAGCTAAATTACAAATTACGCAAAACAAAATTATTAAAATGCTGTTTCTGGTTGCGCCGTGATCGAATAGTTGGCTGTCAAGTACCTTTATTTCTTTCACGTATACCCACCTTCCTAAAAATTATGGCCCTCACATTTTTCCTCTTTACCCTCTAATCAAAATAATGCACTACTGCCGATGACCGCCGCGTGAGAGGTCGAAGAGAAGAAAAAGGAACGCGCTCGCGCTTGAGCTGTTTTTCCAAGTATATATGGGTTTATCCCTAATCCGCGCCTTAACTCGTTCTCGGAAGTGAAGTGATTCATCCGCACCTTATCGCTGAACATTTAAATACATGTGAACAGTGTCTGCCAGTTGGACATTCAGAGATTCCTGCAGCAGAGCGCACCAGAGCACCGGTATAAGGTATGTGCATTTCCTTCTGCTTCTAATCCTGTCCTTCAGACGGTCATATTGTTCGCTTACAGCCGCAACCAGATATACAGTCCACTAAACCGCTAATTCAGGGATTCATGGCGTGATTCTGTCGCAATCCCGCCGCAACGAAATTTAGATTTCGTCCACCCCTTCAGGGGTTTCACCGCGCCTCCATTTGTTGGTCCTTACGAACCGGATATTTTTTGTTTTTTTCGAATCATAGGTTTCCCGCGAAACATTAGTTTAATAATTTGAATTTCGCGCGCTCCGCACCGAACGTTGTTTCTTAGCTACCTACTTGTATTATTATTATTTCGCTTTTCGCACGAAATGTCTAAGACAAAAGCAACCGACGCAAAACATAATAATGAGCTTGTGCTATTACAATCGAAACTTGATGCACTTTTTGAAAATATACAACGAGTGTATGATTTGTCAAAAGAGGTTCATATTAACGATGAAAATAAAGAGATTTTTTTGTGTTCCGTAGAAACGTTAGAAGATACGCGCTCTGAATTTAAGAGTATTGTTGATCGTTTAAATAAAACATTACTCCTGGTAGACCCGGAAACCGCACCTAGTTATCAATGTTTGAATGCCTTCGAAGACCTTTACTGTCGAATTAAACGCGTATTGAAGCGTATCGAGTCCGTACCGTCGAGGGTGGACAGCGCTGACCACGACCAGAAGGGTTCAACTGACCGCGTAGATATAAGATGTAGGATGCCTGCCCTTCCGCCTATAGAAATTATGTCATTTGATGGTGACATACGTACCTGGCCTTTGTTCTATGCAGGTTTTAAGTCATTGGTACATGATAATCCGCATTTAAACAATTCGGAAAAATTATATTATCTGATGGGCAAGCTTTCTAGTAAGGCGCAATCAGTATTTTCGGGTATTACACCATGCGCAGATAATTATGATACAATATTGAAATGTCTCATTGATAGATATCAGGATATTCGTACGATTGCAAATACCTACTTGGAACAGATGATGAATGTTAAGTTGAACGGTCCCGCCTCGGAGTCTAAGTTCCAATTATTTATGGATCAGTTTGTAACTGCCGCGAACGCATTGAAAAATTTGCAACTCGTAGATTTGTCAGATTTTATTATGTTACATATGGCATTAAAGAAGTTTGATTTGGATACCGTCCGCGCCTTTGAATCGCAGTATCGCGAGTATAAGATACCTACTTTCACGCAACTAACTGACTTTATTAGGAGTCAGCATAAAATATTCCATAACGCGCAGAGCCCGCCTACTTACAATAGTAGTAATAATACATATAAACCGCGAAATCGTATACCAAATCCGCACACTTATGTAGCAGTGTTACCTGCACGTAAGACATGTCTCTGTGAAAACATTGTGCACGATCACCTTTACAAATGTCCACAGTTTAATGATTTAACACCTTCATTACGTTTTAAATTAGTTAAGGAACGTAACGCGTGTATAAATTGTCTTAGTATAAAACATAAATCTCGCGAGTGTGCTTCAAGTGTTAGATGTCGTAGTTGTAATCAAAAACATCATTCCGCGTTACATTTTGAAAATCATAATTTGAAGGTTCAAACCGCATCGCAATCGGACGAGCCGACTCGCTCTCCGTCGACACATTTTACCGCGAGACAGACGCCTCGAGCTAGATCGCCTACTGAAGCGCGTGATATGAATGTCTCGTCGATGCATACATTCATCGCTGCGCCGGTTGAGAGTGCCGCAAATAGTAGCGGTCAGAACGCGCAATGTATGCAACACACTACTGTATTACTATCAACCGCTCAAGTTATTATTTATGATAGTAAGGGGCGCTCGCACATTGTAAAGTGTTTGCTTGATTCGGGATCGCAGCGTAACTTTATAACTAACGAATGTTGCGCGCGCTTAGGTTTGAATTGTAATAAAGATATACAAACGATTGTTCGCGGTTTCGGTGGTACAGAGAAATCTATTAGAGGCGCAACGGACTTTAAAATATTTTCTCGTTATTCGAATAACGTTCATTATGACGTATCGGCGCTTATTGTCGATCGGATAACGGACCAGCTGCCTTCTATTCCGGTTGATCAATCCACGCTCGTGCACATAAGGGGATTGCCGCTTGCGGATAGTACTTTCGCAACTCCTTCGGAAGTAGAAGTCCTAATTGGAGCTGATATTTTCCCACACTTATTATTACCGGGCACGGTACAGGGTAATATTAGTGGAATGCCGCGAGCCGTAGAAACTGTTTTTGGATACATAATTATGGGATCAGCTCCGGTCTTGATGCCTCGAAATAGGTCATTGTTAAAATCCGCATCCGCCTGTTGTACCGTCATGCAACAGTCTTCTTTGGACAACCTCCATAAAAGGTTTCGGGAGTTAGAGGAGGTCTCTGCTCCGCCCGCCCACAGTCAAGACGATCTTGAATGTGAGACGCATTTTCGTACTACCACTACGCGCGAGGATAACAGAAGATACACCGTGGCGCTGCCGTTTAGAGACGATGTATATAAATTAGGAGATTCTTACTCCGCTGCCCGCAGACAATTTCTATGCTTAGAACACAAGTTAGAATGTTCGAGTATGCCGCGCTCCGCCTATGACAGCAGCACAGCTGCCGCGATAGAAGTGCCAGATATAAAGCCGCTTACACACACAGTGACCGCTACTTCGACTGATTCTTTGATTTATGTACTCGCTACTCGTACCTCTTCGTGGTCAAAGTTACTACGCATAATTGTTTATATTTATCGTTTTTTGAAGTTATTACCGCGCAGAACACATATAACGAGTTCAGATTTAAATTTCGCTGAAAATAAAATAATACTCGTACTTCAGAATATATATTTTGCTGATGACATAATTAAGTTAAAACGTAACCAAAGCTGTTCGAATGCTTTGCAAAAATTACACCCATTTTTTGACGAAAATGGTATTATACGTGTTGGCGGTCGGCTATCAAATGCTGACGTTAGTTATTCGCAAAGATATCCGTCCCTACTCCCGCGACGCGACCACGTTATAGATCTGATAATAGATTATTATCATAAAACGCATTTACACGCAGGTCCAGAGCTTCTTGTGTCCATACTTAGACAGAAGTACTGGATAATTGCAGCACGAAATATTGTTCGATACCGCATACATAAATGTAACACTTGCTTTAGAGCTAAACCGCGTCCGTCTTATCCTTTATAGGCAGAGTAGCATTTCTACTCATTTATACTCATTTATGAATAATAGTTAGGAATTAGGATTAGTTATAGTTTAGTATAGTCGTTTAGTAGTAGATAGTTATTAGTTATGTAACCGCATTTATTATCACCTAGTTTTAGGATTAGTTATTAGGAACCGCATTTATTTTTCGCATAAATTACCGCATTCTTTCTTTTGAATAACCGCATCTCTTTCGTATAAATTAACGCATATCGTTAAAATAACCGCATCTCGTTTAGCATTATTTACCGCATTTCTTTCGCATTCGCATTGTGAGATCTTTAAAGGTGACCCTTTAAGGCCGGGGGAGATGGTTGCGCCGTGATCGAATAGTTGGCTGTCAAGTACCTTTATTTCTTTCACGTATACCCACCTTCCTAAAAATTATGGCCCTCACATTTTTCCTCTTTACCCTCTAATCAAAATAATGCACTGCTGCCGATGACCGCCGCGTGAGAGGTCGAAGAGAAGAAAAAGGAACGCGCTCGCGCTTGAGCTGTTTTTCCAAGTATATATGGGTTTATCCCTAATCCGCGCCTTAACTCGTTCTCGGAAGTGAAGTGATTCATCCGCACCTTATCGCTGAACATTTAAATACATGTGAACAGTGTCTGCCAGTTGGACATTCAGAGATTCCTGCAGCAGAGCGCACCAGAGCACCGGTATAAGGTATGTGCATTTCCTTCTGCTTCTAATCCTGTCCTTCAGACGGTCATATTGTTCGCTTACAGCCGCAACCAGATATACAGTCCACTAAACCGCTAATTCAGGGATTCATGGCGTGATTCTGTCGCAATCCCGCCGCAACGAAATTTAGATTTCGTCCACCCCTTCAGGGGTTTCACCGCGCCTCCAGTTTCATTACCCCTCTATTTAACACCGACTAACAAAATTTATAAAGAAACAAAATTAATGAATTTAACTCAATTATTTAGATTTAATACATGTTTACTCGTTCGAAAGATATTGGATAAATCAATTCATTCCGATATTACCTTGCTTAAACAAAAAGATATTTCCAACTGCATAACCAGACGAGCAAGCCATGTTGTCTTACCAAAGGTACGAACAACATATGGTAAAAAAATGATTACTTTTGAGGGAGCACAACTGTTTAACCAATTACCTTTGCACATAAAACAGGCAAAATCTTTCACAGAATTTAAATCCAAGCTGTTGGAACATGTTATGTTAAGTGTTTGAATGTTTTGGCGTGTTTTTGTAAAAATCAGGGAAAATATTGTTTAAATTTTAATGTCTTGTCTGCCTGTTTAATGTTTCGTCTTTTTAATTAAGTTTATTTTTTATTTCTCATGTAACTTAGCTTTAAGCTTTAATGAGAATAAATACTTATAAACCTAAATCTTTCTAAAAAATTCTTCATGATTCATTCATTCATGATTCATGATTCATGATGTATGGATGTTTGTAACACTTTCACGCAAAAACTACTGAACCGATCACAATGAAATTTTGCATACACGTTGTCTGGGACACCAGAAAGGACATAGGGTACCTTTCATCCAGAACGCGGACGAAGTCGCGGGTATCAGCTAAGTAGTTGGCTATAAATTACGCGGACAAAGTCGCGTGCAACACCTAGTAATGGGTTGGTATTGAACTGTGTGTGTTTCCGAACACATATAACCCTAATCTTTTCAAGGTTCGAGTGAATAGGCATCTTCTGGGTGAGCTCGCTCCATCTTCGGCCTCATTCTTGCCACATGGCTGGTTGTTGGCCAAGAGCTAACCCATCTCTTATAAAAAAAAAACTGTTTTTTGCCTAAAGCTTAACTAATAATGAATAAACTCAATAACTCTTCTAAAATAAACTCTTCTTACAGTACATTCTCGCACCAAACTACATAGCATTAATTATTCTGTACAGTAATTAAAACTGAGAACAGCACTGAATGCATCAAGGCTCTTAAGTTTTCTCATATGCTTCCAGTCTTAAACAAACACTAACTTAAGTTCGCTGAATGCCAATATATTGTGAAGTAGAAATCTATTAATATATACCTAGACAGCGCTATAATGACTAAGTTTCAAGTCTAGTTTGACTGTAAGTGTAGTCGGACCTGCTTCCCCCCTCTAATGGAGAGAGTACCGTATTTCTGTCTGTTACTCTTTCGCATACCTACATGTTGTCAGGGATACAGGAAAGACATAGGGTACCTCTCATCCAGAAAAAAATAATTACTCCCCGAATCATAATAACAAAGAGTAGCAAGTGTTATTAAGAGCTTCTGTGCCCTTTCTCAAAATCACCACTTATGTTAAAAAGAAAAGTAATTTTCGCAAAAGCAAGTCACAGCTACAACTTCAGTCGCCAGCAATAATAATAAAAAATATAATAACAGTCACGAAATTGAACCTTAGGACGCAGGTGTTTAGAAACAATTCTACAGTCTCATGTACTATAAGCACGTATGGCAAAGACCTCGGTTTGTGATGCGATAACTGTTCGTGGAATACTTTAGTGTTGAGCGGAGCGATAAGCTGAGCGGGATTGTACAAATTTTTGTATCCAGTTTACAAATTTTGAAAAATATTTTATTTTATTTTTTTTTATTTTTATTATATTTGGGAAACAAACAATATCACGATACACATTACACATACACATAAGAAAAACATAAATCAGCAAAGTTTCCACTAAATTACTAAAACAAATTTTGAATTGAAGCTGGGAGAAAACATACAAAAAGGCAAACAAAATAAAAGAAAGAAAGAAGACAATTAATAAATAACATATAACTACAACATACAAAATAAACAAATAAACTAATAAACTGGCTGCTATAAAAAGAACACTACATAACTAAATTATCGAGGACCTGTTTAAGACTTCGTTTATACGCTCCTATAGGATAACTGAAAATATCTAGGTCCTGCAAGTGCTCATTATAAAATTTACAGGATCGATGCAAAAAGTTATTACTAGTATATCTCTTTTTATGTAACTGAATATGTAACGAGCACTTGCGGCGCGAATTCACTCGAGGGCAACTCAAACCAATGTTACTTAATAAAAACGGTGAATCAATTTGATCATTTAAAATCTTATATAAAAACAGTTGATCTCTCAGAATTCGTCTATGACTAAGAGGTGCGAACGAGGGTGCATTGTCAAATCTATAATGAAGATGTTTCAAATACAAGCTGAATACCCTATCCAACTTCTTAATTTGAGTTTTATATTGTGGGTTCCAAACAATAGACCCGTACTCGAGTAGAGGTCTGACGTAGGAGTCGAATAAGAGAGAGAGGGTTGAACTGGCTTTGAAATCCTTGCTGACTCTAAGAACAAATCCAAGCATGCGGTTGGCTTTGGATATTATATAGTCAAGATGCTCGTCAAATGTCAATCTACTATCCAGTAGTATACCCAAGTCTCTCGTAACTAAAACACGCGTTAAAGTGACATGGTCGAAATTGTACTCATATTTAAGATGATTAGGGTTTCTAGAGAAAGAAATTACATTACATTTCTTAATATTAAGGTCCAAGTAGTTAATTTTACAGTAACTTATAAATTTATCGAGATCCTCTTGTAGGGCCATGCAATCGGATAATGTTTTAATTTTTCTGAAAATCTTCATGTCATCAGCGTATAGTAGAAAGTTGGACTGATCAAAAACATCAACAATGTCATTAATGAATAGGTTGAAAAATAGGGGAGCCAGATGCGAACCCTGAGGCAGGCCAGATGTGACCGGAAGAAAAGAAGAGCAAAACCCTTTAATTGTCACTGCTTGGCTTCGTTCACGAAGATAGGATGTTATCCATCGTAAAAGATCTCCGTGTATGCCGGCTACTTGTAGCTTACGCACCAACACCGAATGCCTTACTTTGTCGAATGCCTTCGAGTAATCGGTATATATAGCGTCCGTTTGAAAACCAGTTTCCATCGCAGAGGCAACCTGATGTACAAATTCACAAACATTACTTTCAGTGGATTTTTTATTTACAAATCCGTGCTGTTGGTTGATAATTGTA
The DNA here is from genome assembly GCA_947623395.1 of Synanthedon tipuliformis. Lineage (NCBI taxonomy): Eukaryota > Metazoa > Arthropoda > Insecta > Lepidoptera > Sesiidae > Synanthedon > Synanthedon tipuliformis. The sequence continues at coordinate 3,963,891 of OX392433.1, forward strand.
GGCCTTAATAGGGGATAAATATGGTCATATATAATTTTTTCAAATAATTTAGCAATAGTGTTAAGTTTCGATATAGGTCTATAATTAGCGATGCTGTGTTTGTCACCATTTTTGTATAAAGGAATTACATGGGATTGTTTCCAGACTTCAGGCATCGTACCAGAACTCAGCGACAGATTGAAAAGAATGAATAATGGCGCAGCAAGATGCTCACGACAACTTCTAAGGAAAATTGGTGGTATATTGTCCGGGCCAGAACCTTTATTTGTGTCCAATTTTTTTAAATAGTTCTCCACAGAGATATTAATCGAATTGATGAGAGTAGGGTTAGATGGTAGAATGTTAGGCTGTGCACTGTTAGAGTTGAACAGTGAGTTACAATTAAAATTAATATGAGTTATACTAAAAATATTATTAAACCCTTCCGAATCTTTTAATAAAAATTTTAAAGGAATACTCTAGTGCAACTTTATTTTATGTTCAAAAGTTTCATAAATTTATATATTTTTTTTAAATAACTATATCTAATATATAAAATTCTCGTGTCGCAGTGTTTGTTGCCAAACTCCTCCGAAATGGCTGGACCGATTTTGATAAAATTTTGTGTGCTTATCGGGTAGGTCTGAGAATCGGCCACCATCTATTTTTCATACCCCTTAAATGTTAAGGGTGGTCCACCCCAAAATTTCTTTTTTATTTTATGGCAAAAAAACATTTGCGGGGTCAGATAGTTATTTTTATATTATGCTTTAAAAACGATTTCATTAAAATGTACAAAACGGACTTAATGCATTTCAGTGGACCTCATATACTGGGTCCAATGAACTCAGTCTCATTTAGTTACTCAAAGGTCACATGATACATTATAATGGATGATTGGTCTCGCCCGAGACCAATTATTAATCTAAGTTATACTTAAAGGATAAAACCTAATTTTAGTACGCTAATGAAGCCGCGGCCTCATTTTGCGTTAACCCTCCACCTGATACTACCCGGCCACCCTTTTGCACGATACTATTTCAGGGTCGTTCGACCATTCGGGATTCCCATGAATAACGTAACATTTTATAGAAAACTGTTTCAGTAAAACGATACGAGGGTAGTTTATAGAATGTTTACCGTATAGTAAATATAAAAGAGGATCTTGTTAATACTTACTTCGGTGCCGTAAATATTTATCGATATAACCCACTCTGTTATAATGACTCGATGGATGTAATCAGTAGCACGCGTTGTGAAACAAAAAACCGATGGAAAGTGTTGCACACTCATCGTAAATCGGTCCCTGGACGATCATGCGGCATGATATTATCATGCTGCGACGATCATGCGGCATGGCATGCATTTACGTGAATTATCATGCTGCATGTCATGCCGCATTATATGATGTTATGCATTCACGCAAAAACTACTGAACTGATCACCATGAAATTTTGCATACACGTTGTCAGGGATACAAGAAAGGACATAGGGTCCTTTCATCCAGAACGCGGAAGTCGCGTGGAACAGCTAGTGAGCAATACAGGGCGCGACGCCCCACACGAGAGTCGAGTCGAGGCGTGGCGCATAAGCGGCGACAGTGGCGCCCTACTCTTTATATTTTTAGATGATCACTCGGGAACAGTACCTACTTTTCTGGATGAAAGGTACCCTATGTCCTTTCTTGTATACCTGACAACGTGTATGCAAAATTTCATGATGATCCGTTGAGAAGTTAAGGCGTGAAAAGGTAACAGACAGATGGACAGACAGAGTTACTTTCGCATTTATAAATATATAAGTATAAGTATGGACTAGTATGGATGTTTACTCACTGATAACGTAGCTTCCTGTAGGGGAAATAATTTTTGAAATCTACAATAAATGTATACAAAAAGCTATACATAATATGTACAAGTTCATATAAATATATATAGAATATACTTTGAGATAGGTGTGTATTTCAGAAACATGTACGCCTTAGTTCCTGTTAATTCTCAACTAAAAGTTTTGATGGATTCAACCCCCTCTAAGCTTTAAGTTTACTGCTGCAGGGTAGTTCCGACTTGCAGTTACATTCAATCCAATGTAGATACTGTCTAGCGAACTTACCTTAGATTAGGTTTAGACTATCGACACCGGACTGAATTCTTTTTATACACTTAAGTATTTAACTAGAATCTCGGACAAAACACGGCTTCATATTTTTTTATGTTAAGGTCGACAGACAGGCTAACGGTACACTTGATGGTAGATGGCTACCATCAATCTAATGTAGATACTGTCTAGCGAACTTACCTTATATTGGGTTTAGACTATCGACAACGGACTGAATTCTTCTTATACACTTTTATTTTACTAGAATCTCGGACAAAACATGGCTTCACGGAGCCGAGCTCGGAGCCAATCGGAGCGAAGTGTTGCGGTGCCGTGTGCGTTGTGATTGGCTCTTCATCGCGTCATTTGTGACGTCATTTAATTGGTGTCTGAATAGCCTATAAGACAAGCAACGCCATTGGTTGTTTTATTTTTTATTAGAGATGGGTTAGCTCTTGGCCAACAACCAGCTGTGTAGCAAGGATGAGGCCTATGATGGAGCGAGCTCACCCAGAAGATGCCTATTCACTCGAACTTTGAAAAGATTAGGGTTATTATGAGCTCGGAAATACAGACGCCGGCAGGGAGTTCCAAACCTTGGCAGTGCGCATTATAAAGGATAATAATATGAAGGTTTTTTTTTAATTAACAATATAAGGCTGTTGAATTTTTTTGTTACGTTAAGATCGTCAGACAGGCACCAACGTTGATGTACATAATGGTATAATGTACTGTACTAGAGAAACTATCGAACTACTAGAGAAGTATAAGTTCTGCTTTATTTTGATAGTAGTTGCAACTAACAAAAATTATAAAGTCTAAACGTACTGCGCTAGATCGCTGCTAGGATATAATTTTCTCGCGATTAAAAGGTATTAAGCGCCGCTTTATCTATGGCGCTTACGCGTTTTGTACAATGCCGGACTAGATAAGGTGTACAGAGTAGTACAGTTCTATGGAACACATTGGGTGGCCGAAACGTAAGATCTAGTACGTAGTACATTTATGGTCATACATATAGAACCATAGAATTACGAGTACCATGATTTAAGTTGTAGACCCGTCTATTCTGAAATAATTTATTTTATCAATTTCAATTCTAAAGGTAAGACCGTAAAGTCTGAAGTAACATAACACTTAAAATCCACGCTCGTAATCCATCTTGCCAACCCACTTCTCTTAACATCTTATTGCAAGGGACGCGTCTAATAGCGAAGTTTAAAATTGCCTTTTGAACGAGCTCAAAGCCAGAAGTAAGTTTAACTGCGAAGGCGAATTTCGGTAATCACTTTTGAGTTTATGATTACGTCAAAAATTATATCTCGATTCTCTTTCTCGTTTTGTGACACTTCAAAGATTATACTGATGTGTCCCAAATTTTCTTTTTTATTAATTTAATATTATAGGTACCTATAGCAGACAAGAAAAGTGCTTTATCAGTTTCGATTACAAATTCCATTCATTTCAAAATTCGCTAAGGCTTAGATTTGAAATAAGTATTGATTACTGATTGACATAATTTGTCATCGCTAATAAAGATAGCAATAGAAATTGTCACTTTGAATTTTCAGTGGAAAACAGACCTTATCATTCTACAACATACAAACAATGTTCAATCTTAGGGTGATAAAGTACTTTATTTGTCGAGTTTACCTATTATCGTTTGTTTTTCTCTCTTTTTTGTGCTTATTTATATTTTTTCATTATTTTTAATTGAAAAAAAAAAAAATGAACATTTTTAAAGCATGCTTTGATAGTGTGTATACCTCAAATTGGCACTTCTTATTTTTTTTTGTTTTTATTGTGGCGTCAAATTTATAATGAACTTTATATAATATGTGAGTATATTATAATAATCAGAAAGAAAATCATAAGCAAAAAAATAAATATTTATTTTAACAAAAACTTCAAGCTTCTTTCACCTAACAAAAATTCTTTCACCTTTCACAGGTGAAAGAATTTTTCAAATCGGTCCAGTAGTTTCTGAGCATATTTAATTCAAACAAACAATTCAATCTATAATATCAGTAAAAGTATAGATTGAAAGTAGAGAACAGAGAACAATTTGGTAAACGAGAACAATTTAATAGCAAATGGAACCATTAATTGGATGTAATCAAATGCAAACGCAACTTGTGTGTATTTTAGTCGAAAGGGTAATACATTGTGCACCCAGTTGACACTGTTTTGTGCAGTCTGCAAACTTCAGCCTGCACTGTAACAAGATTTGCATTGAGCATGCTCTTACTGAACGCGATACACACGGACCCTTAAAATGAGCACGATATATTTTTATTTATTAGAGATGGGTTAGCTCTTGGCCAACAACCAGCCATGTGGCAAGGATGAGGCCTAAGATGGAGCGAGCTCACCCAGAAGATGCCTATTCACTCGAACCTTGAAAAGATTAGGGTTATATGTGCTCGGAAATACAGACGCCGGCAGGGAGTTCCAAACCCTGGCAGTGCGCATTATAAAGGATGTAAGGATTTAAAGGCATACAAAAAGCTTGTAAAACATAGGTCATGAAATGTTAAATGAAATCAATGAAGTTTGACGACACGTTTGGTCTAATATAGTTAGTAACCCTAGCTGTTAACCAAACGGTCGCGGGTTCGAATCCCGCTAGGGGCAAATGTTTATGTGTTAACATTTTACATTTGTACCTGAGTCATGGATGTTTGTATCTATAATACATACATTTACAAAAAAAGTAATCTATGTATCATATCAACTGTCTGGTAAAGAAAGAAAGAAAGAAAGACATATATTCTAATTCACTGAAAATAACTAAGGAGACAAACTTTCATACACTGACAGCAACTTTCTAGTAATCACGCTTATGGTTTTTTTTTAAATATTTTTTTTGTTTCAGGTACTGTGAAAATATAAAACGTATAAGTACGAATAAGTTTACCAGAAGAAATCGCCTTCAAACCGAACAGCCGTATGTCACTGTATGCATAAATACTAGCTAGTTTGTATTCTCGCGTTCCGTTTTACTTTCCCATTACACTTCTCGAGTTTTACGTTAAAAGGAACGTTACTCTTTTCACATGTCAGTAAATGGTGTCCACATTTGCGAAACCACGGAAAATACTGTTCGAAACACAGACCAAAGAATCGCCGCGCCGCGCGCTACTAGAGACAGCACATGGTCAATGTTTTCAATACAAATTCAACATGTCGTATACACGCACTATACGGGCCTATACGTAGCATACGGCTGACGTATTGCTTAGGTTTTGTGTTCCAACACAATCTCAGCTAGCGTTTTGAAAAGCTAAAAATTTCGTTTAATTTCTTACTTGTGATATGATACACCAGAATTTCACTTATTCGCGTTTTTACTTTGATTATTAATCAAAGTAAACGATCCAAATGCGCCCTGAGTTGCGCTCAGCGCAATTGCGTTGTATGAATATTTTTATTAATGCAAGTCTCTAGAAGCGGGCGGCGTGGCCTTTCTTTGCTCTGTGGTTCGAAACGTACCTGAAAGGAAACATGCAACTGTGTAGAACGTGTTCTCTTTTTAAAAATTTTTCGTCAACACACATTAAAGAGCCAGTGTTTTTTGCTCTTTTACTACGACATAAAACATTGTAAGTGTACATTCGTATTGCGTTTTTTCATGTTAGTCTAAAATGTACATCTGGTTGCTAGTAAATCATCTATGATTTTTTTATATTTAGTATTTTTTTATTTTTTTATTTATATTCAAACTACTTAGGCATAGGCACTGTACCTATAGGAACTGTCACTATAGAAAGAAAGAAAGAAAGAAAGAGAGAAAGAAAGAAAGAAAAACTACTTAGGCACAGGCACTTTGCCTATAGGAACTGTCACTATAGAAAGAAAGAAAGAAAGAAAGAGAGAAAGAAAGAAAGAAAAACTACTTAGGCACAGGCACTGTGCCTATAGGAACTGTCACTATAGAAAGAGAGAAAGAAAGAGAGAAAGAAAGAAAGAAAGAAAAACTACTTAGGCACAGGCACTGTGCCTATAGGAACTGTCACTATAGAAAGAAAGAAAGAAAGAAAGAGAGAAAGAAAGAAAGAAAAACTACTTAGGCACAGGCACTTTGCCTATAGGAACTGTCACTATAGAAAGAAAGAAAGAAAGAGAGAAAGAAAGAAAGAAAGAAAGAAAGAAAGAAAAACTACTTAGGCACAGGCACTGTGCCTATAGGAACTGTCACTATAGAAAGAAAGAAAGAAAGAAAGAGTTTTATTCACCATTACAAAGACACAAACATAATACAAAAACAAACAAAAAAAAAAACAGAAATTATTATACAGGGAATAGATGTGTGTGTCCTCGCAGCAGTGAAACGGATACTGGCTCAGCATTGTGCTGAGATGCAAGTACCTGCAGCGCTGATTTTCAGCCAGTACCGTTTGGGACTATATAATTATAGTCATATATACACTGTCACTGTAGACACTGCCTATTTTTATTTATTAAACATTTTAATCCATGTAACGAACTATCTGCGTGCCAAATTTCATCCAAATCTGTTGAGCCGTTTTTGTGTAACAAATCTTCACAAAATTTCGTATTTATATTAGTAGGATAGTACTATTTTTATAGTATGCCTACTTTCTATATCGATCGATACATTCTGTTACTTAATACTTAGTAACTAACTGTAATAGCTTTAGCATGAAAATTGTAATGTACAAGCGATAGGAAAAGTGGTATAATTTAGTACTCACCTTATGTCCTATCTATAAATGCTCCAATTATAATACATTCACCCTTTCAAGTGGGTTGAAAGTATTTTAAAATATAATATAAAACTAGCGACCCACTCCTGGCTTCACCCGGTTTGCAATTTTTATGTTATACAAACTTTCCCCGTTTATTCGCATAATAAGAATTTTGGAATTAATTTAACTACATATTTGTTTGACATTATTTTTTTCTTTATTAATTTTTTTTTTCATTTTTTTTTTAATTTTCATACCTACAATCTACCTGCAATAGATAATTGCCAATTAAAGGGTAGGACTTAAATAGACTTTAAATAGATTACCTAAGTTAATTGCTAATTATTAATTCTAAACCACGGGGGAGGGATCTGGGGTAATGTGTATGCGTGTGTGTGTTTGTGTGGTTCTATTTATTTCTCCTTCAGTTTATTCACGACACTGCGCTTGAAAGATATTTTTGGGAGGTGGAAAATATTTTGGTTAGGCATTTAGATACCTATGGTGAAATATCTATTATAAATTTAACATACTTTGTGCCAAAAATTCGTGCTATATTTTGAATAAAAAATAAAATAAAAAAATCCGCAGTTAAGAGAATTCCGAACGAACGTTAAGTTACGATCGGTAACCCTTTGTGGCGGGAAACGCTGAAAATCTGAAAACAAATGCTGCCAATGCCTGATTTCATTTCGAATACAAATAAGTTAAATTCATGCGCTCTTTAACGCTGAAACAAGGCTGAATGGTTAAATATTTTCAGCGCGCCAGTACAATCAAGAACATTTTTGGCAGCTCGCCAATCGCCTCACATAGGTAACAAAGCGGCAACGCACTTTATCTCACGAGTGTACCCACCTCCATTAGCATAGAAATGTGATGAGGCGCCTTAACATTCTACGGTCGTGTGCGATAGGGGAAGCTTAATTGTTTATTTGCTTTTTGACACTCGCGGAATGAACTACTGCGAGGCAGGACGCCGCGTGTCTTTGACAGTACCATAGTACTGCGAAGTCAGAATGTATAGAAGACAATGTTAAATAAGAGAGGCGCTTAGTGCTGTCAAATGGGTATTTCCTTAAGCCTTCTCCTCGTTTATGGTTAGACCAAAAAGCTTGAAACAAAAATATAAATGCACTAGCTACACACTCCCGGCTTCGCCCGGTTTCAAATAAAAACTATCCTATCTTTTAAGTTGGATCAAATTACACATAGTTACGAAGTTTTATCAAAATCGGTTCAGTAATTTATGAGTTCATTGGCCTCAAACAACGTGAGACTTAATTTTTATATACATATAAGGATTTATCAAAGTTTAGACAACATTTGGTAGTTTTTGGTGGAAAAACATAGCTTTAGCAGACCAAGATTTTATGCCAAAAAATTTTTGCTCTAGAAGGATTATCCAGAGAGAAAACAGATGAATACATTTGAAAAATTAATAATCTGTTGTACTTTGAACACAACATAGCATCATCACTACATAGTATAAAACAAAGTCGCTTTTTCTGTCCCTATGTCCCTTTGTATGCTTAGATCTTTAAAACTACGCAACGGATTTTAATGCGGTTTTCACTAATGGGTAGAGTGGTTCTCGAGGAAGGTTTAAGTACATAATTTACTAAGTTACGCGGGCGAAGTCGCGGGCAGCAGCTTTAATTTTATTAACACGTAATTTTATAAACTATAACTAACATGTAGTGCCATCTGTTAACAGACTTTTTCCATTATTCGAAGTGAGATTAGATGAATTAGAGTACTACATTGCTTCAAACAGAATTCCCTAGATGGCGTTGTAAATTTTGCATACACGTTGTCTGGGACTCCAAAAAGGACATAGGGTACCTTTCATCCAGAACGCGGACGAAGTCGCGGGCACCAGCTAGTAATATATAAATCAATCAAAATTTCCATTCAAAACAATTAAACTAATTCCGGAACGCGGCGCGTGTGTAGCGGGCTACACCCCGCCCAGAAGGAAAACACCATTGACGACTCTATGCTAGAGATACACGACGACACTTGACACTAGACACTCAGTGTATACGTCGACTGTCTATGTGTTCACTGCCGCGATACTTAGTTGCAGATTTAGTGTCGGTGTCCCTCAGTGTCCGTGTTGCAGCCGTGGAGACGTACTTGAACCGGGGCACTAGATGTATATTATGTCGTGGGCACATCGTAGAATTGGGCATATCATGATATTCCTGGGCAGATCATATTTCTGTTAAAACTGAGAGGGTCGCCTCACTCCGCTCCGCTTCGCTCGGCTCCCCAAATTTATTTCCATGTAAACTTAACACGCTCCTCCTCGCTTTGCTTCGCTCTACTCCTCGTCGCACCTATTTTTGACGTTTGGTGAAAGGTTTTTGATTTCATACTTTACGATGTGCCCACGTGCCCAATTCTACGATTTGCCCACGACATATGTGTATATGTCGTCAATGTCGACACAAAAAATTGCCTACCGTGTGGATGCAATCGACACTAAGTGACGACCACACGACACTGACACTCGACACAAATGACACTGACACTCGAGTGTCAGTGTCGTCGTGTATCTGGCGCTTAAGCTCTAAGCGCCTTAAATAAGGGATAAACAACCCACTGTCACCTTTCCTATTGTTCACTACCTTTCATCCCATAACCGCGCGTCTACACGCTATTTAATCTATTTCTTCGGGTGTAGATCTTATTAAGTAGAGATTAACATTGTGGCCGTATTAGTTAACTATTGAATACTCATTTGGATGAAATGTTTAATCCTATAAATGCGAAAGCTTGTGACTATATATGAATAAATAAATAAATATATTCACATATTCCACACAGCACCATTGGTTGCGCCGTGATCGAATAGTTGGCTGTCAAGTACCTTTCTTTCTTTCACGTATACCCACCTTCCTAATAATTATGGCCCTCACATTTTTCCTCTTTACCCTCTAATCAAAATAATGCACTACTACCGATGACCGCCGCGTGAGAGGTCGAAGGAATGAAGAAAGAAGGAACGCGCCCGCGCTTGAGCTGTGTTTCCACGCATATATGGGTTTATCCCTAATCCGCGCCTTAACTCGTTCTCGGAAGTGAAGTGATTCATCCGCACCTTATCGCTGAACATTTAAATACATGTGAACAGTGTCTGCCAGTTGGACGTTTAGAGATTCCTGCAGGAGAGCGCACCAGAGCACCGGTATAAGGTATGTGCATTTCCTTCTGCTTCTTATCCTGTCCTTCTGACGGTCATACTGTTCGCTTACAGCCGCAACCAGATATACAGTCCACTAAACCGCTAATAGGGATTCATGGCGTGATTCTGTCGTAATCCCGCCGCAACGAAATTTAGATTTCGTCCACATCTTCAGGGGTTTCATCGCGCCACCAACCATCTAGTTCCAAAGTAAGCAACTAAATTCTTGTATTATGGATACCAGACAGTTGATATACTACATACATTACTTTTTTTTAAATATATAGATATTATAAATACAAACATCCATGACTCAGGTACAAAGGTAAAATGTTAACACATAAACATTTGCCCCTAGCGGGATTCGAACCCTCGACCGCCTCGTTGTCAGCTAGGGTTACTAGCCATTAGACCAAACGTGTCGTCAATGAATGAATGTTACTCTTTCAAGCAAAAACAGCTTAACGGAATTGGATGAAATTTAGCATACAGATAGTTTATTACCTGGATTAACTTATAGGATAGGTACTTTTTATTATGAAATATTATTTTCTTTTCTGAGGGATCTTGCACTTGTGCCCCTTGCGCCTCTTGCGCCTTGTATAAAAGCCTTAGGTCAGTGAAAAAGTCCTTTAATAAAATGTACTAAATTCCCGCCCGAGCCCCGAATCAGATATTATTTTTAGTCAGCGCCTCTACATTAACTAAGAAGATTAAACCAAAAATGAGTTTAACTAACAACTATTTGAAGGTCGTTAAACACAAGTGCAGTGTTTATTTAACAGGCAAGTTCCGAGTAACTTATTTACAACTTTACTTGGACTAAGTTAATCTAAGTAAAACTACCTAGCGAAACACATAAAAGCGCAAATTAGGTACAGTTATTTGCTTGGCGTGTTCAAGCTTGTCTTTCCGACTTAATTGCGAAATGTATTGTGCCTCGGCTTTTACATGTTCACTTATGTTGAGTAGGTACTTCATTGATTTAGTCAAAGATTTAAATCAGATTTAGTATGGACTACCTGGTGCCCGCGACTTCATCCGCGTTCTGGATGAAAGGTACCCTATGTCTTTTCTGGTGTCCCAGACAACGTGTATGCAAAATTTCATGGTGATCGGTTCAGTAGTTTTTGCGTGAAAGAGTTACAAAGATCCATCCATCCATACATACTTTCGCATTTATAATTTTCATAATCCGGGTTGTATGAAAATTTATGGGAGTAAAATCAAATGTACGCGTGACATTTGACGTTACAGGCTACAATATGCTTCAATACATATTAATATAATATAATACATATAATACATAAATAAATATCCATTGATATTTATTTTTTAATTGAAAAAACATTTTTTCGTATCTCTTAGTTCCATTTGAATTGATCAGCTCGTAGGTACATCTTTATGGTGATTGATATAAACGCGAAAAATCTAAACATTCTTTTTATTTGCTCTCAGTAAAATATTGCGTTCTCATTATGGAAGTCTGTTGAAATTATTCACACAGTGACAAGCTAAGATACGCGCCAGCGTAACATCCATCTCAATAAAACACGTGAATACGTGACCTTACTAAAGCGCACAAGGCACGAGCGGAAGCGATTTTTACAATAATATAGGTTTGTGTATTTAACATAACGGAGCCTTTTTAATAAAAAACCCAAACGTATTTTTTACTGTTTAATTTTATAGTAATTTACAATGATGTGTTTGCCACCATGGCCGTTTAGTGAATGCAATGAGTAATGCAGCTGTCTCGCTCGACGCCGCGATTATAAGAAGCGCCTACGAAAAGTTAGCCGCAAGATGTGGCATGAAGCCGCAACAGTTTGTTATATTTTCTACAATGAAAATACCAATAAAATGCATCACCCTCGCACTAAATTACAATATTTTACTAAAATATTTTATCAAATAAAAATATTTGTTTATAAATTAGGTTTCTCCAAGAAACTCTTATGATAGTCATTATAAATTTAAATTTACCAGGGTTTCGAAAAAAAAAAGCCAAGATGACGATCCTGAGACAAAACAGATATGCTTTTTTTAAACATCGCTTGTCTCTTATATTTTGCACCACTTCTGATACTCCTGTGTCGTCTCCACTCCAGGGGTCAGTTAGACAAATGACGTCATCAATGCTGATAGATGGGCAGCGCCAGGAATGTGGACATGTTGCTTCTATACCAATGTCTTGGGGTAATGTATCTAGTTATTGATACATCCACGTTATAGCGATGTTTGATAGTTGAATGCTGGTCGGAGATTTATTAATAGTTATACGGTGACGGAAGACATGCGGTTAGTATTCGGCCTGAATAGCTGTTTGCCTGCAAATTTCCTCGTGTTTCAGTCAATGTTAGCTATAGGGCGATCTCTAAATGGCTGGCTTGTATAGAAAGCTTTTATCCGGCTCGAAGGACCAAGAAGTGTGGAGGGTAAAGGAGCTGATAAGGGTGGGTACTCACGGTTGCATCGGCAAGTTTTCTGGCACATTATACATTTTATTTTAATTGCAGAACACATTTCACCCGCGTTGCCGGACACCGTCCATTTTTGTACCAGTCAGTTTGAGTACGTCACGCGGTTTTGCCAGTTTCGCGTGAACAGATATAATTCAAAATCAGGCCATTTTTTTAACGTATCTACACTTTGGAGAAATTGATAATAAATTTCTTTGTCGATAATTTCCTGTGAATATTTCAGATTTATAAATTTCACATATTTCATAAATCAATTTGAAAATGATGACTTTTGTATTTAGAAAATGCACGGTATTTTAATATTTCTAAACTTAAATATCAATAAAACCCATTACCAACTTACACGATATTTTCCCAATAAGATCTATAATTTCTTATTACCTATTGATACAAGTTTCATCAGTTAAAACGGAAATAAATTAATTACCTAGCTGATCGCCATACAAAACTAAGTCTACTGAGTCCCTTCGTCGCGTCGCGTTAGTTCGAGACTGCTTGAATTTATTTTCTTGCGCGTGGTTTTTAATTTGCGATAACTCTTAATGTGCTCTTAATATACTTATTCATTTAAATTGTATGGTTTTAAATTGTGTATGAATAACTATGTCGAAATATGTCAGTTTATTTTATACGTCGCAGTTTTCAAAACCTAAATACCTAAGACATTGTGTGGGATAAGAAAAATGTAGAAATAATTCTCCCACTAACTAACAGTTAGTTAGTTATCGCAAATTAAAAACTATGCGCAAGAAAATAAATTCAAGCATTCTGTAGCTTGAAACAGAGTAACTCTGTTTTCCAACATGAAGCTACATTCGTTCGGTTTAAAATTCTTGCAAAACAAATCATCTCTCGACTGGCATCAATAATTCCCGCGCACCTATTCATCTTGACATAGGTCGTAATAAGCGCGGGGTTTTGACGTGAATGGCGTACCCAATTGACATGTAGAAGTCGGTGGAATTGCGCCATTGTGCTGCTGACACGGGGTCTATTCGAGCGATCCACAAAAACGTATAGCGGTGAGGTACATTACGATATAATATATACATACACATTTACTCGTATGTATGCAGCTGTATAATACACTTGTGTAGATTATTACTTAGAATACAGCTATACTTAGAATACAGACATACTAAGAATACAGCCATAATTAGAATACAGCTATACTTAGAATACAACCATACTTAGAATAAAGTTATACTTAGAATACAGCTATACTTAGAATACAGCTATACATAGAACACAGCTATACTTAGAATACAGCTATACTTAGAATACAGCCATACTTAGAATACAGCTATACTTAAAATACAACCATACTTACAATACAGTTATACTTAGAAATCAATACTTAGAATACAGCTATATACATACATCAATGTTTGTACATAATTATTATACAAATTTTTAGTAGTGACACAGTAGTAGGTACATCTCGTCTCGTAGCCAGCTACCATTATGTCTTCCGTCATATACATCCTATGATATGATCAATTTGTGTGTGTCTGTGTGTGTGTGCGTGCGTGTGTGTGAGACATATATCTAAGGCTACTTTCATCCAGAAAAATTGGAATAAAAAATAAAAAAATCAACGCCCGACAAAAATATATGAGCAATAAAGATTTAAAAAAAATGTTTTAGTACTTAAGAAAAAATGGCGCATAAGAAGTCGCGGGCAAAAATTTATATAATAACTGACGGTGCTGACACACACAATTTTTTTTCTCTATAAGCACGCAATTAGGAACATGACGTGAAGGCGGAAGTCGATAGCAATAAATTCACCATCAGCGAATCGAGCACAATGAAAAATTCAGACGGCGCTTGACACATGAAACATATGTTACACCATGTCGGGGCGGTTCCGGAATTTTTCTAATACTACCCCCTTTAATAAATGGTTTTTCGTGGGCACCAAATTCAACTTCGGCTTCAAGAGAATCGTTGGATTGTTATTTGAAGGTTCAAAAATAGAAAAAGTTCAGGAAATCCGTACTTATCCGTATGGATGTATGGATGTTTGTAACTCTTTCACGCAAAAACTACTGAACCGATCATCATGAAATTTTTCATACACGTTGACTGGGACACCAGAAAGGACATAGGGTACCTTTCATCCAGAAAAAAAGTATTGCTCCCGAGGGATTATCTAAAATTGAGGAAAACGTGTAAAGTTATTTGAGGTATGAACTCCTAAACTACTGAACCGATTTTGATAAAACTTTGTGACTATGTGTAATTTGGTCCAACTTAAAAGATAGGATAGTTTTTAATTTGAACCCAGGCGAAACCGGGAGCCCTTAATCTACACTAATATATAAAGCTGAAGAGTTTGTTTGTTTGAACGCGCTAATCTCAGGAACTACTGGTTCGAATTGAAAAATTCTTTTTGTGTTGGATAGATCATTTATCGAGGAAGGCTTTAGGCTATATAACATCACGTTGCGACTAATAGGAGCGAAGAAACAGTTGAAAATGTGGAAAAAAACGGGGAAAATTATTCATCTTTGAGGGCTTCCGTTGCGTGCGCTGCGCTACCCAAATGATTCCCAAAATAACTATTCCGGACGAAGTCGCGAGCACAGCTAGTTATAGATACTTGTTACAGTTAAACATTTAGATATTTTTACACGTTTCCAAATAAATTTCTGTTGCGGAAGAAGTAGCCATCGCTGTTAGACGTGTGTAATTCCATACGTTAGAACATATATTTTTACCTGTTTCCCTTTCATTTGGCGTCATTGCGTAAAGGATTTCCTTTCCAGTTAACTAATTAATTAGGGGAAAAAATATTATGTGGGTCACCCTAAATGGAAGTTTCGTAACACGGCCGCTGCTGACGTCACGCAGAGAAATGATATTCAGTTACGTATACTTCTTTATTTTTATCACAAACATGTAGTTTATATTTTACGCTAATTTTTAACATAATTTGTCACCGTAGAATAAGAAATTAATGATATAGAAATGAGGAAAAATCAATTGAGTCACTAGAAATGAAACGAAAATGCAAAACACAAAAAATAACACATAATTGCATTTTATTGCATTAAATGCAAATTATAAATGCATTATGATTTCCCGTACACCATTATATATAATAATATAGCAGATTTTAATTAAAATAACTTCAACACATTGAACTATATGTTACAATATAAATAAATAATAACATTTAGCATATTTCAATTATTTATTTCATATGTTTGTTTTATTTTCCAATAACACAAAAACTAATTATTTTAATTTTTATTCGCTCTAAGACAATTTTTTGGTAATTCAACATGAAATTTCAATTTAGTCGTCCCAGTAAGTTTACAGTGGAATTCCGTATCTCCTATTCGCGTGTGCATCTTGGTTCGGCAGTTGTACACTAAGGCTTTGACAAATATCTATTGTAATCGAAGCTCGACCGTGTTTCAAACGATCCGGACCGTGACGCGACGGAAACATGGAAGTAGTTTTCCTGGAAGCGACTTGTGATATTTATGTTAAGCATATTTAAAAATATATATAGTTAGGTTTGTATGGAATACTTAAATGCTGAAGTAACAAACTTAATGATATTTATGTTAAAAATATTTAAAAAAATATATAAAAATATATAATATATAATATAAATTGATTACTAATTAATTAATTAATAAGAATCTAAATGCTAGCTTTTAAATGGTTTATCTGTTGGAATATGATTATATATAGGTATGTATTTAAAATCATCTATCTTACAAGTAATTATAAAATCGTTAGTCCTGAGCCAAAACTAAGAATTCTACTAGCGTAGCCAGCTTAGCCAAACTAAAAAGTTTTGGCTAAGCTAAATTATTTTTGAAAAAATCAACTTCGTGTGTAGCCTGGTAAGAATCGCTGGCAATGTATAACAGTATTTCGACTAAAGAGAGACAAAAGAGATATTTTCTCCGCTGTTAAGATAATAGTCAAAGTTCTCCCCCTTTTGACCCTTTATCCATTCAAGCACAAAAAATAACAAGAAGTGATGACTTCTGAGTAACACAGACCAGGAAAAATGTTTTATTGCAATCGGTTTACAAAGGTAAAAGCTATATCGAATACTGAAATACCAAGCCTAAGAAAACCGCACGTACGAAGTTGCGGTCACATTCAGTTTCAGAATATCTATATTTTTTTCTTTCAATGATCTCTATGTCTGTGTAAGACCGCTCCCATTCTTAGTACGAGGTAGTTCTGCCCACCTGCCATGCAATATTGATTCGTATTGCCTTACCGCGTGTGTGGAAAGTAGTTCAATGCTTTATATTTTACTGCCTCTACACCTGTTCGCGAGTGTGATAGCTTAGACATTATTTACGGGCAACTAGGTAGGACGGCGAGCATTTATTTTCGTTCTTGATTGTTTGAAAATTATTTATAGCAGATCCGATTTTCACCTATTCACCTATTGAAATGATTTTGTATATATCAAAAATGCCCGAGCGAAGCCGGGAGCGGGTCGCTAGTCTATACTTTACTAATATTATAAAGAGGAAAGGTTTGTTTGTTTGTTTGTTTGCATTGAATAGGCTCCGAAACTACTGGACCGATTTGAAAAATTCTTTCACTGTTGGGAAGCTATATAATCGGCGAGTAATTTTTTTATTTTTTTTAAATTATAACTTTTTAACTATAAACCAGTAATTACTAGCAGACCGCGTTCGCACGGATGCATACTTTCTGTAAATTATATAAATAAATATTCCTCGATTTTCGCTATTTCCATTGGTGAAAACCTTATCAAAACCGTTGCGTGGTTTAAGTGGAGTTAGCGGTTTAACAAACAGACAGACAGACAGACGGCGACTTCAATTTATATTTGTAAGGATAAATATGTATAGTATATTAATTAAATAAGTACTTAAAAGAAGAAGTTATTATAAGTTCTAAGTCTATAGATGTAATTATGAACAAAACATTATTTTTAAATGAGTTCTTCGTTATTAAGTCCTATTTTATTATTTCATTATTGTCTGAAGTTCAAATTGGCTAGGTGTTCTTTGGAATAGCACTCTCAAGTTGTCAGCGTACTGTGTAAGTTATAAGTTAGGTGTACAAGTTTAATTAAGTTAAGTGTAAAGATTTATAAAATGAACTTACTTAACTATCCTTCAACAAAATGTGTTGCGATGAAAATTAGACATTAATATCTAAGCTAGACATTCTTTTTTTTAAATTGTTTCATGCACAAATTATTTATTTAATTAATTAATATTACATAATTATGTATATATTTACATATAACCTACCTAAAACTAAAAACCTTAAAAAAATATTATGTAATATAATACTTAACTAAAATATATTTCCAAAAGTAGTCTTTGTGTGTGTGTGTGTGTGTGTGTGTGTGTGTGTGTGTGTGTGTGTACATCATTGTGTATGAATGTATGCTCAGAATTTGTAATCAAAATATTCGAAAATAAAACGTAACGCATACCGTACGACAATTTTGATTTTACTCATTCATTTGATTTCATACCCTGATTTATATATGAAAATCGATTCTAAAATATCAATCTAAACACCAAAATTTGTGGCTTGACAGGGATTCAAATCTACCCCTTCTGACCACCATTCCTTTGGACTTCCAACACCCCTTCTCCCTTCTAGCCCTTTCCATCTCGTTGTCGTTATAATGGTTATAATATTAGAATAGATTAATTAATAAATTGTCTTGCGGGCCAGATTGAGGCCATGGTGGGCCGCATCCGATCTGCGGGCCGTGGGTTGATCATTTAAGGCTACCCACCTAAGTATCATAAATTGATCATAAAAAAAACTTCACGTCATTAAAGGTCCAACGCAGTTCCTGTCTAACATGGAATGGTTTGACCTTAATTGTCTTATGCACATAAAATTAGATTTAATTAACTTTACCACGTTCAACCGACCAGATCACAATTTGAATCGGACTCGTCTCTGTGTCACCGCTACACAGTTCAAGCTAAACACGATTTTAAAGTTACAACAGTAGAATTTAAAATCGAACAACTTACTTCAATAGAAAACAGAATAATAGTTTAAGCCGTCAGATACTGTAGTGCAATGGTAATAGGGTCTTGTTTTGAGGTTTAGTTGAAAATGTAAGTTTATGCGCTCTAACGAGATTTGCTTGAAATTTGTGAGGGATGAGACCAAGATTATCTCGAGGGATGGAGATGCAAAGATGGCTACTGAATTTTTAATAAAAATATTTATCCTACTTGTGAGTCTTTAGTAAAAGCAACACCAAGGTGAGTAGGTATTTAATGGCTCCGCTACATTATCCACGATTATGGACGAATATAGCTGGTGCCCGCTACTTCGTCCGCGTTCTGGATGAAAGGTACCCTATGTCCTTTCTGGTGTCCCAGACAACGTGTATGCAAAATTTCATGGTGATCGGTTCAGTAGTTTTTGCGTGAAAGAGTTACAAACATCCATACATACATACATCCATACATCCATACAAACTTTCTCATTTATAATATTAGTACGGATTAGGGGCGAGCATGATTACGTAGAGGGCATACTCGGCTGTAGGTATCACGATGTTCTTTACTTTCAATTTACAAGATGTCTCAAAAAAAGACTGATACAAATTTAGAACAATGTGTATACTTGAATCAAAATTTCATTAGTTAATTTTTTTATTTTAACACTCAAATCTTGACAGAAATATTAAATGAGTGAACAAATTCAAAGCTCCCGTAAAGTAAGAGATTAAAGGTAATATTTTATGGGTCAGAAGCCCTCAAGGGTTGTTACAAAGGTAAATGCTTGTTCCGACCTCCTTACAGAATTACTCGAGAGCAGTTACAAATTCAAAACTCTGAGAATTACTACGACATCGCGTCTGAGCGTTTGGAGGACTTTGTTTTTTAATAAATTTTGTGTAATATTTGCATTAAGAATTTGTCAATTGTAAAATTAATGATTTTTATAATTTTATACTAAAAGCTGAAGAGTTTGTTTGTTTGAACGCGCTAATCTCAGGAACTACTGGTTCGAATTGAAAAATTCTTTTTGTGTTGGATAGATCATTTATCGAGGAAGGCTTTAGGCTATATACCATCACGTTGCGACTAATATGAGCGAGGAAACAGTCGAAAATGTGGAAAAAACGGGGAAAATTATTCATCTTTGAGGGCTTCCGTTGCGTGCGCTTCCCAAAATAACTATTCCACGCGGACGAAGTCGCGAGCACCAGCTAGTTTTATTATTATTCACCCGTCTATTAATTAAAATTGCCAAGCCAAACATGATTTATTCTGCAATAATAATATATTATGCATATTTATTAATTTCTGTCTTGTTGTTATGTTTGTGTCTTTGTGTTCTGTGAAAATTATTTTGCGACATGTGAAAGAAAATTATGAATCTTTCTTTCACATGTCGCATGCACATGTCACATGCATTACCGGTAGCATGACCAGGGGTGGCAAACCTGAGACTGCCGGCAGTCGTAAGGTCCCCTGAGATTGCTGGCGTACCTCCACTTTCGGGTACGCCGAGGTTCTGACAGGGATCGTAGCTCTCCCTGCGCTGGATAACCACGGCGGGGCACCGAAGTCGTGTCATAACGGGGTCCAAGAGGATTTCCCAGAAATTGTGTTTTTATTTTAAATTATTTATAAAACAAATGCTAACAATTTAATAGAGCCCTTTATATACCCTTTATATACAAAAAAATAAGAACATTTGTAATTGAAGACCTAATTTGCAGAAAAAATTTCAACCGTGCCAAGCCGGGAGAGGGTCGCTAGTAACAAATACCTATATGATTAAGATAAGTAAAAACCAATTAATGATTTATTACAGCGCCTTCAGTTCCATTCATCTTCTTTGACAGGTCATGGATTAACGAACATTACTTCGAGCATTATCTTTGTTCAAATAACCTCTTTGGAATGGCTGAATATTACCTATTTATACATCACCGTCTCGGCATAGTGAAGGATTAATTATTGGTGTAATATTAGAACATAGGATAGGTATAATTAGCGAAATATTCTGTCAGTAATTAGTAAGGCACTTACTGTAACTTATATTACTATAAGAATATGTGACTAAATCCGTACTAATATTATAAATGCGAAAGTTTGTATGGATGTACCTATGTATAGATGTTTGTAACTCTTTCACGCAAAAATTACTGAACCGATCACCATGAAATTTTGCATACACGTTGTCTGGGACACCAGATAGGACATAGGGTACCTTTCATCCAGAACGCGGACGAAGTCGCGGGCACCAGCTAGTAAAGTAATATAGTAAGATCTGTTTCAATTTTATATAGGTACTTAGGCCTTTATATTTTATTTTGAAATTACACATTTTTTTGTTCATTTATTTATTAAAAACCTTTTGCAGTTGTGTAAAAAATATCGTATGTAAATCCTTATGTCATCATCATTATCTTAGCCGCAGGACGTCCACTGCTGAACATAGGCCTTCCTTATAATTTTCCAAAAGGAATATCTGAATTCCAGAAGCAGTCTGAATCCACCATCGACCCGCGGCCCTTATCAGTTCGTCTGTCCACCTTGTAGGGGTCTGTCCACCTTCTGGAAGGAGAACCTTCCGTCGTCAGCAGCAGCGGCTTTTCGTACTATGTGTACTGCCCACTGCCACTTCAACACTACCGACCGCCGGCTTGTAGGTAACTTTCGTACGTCTACGGATCTCGTCACTTCTAATGCGATCTTGCAGCGTAACCCCGAGCAATAGCCCTCTACGTAGCTCTTTGTATATAAATCCCTGATTATAAACGGTAAATGGAAATAAATTATTGATTGATTTTCCAGTATCTGCTACCATAAGAATAACTTTTAAAATAGTCCTTTTAATTCTTCTCGGAGCAATCATTAATAAATAATAAAAATAAAATAAAAATAAAAATGTTTATTAACAGTTAGAAAAATCGTATTTACCATAACTATGATTGAAGACTCCTTTTAAGCGGAAGACTGTGCCAGGAGCCTTCGCACTTCCATAAAAGCTAGTAATAATATATATACCTAATAATACCTATATAATATTTGAAACAAGAAAAAAGTTTTTTATTTTTAAATAGAACGATTGTATGTGTGTGTGTGTGTGACACAAATTGACTTCATTGACTTCTTAACTCTCTGGTGACCGCTTACCGTTACAGTATGCGTCACACTGTATATTTAAATTAAAGAAACATACAGGCCTAGCCGCACGTAACACGTAGCCTTTCATAATGAGCATATTTTGTTAAAAAGGCAGCATTTTTCTTAAGTGTAGGTATAATATCTTAAGACGTTTATACAAATTGCAAATTAAATTTTCAAGCACTTTAACTCAGCAGCGTTTCAAGCACTACCTTCTCGTTTTTTATAGATTTATGTTAATTAAATACGCGAATTAGTTGGTTCCTGGAATGAGAATAAATTAAAAG
This sequence comes from Synanthedon tipuliformis, assembly GCA_947623395.1. Classification (NCBI taxonomy): domain Eukaryota; kingdom Metazoa; phylum Arthropoda; class Insecta; order Lepidoptera; family Sesiidae; genus Synanthedon; species Synanthedon tipuliformis. Next base: position 3,985,773 of record OX392433.1, read on the forward strand.
GGATGTTACGGCTTAGCGATCCCAGCATTCCTAGATTCCTGCTTCTCACTACTCATATCTAATGTATAAAATTCTCGTGTTGCGGTGTTTGTTGCCAAACTCCTCCGAAAGCTGGACCGATTTTGATGAAATTTTGTGTCCTTATCGGGTAGGTCTGAGAATCGGCCAACATCTATTTTTCATACCCCTAAATGTTAAGAGTGGTCCACCCCAATTTTTTTTTATTTTTAGGCAAAACAACGTTTGTCGGGTCAGCTAGTATACTTATATAATTATGGCTGTTCTTCATATAAATATATATTTTTTCTGTACAATGTAATCTTCTTGACTCCTTCTTTTTTTATAGATAACTAGCTGTTACACGCGACTTCGTCCCCTTAACTTTATAAAATATAACTTATATTACTCTATAGTAGTTTTCTATAGGTGAAAGAATTTTTAAAATCGATCCACTAGTTTTTGAGTTTGTTCTTTACAAACATACATAAATAAAAATCTCTTTATAACATTAGTATATTTAAAAAGAATGTATTAGGTCGGGGAAAAAGTTTTCGTGTTTTATAAGTAAAAAATTGTAGTAAATTATCTTTGGTTTTTTTTTTATTAAAAATTATTGATAAAATATACATTTCGTCTGGTAAACAGATTGGTGAAGAACGATCTCTCTTAGACTTAGACAAATATATCCACTACACAACCTACTGGACTGTCAGCTCGTCTGTCACAACATGTTTTAAAAAAATGCTCTCTATTTCAACATGTGTCAATAAATTTTTATCTTGCAACTGTTACGTGGGTTTTATAGAATACTAGAGAGTTGTTTTTTCAGCGTTAAAAAATTCCCTAGCAATTTCATTCCCTCGGCTAGTAGAATTTTTGAAAAATGTAACCAAAACTGAGTCAAAGCTATTCCTACATAAAAATAACGCTACGAACAGAGTGCTACGGCTCGTAGACGCGCTACGAGCTACGAGCATACGGCTACGGTCGGCTACACTCAAAATTTCCGCTAGATTCAGAGCTTAAAGTGAATTTTGCATTTTCCATACCGCTCCAAAATGATCTTTTCTTATTTTGAAAATTTTAAGATGGTATCTTGTAAATAGAGATACTCTTGAAAAATGAAAATTGTAAATTCTTAGTTTATCTTTTAAAAAAACATTCAAAACAACGTATTTTTAACGTACCTGTTGATCGCTTCGCAAATATCGCTATTTTTTATGATAGATAAAAAAAGGTCAATAATAGATTGTTATACACAAACACACATTGTTATACACATATTGTTATACACAAACACACACACTAATGTTATAATAAAGACACGAAGCTGAAATAAACTAATTTGATAGCAACCAAGCAATCTCAAGTTCTCTTAACAGCGTAATGGAAACAGTCAACATTCTGAGTCACAACTTAACAAACATACAAGCAAACTAATTTTAGCATTTATAATGTTAGTCAAAGATAATTGATTGGTCTCGCTGCGCTCGACTAGATAGAGCGCTATACAAAAGCAATAGCTCCGAAAATGTTGCAACTTTTTATTCTAGTGTGTGTAAAAAATCGTCACTTTTTATCACTTTTTACACAGTTTTATTACATTTTTACACAGTGTCACTATGCAAACTGGTATTTTATTATGCCTAAAATTTAATAAAATATTCGGCACGTACACATCACAGACAGTTTAAAATGTGACTGGCTCGAGTACGCCGAATTCGGCGTACAATTTAATGCCGCATTTTACAACTACGACGGCGGTATCTAGTCGAGTGCAGCGAGATCAATCATTCATCTATGTCTAACCAATATTATAATAAAGATAATATACAATAGAAGCTGAAATAAACCAATTTCTAAGTAACCAAGCAATCTCAAGAAAGACGTCTCTGAATAGGGTAATTGAAACAGACAACATTCTGAGTCACAACTTCAATAAGGAAACATAATTATCCGAACTTCGGAACCAATGAATGTGTTTCCAATTCGTTTCAGTTAATCCCGTTTTAAATGCGGCTGAAAATTCGCTTCAGTGAAATTGCCTCTTTTTTACTCCTCAGAGTCTGACCGTTCCGTTTGCGATCGACGTTTCGAATAAAGAATGCTTTTTAGTTGAAACGAGAAAAGTTTAGTGTTTTTTTAAGTGCACAGCTTTTATCCATGCGGGTAAGTCCATACTGATTGATATCTTTATATATTATGTCGTCGGCACATCGTAGAATTGGGCATATCATGATATTCCTGGGCAGATCATATTTCTGTTAAAACTGAGAGGGTCGCTTCACTCCGCTCCGCTTCGCTCGGCTCATTAAATTTATTTCCATGTAAACCTTACACGCTCCTCCTCGCTTTGCTTCACTTCGCTCCTCGTTGGACCTAGTTTTGACTTTTGGTGAAATATTTTTGATTTCATACTTTACGATCTGCCCAATTCTACGAACTGCCCACGACATATCCTAAACCTAGGTTTAGACATCCTAAACCTAGCCGAAAAAGTCGCGGGAAATAGCTAGTATTAAATATAAAAAAGGTACTTTAACGCTGCATTTTTTGTCTTAATGATATACCGAAAAAGCACTACTTATAAAATATACCATTTTGAAATTCGATTATCAACAGACGTAAAGCGTCACGTCATCATGTGACTAATCACAGATAATCATTTTTGATTAAACTTTCCGTCTCATTTAATTCAAATTCAAATTCATTTATTTATTTTCAGGTAACTAGACCCATATTTTACATTTTTATAATGAGTGGGTTACATTCATTGAAATAAAATATATTTGGTTACATTGCGTTTTACAACAGTACAGCGTTTAGAAATCACTACTAAACCAGAGTATTTGCCACTAAAAAATTCTACTCAAAAGACATTCGGGCAGGATAATCTAATCTCTAATCTTAAAGAGATAAAAGCCTTTTTCGCTTGAAAAATCTGCACTCCGTGAAAGCTCTTTTATCTTTCGATAAAATCAGCGTTTTGTCGTTTATCGTGTACCTCGAGAGAGCGTGCTAGGAGGGCGGGCGTGACGTCATCAATCACGATGCCATCCTCATTTGTACCAGTCCATATATTTTTAGTTATTCATTTTTTTGTGTGTCATTTATATGATAAAATATCTTCGCACGTTCGACACAGATAGCTTATTCGAAAGGCCTTTTGATGAAGTACACACTTACATAAACCGGAACCGTTCCACTTGCGGACCACGAGGCGCGCGCGTTCATTTCTTCGTGGTTGAAGTTTCTGGGTCACGCACGAAGCGTTACAGTTCCACCTTCCTTGTCCGAACTGCTAAGGAGTGGAACTCATTGCCTGCGTCTGTGTTTCCCCAAAATTACAACCTCGGGGTCTTCAAACGTAAGGTAAATGGGCATCTACTGGGTAAGCGTGGTCCACCTTCGGCCGCATCTGCACCTAACATCAAGTGAGATCGCGGCCAAGCGCTGCCTTGACTTTTATAAAAAAAAGATATGAAATTAATTTCAGTTTTTTTGTTTCCATTGACATTATTTGTCAGAAATGTCATGTTTTTCATAATTTTGGACTAAAAAGTTATCATGGATTTATGTACTATGGCATTTGGCAAGCAGCTGCCGTTGGCAAGTGATAGCTCTTAAAGCTTATTAAGTATTTCATAAGTAACTAAGAATGTAATCATTTACACGACAATAGACAAAGAGCAAATCCGTATACACGTCGTTGATTTCCTTTGGGAATTACAGTTGCTGGTTTAGTAGATGTCCTACCTTAAATGCCCGGTCACAGTACAATAAAATTCTCAAACCGTTATTCGCTAAGGTTAGCAAAAAATATATTTTATTAATTCTTTTTTTTTAATATAAAATTTAATATATTTCCTATTTTATGAGTGATGTCGAAGTAATACAATTTAACTATACGAAACATACTAAAGCGCCATCTACATAATATTATTTTAAAAAAAGAACAATGTTGTTCTTTCGGCGTGTTCGAATTGTGAAAATTTAAATTTTATAATCGTTCGTAAGGAGTTAACTCCAGCCGTATGTCGGGAGCTCACATATTCAAATTCAAATTCAAATTCATTTATTTTCAGGTAACTAGACCCATATTTTACATTTTTATACATAGTTATAATATTTACATATTAAGATATAATCAAAATTAAAAAAAGAAATAATAATAACTAGCTGGTGCCCGCGACTTCGTCCGCGTTCTGGATGAAAGGTACCCTATGTCCTTTTTGGAGTCCCAGACAACGTGTATGCAAAATTTACAACGCCATCTAGGGAATTCTGTTTGAAGCAATGTAGTACTCTAATTCATCCAATCTCACTTCGAATAATGGAAAAAGTCTGTTAACAGATGGCACTACATGTTAGTTATAGTTTATAAAATTACGTGTTAATAAAATTAAAGCTGCTGCCCGCGACTTCGCCCGCGTAACTTAGTAAATTGTGTACTTAAACCTTCCTCGAGAACCACTCTACCCATTAGTGAAAACCGCATTAAAATCCGTTGCGTAGTTTTAAAGATCTAAGCATACAAAGGGACATAGGGACAGAAAAAGCGACTTTGTTTTATACTATGTAGTGATAAGTACATAAATAGCTAAAAACCACTAAAAACTAACACCAACATGTCTATCACTACAATGTCGGATATATATACAATCTAGCCTATCAGCGATCATTGCAATAACTTTGTTAGAGCTGCCCCGCACCCGTCTAACAAGTGACGCAGATTTTTTACGCATGTTTGTATAAAAACAATCAGTGCTCATCATAGCGAACATTCCTGAAGCACTACAGAAGCGGGGTAGCCCTAACATCGCCCTTAACGCGTTGTTAAATTGGATACGATTAATCACTACATAGTATAAAATAAAGTCGCTTTTTCTGTCCCTATGTCCCTTTGTATGCTTAGATCTTTAAAACTACGCAACGGATTTTAATGCGGTTTTCACTAATGGGTAGAGTGGTTCTCGAGGAAGGTTTAAGTACATAATTTACTAAGTTACGCGGGCGAAGTCGCGGGCAGCAGCTTTAATTTTATTAACACGTAATTTTATAACATGTAGTGCCATCTGTTAACTTTTAGATGAATTAGAGTACTACATTGCTTCAAACAGAATTCCCTAGATGGCGTTGTAAATTTTGCATACACGTTGTCTGGGACTCCAAAAAGGACATAGGGTACCTTTCATCCAGAACGCGGACGAAGTCGCGGGCACCAACTAGTATATAATATATTAATAAAATATACAAATATTTCTGAGATTATCGTGCATAAAGGAACAGACATAAGTACCTACATAAAAATGTAGAAATTGTTTTAAAAAAATATTTCATGTTCAGGAACGGCTCGTTTACGATTTTATTATTATATATGTATGTATGTATATATAATGTAAATTTACCTACTAAGTAATCCTTGCTTTTTACTTGTGTACAAACCAAATGAAATCTACATACTACATATAACTTTATATTGGTTACTTTAAGCGCCCTTGAAGCTTAAGGTGAAAGCTTTCGTCTGCCGGCGCTTTGAGAGGCATTGATTTTACTCAACATTGTTAATGATGCAAATTCTACAAGAGATACTTTGAAGTTAGGCTAAAATAGGTACGAAGCCCTGTTATCAAACAGTCTCAGCTTTTGATGACATCATCTTAACAAACATACAAGCAAACTCATTTTAGCAATTTATAATGTTAGTCAAAGATAATTGATTGGTTTCGCTGCGCTCGACTAGATAGAGCGCTATACAAAAGCAATAGCTCCGAAAACGTGGCAACTTTTTATTGTAGTGTGTGTAAAAAAATCGTCACTTTTTATCACTTTTTACCCACTTTTATTATATTTTTAATTCTTTTGTAGATGCAAATTCTACAAGAGATACTTTGAGGTTAGGCTAAAATAGGTACGAAGCCCTGTTATCAAGCAGTCTCAGCTTTTGATGACATCATAAACTTAAGTATGACTAGTGAATCACAGGAAGTGAGAAGACAGTAGAGAAACCGATGAATACTTATTATTTTTAATTATTTATTTATTTAGTAGCTAATCTTACTTGTATATGTAACAGTTACCAAATACATTAAAAAATTAAATTTATATCTAGCCTAATAACAAGGTTAGACATGTTAAAATATATATATATTATTAAATCGTGTTATACATATTATACGTAAATACATACATAACTTATGGGTGTTTGCGTGCGTGTGTGCGTGATTAAGTTTGTTAGTGTTAATGGGAGTGTGCATGTATGTGTAGTGCTGTATATGAGGGTTTTCTGTTGTGTGGGTGTGCAATATATTCAGACCAGAGCCAACTTTGAAAAGTTTATTTCCATAATTGATAATTACTGCCAGGAATCGAACCCGGGAACCCTAAAAAGGGTTATTCCACTCATCCAACAGGATCGTCAAAACAGGTTGCTGTACGCATTATACTTCTGTACTGCGTGCTTAAATTACTGTGACGATTCTCTAGCGACAAAGTTGCATACTTGTTCTCAGCTTTGTTACCGCGATAATAACTTGACGTGCTACACAGATAATGACAATAAAGTGTTTGCAAATAACCTAGTAAAATGTATTTAGATTCTGTACTAGTAGGACTGTGGGTTTAATGTTTTGATAATAAAATCTGTGAAGATGAAAGCGGATCACTTGCTGAAATAGCAGACCGTGGACACTGAATTTTATAAAAATTACAAATAAATTTACAATATTTACAATTTTAGTATTTAATATTTTTTGTCCGATGGAAGAAAGAGGAAGGCAGTGTGAGCTCATGCAGCTCCTGAGCACACTCTGCGAAGTACATCTTATAAAAGACACATATAATGGCAACTTTGCGTGTATGTGCAAAGCTCTGCATATTAGTTTTTAAAAGTCGCCAATGAATCTCCTAGGTCTGCGTTCCATCGAGTCGAGTGCGGCCAACGAAATAGTATATCTCCTGAGTGCGGCAAGCTAACAAGAATCCTGCGTAGAATTATTTACTTCGACCCTGCTTAGAATTAAAGAAAATAGAAATAAAAACAACATATAGATAGAATAGGACAGACAGGCAGGAAATCCCACCCGCAAAGGTATGGATGAGTGATGGATGAAAGAAAGACATAGTATGTAGAATAAAAGTGCGAGAAGAAAGAAAGTGAGAACTGGAATGAATGAGTAGCGAATATTGGCTTCAGCGCATAGTGCTGGAGAGGTTTAAGTAAAAAAAAAGCTATTAATAAGAAGTTAATAAATATCATTATAACTCTTAAAATCATAATAAATAAACCACCAACAGACCCTATATCTCACGTATACGGTACATTAAAATGGATCCCACCAACCACAATAACAATCAAGATACCCTAATCTCATTCTATCCCATCCTTCATAACGTCTGATGTAAGCCTCTTGCGGTCCATAACTCAATGTTTGCGGTTGGCGCGTTCGGCAAACGTTTTGCAAACATTTGTGACCAATGTTTGTTGTTGTTAACTCTATTTTTTTTTAAAAATACACTAATTTACATATATTTATTTAATTACTAGCTGTGTCCGCAACTTAGTACGCGCTGTAGATCGTTTTTTTTTAATTCCAAGAAACATAACATTTTTCCAGGATGAAAAGTTTTCTCTATATAATCCAGCTAATCTGTATGCTAAATTTCACCAAACATGTACAAACAGACGCGGCCACGGTATTTTTATAATGTAAACAAAATTTCTATCAAAAGCTATCTTGCAATTTTCTTTGGTCACAGCCTTTTCACAAATAAATAGAATGGGGCTTAATTCATTTAATTCTGTAAACAACATCAGAGGGCGTAACATTTGTCCTTTTAATATATTGTCATGTTGGATATTAACTTGACCTAAAAATTTTGCTCGTTTGAACGTAAACCCGGTGTGATTGTGATGAGCGTAGCGTATCTCATATCTCCTTACAGAAAGCCAACGCGTTAAATAGCTTGTGTATTGTGTTTAGATGAGTAAGTCTCCTTATCTCTTCCTTTTCTCAAGGTCAAGCTCAAGGTCCTGTGAAGGTCGAAGGCTACGGTAGATAACTAACATCAAGTGGACCGTCTGCCTGCCTGTCGACATTTACATTAAAACAAAATAAAACATACACACATAGATTGGTGAACTCTGAAACAAGCTACATACCTATGATGGATGAGTAAGGGATGGATGAGAAAGGATGGATGAGTAAGGGGTGACTAGAGCTCCTTTCCATAACTCTTCCTGCAAACGGTTAATAGCCCTCTATAGGCGACGGTAGCCACCTACCGGAAGAAAATATAAATGGTTTTATTCGGTTCACGCTTCCGCTACCTCGTATGCAATAAACCGTCGCCCTAATCTACATAAAGTCGGTCCCAACAAATGGACAATATACGAGACCTTTGGTGCGGAATCCCTTCTAAATAGATTCCTTCATGTCCCTTGTTTTGTGTATACATTACTTGTGACCGTGTGTTTATTTTGTAGACGGTACCTACGTAATGCGTTTTAGTTTTTTTACTCTGGGTAAAAGGTTTCTTTTGACTTCTTGTGATTACTGGTTTCCTGACTAATGTTTTCCTTCAAATTTGCAGCCTGTGAACACGACTTCCAATCAAAATAATACAAATACAAAATAATTTATTTACCAAAAATTAAGCCTAGGTACAAAAAGGGTGTAGGGGATCTCCTATTAAGTATAAGTATACTTGTATCAGGAGACCCCCGCTCCTCCAACGCCATACTTAAACTACTTAAGGCTAATTAAAACTTAAATTAAGTCCAATCCACATGTTAATTTGAAGAAAATAAACTTGTTCCTTAAATCCCACTCTATGTCGCCGTGGTGGCGCCATCGTCGTCACAACGATAAATATGTCTGGCGTTATATTACTTGTATATTTTCTATTTCAACGCGGACGTAGTCGCGGGCACCAGCTTGTGTACCATAATATTTTTATGGACAATCTCTAAGTAGCGCTGACAATTCTCAAATTTTGACTTATAACATTATATATTATATTATATTATATTATATTATATTATATTATATTATATTATATTATATTATATTATATTATATTATATTATATTATATTATATTATATTATATTATATTATATTATATTATATTATATTGACTTAGCCTCTTGTCTACAAGACTGCGGCATCCCTCAATGATAACAAGGACCCAATTACCACAATGAAAATTATTTACATTTGAACGGGGGCGAGAAATAGGGAAAAATATTCAAATATTGTCAATTAGAATTAGATAACCCCCAATGAAGGAATATTTTCCAATTTCACTTTTCTACGTAAACAATTCTTTATTTTCCTCGAACAATTTGATATTTTTGGGCTTAAGAATCTTTTTTTTTCCGGGTAGAAAATTTTTATTGGAGTAAAATCAAATGTTACATGTCACACGTAACGCGGTACAGGCTACAATTTTTTTTTCTGTGTAGGAAGAGGAAATCCATCATAGATACAGATGTTCTGACGCTAATACGCGCCTCCTGCTCGATCTGGGACCAGTATTTTTATTTTATTTTGATTATTGCGAACAGGGCACATTGCGTTCTGCTGTCATGAACTTTGCAGGTAGTTATTTCATTTGTTGCGTGTAACTGCGTATGTATGTCGTGGGCAGATCGTAGAATTGGGCAGATCGTAAAGTATGAAATCAAAAATCTTTTACCAAAGGTCAAAAATAGTTGCGACGAGGAGCGGAGCGAAGTAAAGGGAGTAGGAGCGTGTTAGGTTTACATGGAAGCCGAACAAAGCGGAGCGGAGTAAGGCGGCCCTCTCAGTTTTAACAGAAATATGATCTGGCCAGGAATATCAATATATGTATACCGAATTCTACGATGTGCCGACTATATGTACACGGCGAAGACGTAGTTTTACCGGCTTCACTCTGCCGTTCACAGATAGCCTGTGAATTATCTGAAAAATTAAATTTACTTAAGTCAAACCGTAGTGTACATAAATCGATATACATTACGCATTTCGAGTTAAATATGAACTATTTTCAATGAATGAGTTATAAAAATATTTTTATTAATCATAAAAGCCTTTTGTGTGATTTATAGGTCATCATACGTAATAAGAAATGAAACTTGGAAGTAGAATAAAGTAACATATGTATTATGCGTCTTGTACGAACAAATCATAGTGTATCGAACAAAGCGAGAAACTGAATACAGTAAGCTATCCGTTTACTCATTTCCTCTCGCACTAAAAACTCACATAAACCAATGATGCCACAGTACAGTGGAAGAAGTAGATATACTTATTTCCTTTTTTACGGAAAATATTAAGGCGAGGACTTAGCTGAAAAGCGTTTTTTTCGTCGCCTAGTTTGACTTCTTAGAGTAAAATTACAAGTCAGATAAAAATACAGTGCATAAAAGACTATATTGAAAAAAGTTTGAGTCGGATAGATTTATAAAAAAAAATCATTTTCTAAAAAAAAAAAAATAGTAATATACTGCTAATAAAAACTTACTGTTCACAGAAATAAAAAAATTCCGTGACAACTACTTTTGTTTTTAGGCTTATTAATTAACTTAAGTTCTACACTAAAGTTTGAATTGGCTACTTTTATTTCTTTTTTCATATTTTACACAATATTTAAGAAAAACCTTCCAATTTTAAATTTGTTCGGTTGTCTCCGAGAAGCTACAAAATATGTTGTGCAAATTTACACCTTATTTATAGGATATAAGGTTGCGCTTATTTGATAAAAATTGTGTTCGGTCTGAGGTTAGTCCTCGTCTTAAGAAAGATTCAATAATTAAAATAAGTTTTTAGGTAGACAGGCTGAATACTCATAGCGTCGCTTACAAGGATTCCTTGTGTTTATAAGGAAAACCATTAGACACTTTTTTTATGTTAAGGTCTAGAAATTATCCATCACAAAATTACACAATATTTTTTTTTATAATTTTCTTCTTACATAATGATAGAAATTGCTATAGTTAAAACAAATAAAAAAATTATGGCCTGAAACTATGGGACACAAGTTAGTAGAATGTTAAAACTGGGAAAAGACGGAAAGGCTCTGGGTAGTTGATATCCTATTTATGTATACAAATTGTATATTAATTTTCTATTATTCTCATTACTGTGTCACTGCATCGCCCTCAATCTCGGAAGAACATAATTCAAACACAGATAAAGGCGAGACCGGCGTTAGCTGACTTTTCAAAAGTGTGCAAAAGCGTTATGGTCTATTTTGTATGAAACGTTTACTAGCCACTAGACCTTGTGTCCCGGTAGGTTTTTTAGTCTTCACACGTCTTATATTTAGGCTGCTTCCGACCAGTCCTGTTGATAAATTATGGGGGAGGCCTATGTCCTACAGCTGAGATGATCATGATAACTTAAGAGATCTGTAGCATATGAATTTTAAACTTATTGTTTCTTTTGAAAGTAGCTCTACCATCAACAATGCTGTCTGTCTTGCTAGTCTAATAGCAGCACGTAGGTTCACAACGTGTTCTGCATCTCAACTAAGTAAGGTAACTAAACAAGATCCAGTTACCTAATAATATCAAGTGAGGCGAAAATCAGCAACTTGAATATGAGGAGAAATGCAGTCATCAAGAATTTTTTTTGTACTGTTTTAACTGCTACTAAATCGTCCTAATTTGGGGTGGACCACTGTTAACATTTAGGGGTATAAAAAATAGATGTTGGCCGATTCTCAGACCTACCCGATAAGCACACAAAATTTCATCAAAATCGGTCCAGCCGTTTCGGAGGAGTTTGGCAACAAACACTGCGACACGAGAATTTATATATTATTTAGATTTTCCTTTAAGAAGCTATAAATTAAAATCCATAAAAGTGGCTCGATAAAGAAATAGAAGAGTGCGGCTATCGCATATTGAAACCCGACATAAATATGCTTAAGATGCTCTGGTCCGTTCTTCAATAGCCTTTGCAGCTACCGGGTAATTTTCAAAGGATTCTGTGCCAAGAAACTTCGCGATTGTGATGCATTGGTTTAAAAGAATACTGTAAAGCTAGCCGTAAGTTTTACGAACTCGGATTTTTTAAAATAAAATATTAAGTTGGAGGCTGAAAAGCTAATGATCTACGTGAATACGAAGCATACGAATGGTATGCTGATTTTGACAAAAGAATCCCTTAGTAGGGTCATAATTTACGAGTGGTATTTTCGGTTAGATTTCCTGCAGGTTTAACTTTGCAGTAAATGAACTTTTCAATGATTCAGGTCTAGATGTACAATAGAAACTAGCGGCATAGTACGAGTACACTGCGATCCGCAGTCATTTGAGCAACCCGTTTGGCAGCAGTAACTACAGTTAAATAAGAGAATACAAACCGTCAGTAAAAGCAAATTGGTGCAAAATAAGCTTAATTCCAAAGATAATTGATTAGTCTCGCTGCGCTCGACTAGATAGAGCCCTATACAAAAGCAATAGCTCCGAAAATGTGGCAAGTTTTCATTGTAGTGTGTGTAAAAATCGTCACTTTTTATCACTTTTTACCCAGTTTTTTACACAGTTTCACTACGCAAACTGGCATTTTATTATGACCAAAATTTAATAAAACATTCGGCACGTACACATCACAGACAGGTTGCAGTGTGTCTGGCTTGGGTACGCCGAATTCGGCGTACTATTTTATGCCGCATTTTACAAGTACGACGGGGGTATCTAGTCGAGCGCAGCGAGATCAATCATTTATCTATGCTTAATTCTTTAGTTTATACAAAACATTAAAAACACACTCGTAGCTTCATTCTTTCCCAGAATATTGCTCGTGTCACTGATTTTAAAAAGTGAGACATTAATGTTCTGATTTCGAATGTGTTTTTTTTTTTATTTTTATTCCGAATAAGCAACGGTTGCGAAACAATAGTTGGGGAGACATTTTGCGGTCGCCGGATTTTAATTTTCGTGATTAACGCCACGCTCATTACGGAGTTTTCGACTTATACAGGTCTCTGCTTATAGCACTACAATACTTACTGTACATTTTTAACTATGCTTTTTTTGTTTGCATATTCAAGACTTTATTTTATCCTTTAATTGTCAAAGTCCAATATAAACCTATAGGGGTGGAGGACATCATGGAGAAGCTAAGGAAAAGCGTAAATTTAATATATATAATTCTCTAGACGGCTAGACCGATTTTGATGAAATTTTGTTTGCTTATCGGGTAGCTCTAAGAATCCGCCAACATCTATTTTTCACACCCCTATATGTTAAGGGTGGTCCACCCCAAAAATTTATTTTTTATTTTTTCGCATAACAACGTTTGCCGGGTATACTATACTAATATTACGAGTATAATAAAGAGGAAAGATATGATTGTTTATTTGTTTAAATTGAATAGGCTCCGAAATTACTGGACCGATTTGAAAAATTCTGTCACTGTTGGGAAGCTATATTATCAGCGAGTTACATAGGCTATATTTTATAAAGTTACGCGGACGAAGTCGCGTGCAACGGCTAGTAATAAATATACTTAAATAATTCAAAGCAAATGAATGTTTTAACACTTAACACGAAGTCGCTTGTCTGCTATTGTCTGTAATCTATACCAATATTATAAATCTGAAGAGTTTGTTTGTTTGAACGCGCTAATCTCTGGAACTACTGGTTCGAATTGAAAAATTCTTTTTGTGTTGGATAGATCATTTATCGACGAAGGCTTTAGGCTATATAACACCACGTTACGACTAATAGGAGCGAAGAAACAGTCGAAAATGTGGAAAAAAACGGGGAAAATTATTCATCTTTGAGGGCTTCCGTTGCGTGCGCTGCGAAAACCGTTCGAGATACCCAAATGATTCCCAAAATAACTATTCCACGCGGACGAAGTCGCGAGCACCAGCTAGTATAAATACATAACTATTTTTAGTATAGACAAAGAAGGTTGAGTTTCTCATTCTCCTTACGTTAAAAAAGCGGGTAGTTAAAACTCGTTTAGTAAACAAGCGTCGCCATCGGAGCACGAAACTATTTGTTTGTCGCATGGCTCATTTAACACGATTTTTTCCGCCATTTTCTCACACATCTTCTCAAACCCGGGCCCGGGTTTTATTTCAACCCATTTCAGCCCCCGTTTCGCGCCCCGGCAATGTCCCGGTTGATTTATTCGCGGCGAGGAATTTAAATTAAACCGGCATTTCCACGACTCACTCTTTAACACCCTGTTTGTGTGCAAACATTTCGTGTACACCAAATATTTGGTTTTTCCAGGTTACGACACTCTGCCTCTCGCCCTTCCTAGTCGTTAAGGACGTGTGTTCGAAAAAAAACAACGCTCGAAGACGCGTTCTATTATTTTAAATGTTTTAAATTGCTTGCTTTCTTAAGCTTAGTCGTAGTCTATGGGTAGACCATAAAGCTTGAAAAAAATTGATAATATGAATGATCAAAGTTTAGACATTTGGTACAGTTTTTTACGTATTACTGAAAACATTCAAATAAATAGGTAGTATAAAAATATAGGTAGCCAGTAGGCTCAGAAATAACTTTTTAGTAGTTGTTCTGGTTGATTGTTTCTTTCTTTTTCTACATTTGAATTCTTTTTCTACGTTTAAATATAATAAATTCGGTTTCTTTTTAGAAATATATTTCATAAATTCTGCCTGTGCCATTGCTGCTGTCAAAACTCTCCAAAATTGTGAATGTATTATAAAATGTAACCTTTATGCAGAATTAACAAAATGGATGAATTACACACAAATTATACGGCGAAATTTAATTCAACGTTAATCTTAAATCTTTAATTAAAATTTCTTTCAGCTTCAGCTCGAAACCTCTAACATAAGTTCTGGGGTTCATTAAGAGACCTTTCACACGGGCGGTTCAATAAAACCTTGGGTTATCAGATTTAGATAATCTTTATTAGAGACATTCGGCCCTTTCTGTGTTGAAAGGCTTTAACGTGGTCACAGATGGAATACTATTTGAAAGTGTTTCGTGCGTGACAAAATTTAGATTTTGTGATTCGATTTGAAAACTTTAGGTTTGTTTTGCATTGTGTGAACTAGCTAGTTATTTTGTAATCTGCTAGCGACACGCTCCAGGCTTTCCACACCTTGCCGGGAATTGAACGTGGGAAACCCCTATTTTTTTTTTTATTTTTTTTTTATAAGAGATGGGTTAGCTCTTGACCAACAACCAGCCATGTGGCAAGGATGAGGCCTAAGATGGAGCGAGCTCACCCAGAAGATGCCTATTCACTCGAACCTTGAAAATATTAGGGTTATATGTGCTCGGAAATACAGATGCAGGGAGTTCCAAACCCTGGCAGTGCGCATTATTTTTTTAAAAGTTTTTACTTTTTTTTAATATCCCACCCTTTTTAAAAGTTGGGATATCCTGATACCCGGCAGCGTAGAGGACTTGCGGGGTTATGCCGGACTCCTACCGGCTAAAACTCAACGACTTTCTAGCGCGGCCGTAGATAGGCGGGGTCGCAGGAACATTATGACACGACATAGGGCGGTTTTCCATTAGCCGGCCCGACACCGGCCCGACACCGGCATAGCCCTGGACCGTCACCGGCGCCGGAGCTTCGTTTTTCCACTGAGCCAAACAAAATACACGAGTCCTCTCCGCTCCGCGTCCTCCTACCCGCCCCGCGCACTCACACACGCGCACACGGCTACAGTGCATATACAAACACATGCAATGTAACGGGCCGGCAGGGACTAGGAAGATGCCGGCGCCGGCAAGTTTTTGGCTTCCCCGGCACCGGCACGGTACGGCCGGTGAGTGGAATAACGCCCATACTACGGCTGTCCAGCGAGGGGTGGGCTGTAGAAACCTCGGAACCCGCTGTACGACGGTCATCTCAGGGAACCTTACGACGGGCGGTAGTCTCTCCTAAGACTACCGCCAAAGTCCCGGTTGCACCCTTCCGGGTGTTTTCGGTACTAGTCAATTTGTGTCATAGTAGATTTGAATGCTCGACTCATTATTTAGTAGTCAATTTAAGCTCTAGACAAAAATCAAATGTAGTCAGATTGTGTTCTAGACAGTCCAAGACCAACCCTCCTCTCCGCCGCTTCCTTGCGCTCAATGCCACACTAGGTCACTGCCGAGAACCCGGGTCCCCTGAGACGGAGAATTAAAGCAAGCACCCTATAACCACTAATCCGTGAGGCTCGATATGCTTGTGCTTGTGCCCGTTGGAAGGGTAAGCGTGTGATCGCCGCACACATTTTAATTGAGAACATTTCGATACATAATTATCACGAAAACGTACTAAATAAACACGATATGTAATTAAATTTTCAAGAGTTTATCAAATATTAAATTTGCAATTATTAATTTTACTTCGATTTGAACGCATGAATCAAGTTATGCGTAATTCGAATTAATGAGCAATTAGCGTATTTATTATACTGAAAATAATTACTTTTAATGGATTCCGAATCAGATTTCATTATTTATTACTAAACAAGCTGACCCAGCGAACTTTGTTCCGCTTTAGAGGCAATAAATGAGCAGACTTGATTTTATCATGGTCAATTTTTTATTTGGATAATTAATGTAAATTAAAAAAGCAAGTATTTAATTTACGGGAACGTGACGTGGGACGTGACATAAAACGTGGTATAACAAAACGCAACTGTCAGCTAAACGTTATGTAAATTATGTAAATAAAAAAAATTAAAATAAAATAATAAAAATAATAAAAAAGTATCCTATGTCCTTCTCCTGGTTCTGAGCTATCTCCCCACCAATTTTCAGCCAAATCAGTTCAGCCGTTCTCGAGTTATACGTGGTGTAACTAACACGACTTTCTTTTATATATATAGATTTAATCACCGAAACCACAATATTTAATTTAAAAAAAACATAATCCGCATATTGTACGAGTGATGTGCACATTGATATCAAATTGAAATTGAAATTTAATATTCAATTTTCTATTTTATAAATTACTAGCTACACGCACCCGGGTCCGCCCGGGTTCAAAATAAATACTATCCTATCTTTTAAGTTGGACCAAATTACACATAATTTACGAAGTTTTATCAAAATCGGTTCAGTAGTTTAGGAGTTTAGGCATATCTAAGCGGTTGATAGACAAAACTGGCGATGACAGGGCTGGGCATTACCTCTCTAAATATGAGATTAAGTTTGGCAATCCCCTCCACCACGTCAAGGTCCTGCACACCTAGGGAGGCGGGGGAGGAGGAAATTCAGTGCAGTAAATGCAGTGTGCCCAGCCACTACTTACCAGATCCAAATCCAAAGTTCGGCCTTGAATCGAACCCGGAGACCCAGAGAAAGAAAGCGTTAAAGCCAGCATCTGTACCACTCGGCCAAAACTAAACATCTCTTTAAACCAGACCAACTCAGTCTCATAGTCAAAGGATTTTATATTAAAATAAAATAATCTATATTTTATACTAGAAACTATAGCTTAAACAAATCTATAGAACTATTCTTTCAAGGCAGAGTCAATCCGTCTTCCGCCCTCTGTTATACAAAAAAAAAAACAGATGCTTAATACAGCAAATGTATTACAGAGAATGTCCTCGATTAATTTTAGTGTTGTGTTGTTGGGTCATCTGTGTGTAAAGGGCATGATTAAACTTCTCCTCATATAAAGGCTACAGGCGACAATATTCTCTGAGAGTATTACACGCACCGTATAGTTTTACGAGAGAGCTACGCACCCTTGTACACTTCAGTGCAAAATAAATTCACAAAAACAGTTACTTGTCTCTCGTAGTTTTTATTTTTTGTACAATTATTTTAGTGAATCTTCTTTTCTTCTCTAAGTGTCTTATGTTTCCTCGACGTTGGCGATCAACTTCGAAAAGGCCTCTCTATCACGAGCCACTCGGAACAGCTCTGCCACTCTCGTAATTCCGGTCCATTGACGGATGTTCTTTAACCAAGACATCTGTCTTAGTGTGAAAGTAACTCTGTCTCTCTGTTTACTTTTCACGTCTTAGCTACTCGATCATCATAATTTTTTGCTTAAACATTGTCAGAGATACAGGAAAGGATAAAGGGTACCTGTCATTTAGAAAAAAAAGTATTTTCATCATTAAAAATCCAACACCTGGCAAAACTATACCAGTAGTAAAGATTAAATTATTATATATTATAAATTATTATATATTATAAATTATGATATATTATAAATTATTACTGTACCTATATATTATGAATTATTATTTATATTATAAATTATTATATTATTATTGTATTATTATAATGTGAAAGGGAAGTTACCAAACTTAAAAAATCTTAATATAATCCTTTTTTAAATTGTCCCCAAGTGTACCTATTTCGTAGCACATACAACACATGTAATGTTTTCAAGTTTTCCGTTTTTGCGTCGACGCGAGAAACTTCAGCAGTTGACAGGGAGTTCACCAAAAGTTGGGCACAATTTGCGATATTTTTTCTAACTGGGGGCGGTTGTTGAGGGAAAGTTGTTTTTATTTGCACTACATTTCCTAATACACTATTGTTTTGCTTTAAGGCTTCATTTTTCGAGTAAAGAGTGACACAAGTATAAAAAATATATTGGCACGTTTTGAATTTTAACTCTACTAAGGGCCTTTTTCACCAACTGCAAGTAAAGTGTCAATTAGTTACTTTTATAAATCTAATATATAAAATTATCGTGTCGCGGTGTTTGTTGCCAAACTCCTCCGAGACGGCTGGACCGATTTTGATGAAATTTTGTGTGCTTATCGGGTAGGTCTGAGAATCATCCAACATATATTTTTTATACCCAATTTTTTTTTATTATGGGAAATAACGTTTGTCGGGTCAGCTAGTAATTTTATGTTTTATTAAATTATGCACTCGGTTTAGTGGATCCTTCGATAGGCGATTTTTTTTATTGTTTTCTTGTTAATGTTTGGGACTTTTACCGTACAAACAAAGGTATTATAGCTAAATTATTCCCGGTGACAGGTGACTTTAAATGACGGTTAGCCTACTTGACAGATGGTGAAAGAGGTCCTGAATGTTAAAAGAATAGTGGCATGGCATATAGCGTTCCGCCTTCAAGCTGAACATCCCGTCTGGTCACTGCGCCATAAGTTCTGCTGTGTTTCGGTTAATTTTTTTGATTTGTTTTATTCATTTGATTCGCCTTTAATATTAGTCGATAGAGGAAATATTACTAAAGATACTTCTGTATTGTATATTTATTAATTTAACAAAAAAGGGCGATTGACCATCATATACCATCATAGAACATGGCAATGTTTATCCCACAGCTGGATCCAGGAATGCTATAGTCAGATAATTTGACTTTAAATAAACTAACCAAGAGGAGCATAATGCATTAGAAATGTAACCAACTCGCACGGAACACCGTAAATTGGCTGAGAGCCGTCAATTTGCAACTATCTCTTCAAATTAGTTGCCAGGTGCTGTTCCGCCACAGTATAAAAGAAACAGTAGGATTCCTTTCATAGCATAAATGTGTTTAACTGGACTAAACTGAACTGTAAGAACTTTTTTAAGAAGAGAATAATTATTCGTATTAAGAATTAAGCATGCAATACAAAGATTTTTAGTAAGTATGCATTTATCTCTAATATATAAAATTCTCGTGTCGCGGTGTTTGTTGCCAAACTCCTCCGAAACGGCTGGACCGATTTTGATGAAATCTATTTTTCATACCCCTAAATGTTAAGGGTGGTCCACCGCATTTTTTTTTTATTTTTTGGCAAAACAACGTTTGTCGGGTCAGCTAGTAATATTATAAAAATAGCTATGAAAAGGGTTACTACGCGAGATCATGAAGAGGCTGATAAGTGGTTGAAGAGGTAGTGGTCAGGACACATATTTCTTATCCTGTACTCACTGACCGAAATACTTCCATATGAGTCAACTCATATGGTCAACTTCAAGGTTGACTCATATGGTGAAATTATACTGGGGTTGGTCTAGGACTGTCTAGAACACAATCTGACTACATTTGATTTTTGCCTAGAGCTTAAATTGACTACTACATAATGAGTTGAGCACTCAAATCTACTATGACACAAATTGACCAGTGCATATTTTTCCTACATAGCATTTTATTTTTGAACTCATAATGAGATTACTTACTGCCATCAAGCTGAATGTGCATGTGTTACGCAATACTATTCATATTAGACTTATGTCAAAGGAAGTGACGAAATACGTGCTCGCTTTAACAAACGAATCGTAGGTATTAGCAAATAAATGTGGTCGGGATTACTCTGGCTAAAACGGCTGACGGAATTTGAATGAAGCCTGATATTCGGCAGCTAGAGGTAGTTTTCATTGAGTTACTCAACTTAGCTATTCTGTATGCAAGTTATTTTAACTTTAAATAAGTGCAATTCCTAATTTTTATATTACTGCTTCTCAGCTGAATATATGGATAATGTATTAAAACTTCTTACCACATTCAGCAAATAAATGATTTTGAATTTGAATTTGAATAAATGTAGGCAAATAAATATTATTTATATAGACAAAAATAAATATATTTTTTTATCCTAAACTATCCATACATACTAATATCCTTATAAATGTGAATGTGAGTTTGTTTGTTTGTTTGTTACGCTTTTACGCAAAAACTAGTGAACCGATCACCATGAAATTTTGCATACACGTTGTCTGGGACACCAGAAAGAACATAGGGTAACTTTCATTCAGAACGCGGACAAAGTCGCGGCCAGCAGCTAGCTGTTAATAGTTAACATTTAATAAAATTTCAATACACACAATTTAATTAAAGCAGTAAGGAAGTAGCATTTATATACAAGTACCTACACAAGTACACAAGTTACACAAGTATAGAGGCGATACCCCGAGTATTTCTGTCTACTTATCTATAACACATCGTATTGAAAAATCGTTGATAGCAGATAGCAAAACAAGCAATTGTATCCTTATATGGCAGTCGATTTAAAAGCAAACATAACTCTGCGTAAAGTGAAATATTGTTATCAATTACAATTCTGGCGTTTTCCATTTTTGCCGGCTTTTAATTTTCTCGTTTTTAAAAGGGCGCGTTAATCATAACGCTATCCGGTCCGGTGGCAAAGGCGCGTATCTCGCGTTTCAAGCTATTTAATCTTTCATTCTTATTACCCACTCACGTTGGAACATTTCACTTTTTTTTCGAATGTGGTTTTGTGATTTATTAAGCAACTAGTTGGTGCCCGCGACTTCGTCAGCGTTAAAATATAAAAAAGAAGATAGTAAGAATTTTATTCACTGCAAGAAACACAAAGACAAACAACAAGACAGAAATTTCACGACATCTATCGGATTTGGTTTGAATTGCTTGGCGATATTTTTAGCGACTCGCTCCCGGCTTCGCGCGGATGCAATTTTTTTTCTGCAAATTTTATATATAAAAACCTTACTCGTTTAATGCTCTTTCTTTTAGTGAAAAAAAAAAACCGCATTAAATTCCGTTGCGTAGTTTAAAAGCTTTCGACAAAGGGACAGCGGAAAGCGTTTGTTATGTACTATGTGCTATGTTACTACTTATGTATGTGTGCTATGTTACTACTTATGTATATTCGTCAATCTAGTACAACTATGGATTTTGAGTGACAAATGCCAAAGCGGCACATAAAAAGTACGCCTAAAACAGAATCATGGCGGAATCTTGCCTTCGCGCGTCGATGGTAAAAGGTAGTAAGGACCAAGTTCTACTATTCATTTTAAACTCCAATGTGTTGACGTAAAGTCACATTTTCTTTAAATGACAGATGCCAGAGTCCTGTCACTTTTAAATGTTCCATAAAGTTCGTAGTGTAAAGCGTGCAAAATCCATAGTTGTAAGACTTTGATGTATTATCTTTAAAGATATTTTTGCATTTATTAAAAAAAAAATAGATATATAAGTCGTCGGCATATCGTAGAAGTGGGCATATCATGATATTCCTGGGCAGATCATATTTCTGTTAAAACTGAGACAAATTTATTTCCATGTACTTAAACCTAACACGCTACTCCTCGCTTTGCTTCGCTCCGCTCCTCGTCGCACCTATTTTTGACTTATGGTGAAATATTTTTGTTTTCATACCTTACGATCTGCCCAATTCTACGAACTGCCCACGACATATCCTAAACCTAGCCGAAAGTCGCGGGAAACAGCTAGTATTAAATATAAAAAAGCTACTTTAACGCTGCATTTTTTGTCTTAATGATATACCGAAAAAGCACTACTTACAAATACCATTTTGAAATTCGATTTTGACTTTTGGTGAAAGATTTTTGATTTCATACTTTACGATCTGCCCAATTCTACGATCTGTCCACGACATATAATAATATAAAAAAACTTCATTGCGAGCGATGAGATTGAATTTTGAAATTTTATGATTGAAATTTCTGTGACACTATAGTGTATCAATCACGTGTGAGAAAAACATATTATGTTTTTCTTATTTTATGCATAATTTCAAACATACTATTCTGGTTGAGAGGCACGTTTGTTATACGAAAACTTCGTAATGCACCACAGATTCCAGCGACGACATTAATAATGTGGATTTCAACCCAAAATCATGTGCAATTCGAGCTTCTGAAACTCTGCACAGTGCTTGCATACTAAACTAAATAAGAATATATCGCATGTTTTCAGAGAAACATAATGCGATATACGTACTTAGTTTTTATATATTTATAAAACCTCCCAACTTACTAATTTTCAATTACCTACTAATAAATCCTACTAATATTATAAATGCGAAAATTTGTTTGGATGTATGGATGTATGTATGGATGTTTGTAACTCTATCACGCAAAAACTGCTGAATGGATTTCAATGAAATTTTGCATTGAGTTAGGGAGACCAGAAAGGACATAGGGTACCATTTATCCAGAAAAAAGTACTGCTCCCGAGGGATCATCTAAAATTAAGGAAACTAACTCCTGGCTAAGTGTAATAGCAATAACGATGTCAGGCGATATATTGCTTTTTCAACGCGGACGAAGTCGCTGGCACCAGCTAGTACATCCATATATAAGGATTAGCGTAGAATTGGCATTCGTCTAAAATACTGAAGAAAACTCCATGATAATAATATATATATACATATATGTTACGGTTAGAAATAATAATCTGTAACATATTAGAAATAATATGTCATGTCTGTTATTCGCTAACTACTTCTAAACTTATGGAAAAAGGGATTGACGAGGAAGGTTGGTGTAGGTATATAAAAAAAATACATTCTGGACGAAACCGGGAGCGAGTCGCTAGTTTATAATATAAGTAGGAAAAGTTTATTTAGTTCAAATTACGTCCAGGATCAAACTGTAGCATTTTTGACTCGCTAGCAAGAATTTTCGTTCTGAACTGAACTGAGTTCTCTCTTTTTATGTGCATCCCTTATGAGTATTTTGACCGTATTTGTTATAAGAGACTTGTAAAAATCTTTAGGAGCAATTGCAAGAGATAGCTCCCACAAGTGGCAATAACAGTTTTCATCCAACCTCGGCTGGGACACGTACAAATTCAATAAATTGCGTCTTCGCCGCCAAGATTTTATCTCCACTTGGAAACATTCGATACGGATATTGCGTACGGATACGCAGATGGTTTACTATATTGCAAGGCTAATAAGAACATAGAAAGTTCGCATTAAATAAAATGTTTGAAATGAGTTACTTAAATTAAATGATACCATTATAATTTATTGTTAAAACTGGAATACAAATATTGTGTTACGACTGGTAACAGATTATTTAAGTTTAGTTAAAATTGCAATGCCTGATACTTGAGAGGTTTATTGTAAAAAATATATTTTTTTTATTAATTTTCTTTCTTTATTTTATGGTTACTTACAATAAATAAGATAAATATATGGTTACAATCAACATATACATTTCGTTTGGCAAACAGAATTTTTTCCAGGCAATCAAAAAAATTCGCCTTTTTAATCAAAAATATTGAAATATTGTGTAAGAGGGCATCAAAATAAAAACATAAAAAAGTGCCAAATAGACATTTTCGATAAAAAAAATCTAATATTATTTTTAAATAATTATTAATTTCAGGTGATATTGAAATGTGATAATTAAATCGCTTCGGAAACGCTTGCAATGCCCGCCCGTATTTTCCACTGAAAGGTCTTCCGGATGAATCAGCGACTTTTTAAGTAGGTATCTATTTTAGGTTGTCAGCGAGACTCGGATTTTCCTTGACTATTTCTACCTTTAGTTGACAGATCACCCTTCATATTTATTTAATCGATCCGGTTTGGGTTGAACGAATTTTTTACAAATCTATCCTCAATTTTAATGCTTTGTTTTACTGTAGATATAATTAAAATTATGTGTACCTTTAGGATTTTACTTTTTCGAAGCGAAAATGGGTTGGATAATTAAAGCAATTTTAACTTATTCGTAATCCATAAAACCTCTACAAATAATATTTGAATGAGGAAAGAGAAAATTGAGTATACTTAGAAACAATTCGTGGCCGCGGAACATCAGAGAGTTAACTGATTGAAAAATTTCAACCAGCGATTGAAAGAATTGAATAATCCACTGATTGATTATAATTGAAATTCTTTCAATCAGAGAATGAATGAACACTAATGACAATAATAATATAATTAATCTTCCTTTTCTTACTTTGACGACACGTTTGGTCTAGTGGCTAGTAACCCTAGCTGTTAACCAAGCGGTCGCGAGTTCGGATCCCGCTAGTGGCAAATGTTTATGTGTTAACATTTACAAAAAAAAGTAATGTATGTAGTATATCAACTGTCTGGTATTCACAATACAAGCATTAATTTGCTTACTTTGAAACTAGATTGTGCTGTGTGGAATGTGTGAATATATTTATATTATAATAAATTATATTATATTATATTATATTATATTATATTATATTATATTATATTATATTATATTATATTATATTATATTATATTATATTATATTATATTATATTATATTATATTATATTATATTATATTATATTATATTATATTATATTATATTATATTATATTATATTATATTATATTATATTATATTATATTATATTTATTACTTAGTAGTAGGTACTTACTTGCTTGCTTAGTACTTACTACTTAGTATAGTAGCTTTCTATGTTTATGTCTCTATATTCGCTAAAATATCCTGAAAAAGGGCCAACGTTCTGGTCGACCTTCTGAAGTTGATGATGGCAAAATTAAAGCCATAGTTGAATCGAATCATCATTATAACTGTGCGAGAGATTGCAAAACTCGTAAGTATATCACAATAATACAACATTTGATTATTTTTTTTTGTATGGAAACAATAGTTTTTTTTATGTTGTATTTTTTTTAGTTTTGTTTCACACTAAAAAATCGAAATTACTTTCTTGCCAACCCCATACTTACATAAAAAAAATGGTATGAATGTTGTAATTTCCTGCATTTTGGTATAATGCCAACGGGTATTAACTTCGGGTACCCAATTTCGGGAACGGATTTAATATTTCGTATCGCGAAATGAGATAACTTCGTTGTTTGCTGAGGACTTCGTCTCTTGTGTGGTTGGCCTGGTACACATGGATATGGTTTCCTTCTCACACACTGAACTGAAAAGTAATATTCTATGAATTAATTATAACATACCTATACAATTACATACATGTCTTTCACAGGTCAAGTTATAATGGACGTCGTGCTAAAAAAAATTATATTGCCTTGGTGCGGTGGGATTAATCTTCAAATCGATAGCCGACGTTGTCCTTGGGCTGTGTCTTTGTGTTCTCTGAACTCTCATGTGAGAGTTTTAATTGAGTAAATACTTAGTACTTTATATAAGAAAGCCATATATGTTACATGTGTCTAAATTACGATTAATGGCTATTAATAGTTATTGGAACAGTTAGGTCGCCCGTCTAGATGGAACGTTATATAGTTTCAAACATAATATATTATTATGCTGAGCAGAGACCATTTTGGTACACTATCTTATAAATTATATATAATAATAAAGTTGAATTGAGTGAATAATAATAATAAAAGTTCTTTATTCAGTACTTATTTTTAGACCCACAGTGTTAGTAAAATCTTACAAATCTATTGTTAGTATACATATAACTTTAATATATTTATTATATTATTATAGGCGAGCACAGATTGACCTTCAATGATCCACCACCATCACCTTTTAATAAAAATAAATAAATAAATAAAACGTAACAAATCACTAAAAAACTGAACATGCAATATTCGAACTTATAAAGAGGTTGAAGCAGTAAACGTTTCAAAGTTAAAACATAGGTTTACGTAAGTTATATACACGTTACGATTTAAAGCTAAAGCAAACTCTAACAAAAAGTACCCTTCCACAAAGTTGTCGTATACCTAGCCATTTTACATCGCACTATAACCACTACAGTAAGCTTTCTTGGATTTTCTTTAAAAAAATAATTAGAAAACGATTTTTCTACTTTTAGCTATATTTTTGAAAAAATGTCTTTTGGAGTAGTTGACTAAGAAAACACTTCAATTAAAATTAGATTCATTTCCTTCAATTTTATGCTCGATTGTACATTTTGGTTTTTTTAAGTTTAAGCATTTTTTTTGCTTTTAAAGTGGGAGGCAATACAAAAAACTGATGAAACAAAATCAAGGTTTAAATTTTATTTGATGTTTATGTTGTAAATATAAATATTATCTACATCCATACTCGATAGTTAAAGGATCAAAGAACTTTTCTGGTATTAATGGTAAGTATATTTGAATTCGTTGGATATATACATATAATACGTTAAAAGAATATATTAACATGCACGTATTCATGTAAAACACACGGCCGTGTCAACGTCATATCCATTTTTGTTTGCTTATCAGTTCACTTTATTAATTTCTATTTAAAAAAAGTCTTGTATCTTGATCAGAGATAACATACTGTCTTCAAAATGTTGTCGACTTGCACATTGCCTCTGAAACGTGTCAAGTGAACACTTGATCTAGTAGAACACGGTTAAACATAACCAGTGTAAGTTGGCCCTCAATTCTAGGTTACTTCACCGGCCTTTTTACTGCACACTACTCGCTATATTACAACACTTTGACATTCACCCTGCTATTATTGATACTGCCACTTTGGAATTTCAATAAGAAGAAATTGAAAATCACTACATTCCGCTATTGAGAACTTAGAAAATGTTCTATGGTAGAAATGTAGAAAATATTTTATGTTAGAAATAATTAAAAGAGCTTATCAGATTCTTATCTGGTAAGCTGGGAATTAGAAACTTTATAATTTCAGGTACAGGTGAACAGACTACGTGATAAGGGCCGGAAAATCATGGGGGAGGCCCTATGTCCAGCATTTTATGTCCTACTACTGAGATGATGATGATGATTATTATTATTCACAACAAAAACCCCGGGACATCCCCGGACACATTATATAGTAGCAGTGAGATCAAAGTAAGATACGAGGTTAAACTGAATTCTATATTTAGTGCTTCTTCTAATAGTTTCAGAATACTTGAAAGCCTGCGTTTTTAGTTTCCAATTAACAAGTTGCAGTTCGTACCAGTATAAGGTTATTCAATTTCAAAATTAGACGGTTTCATTTTAAACTTTTGAACAACGTATATTCAGCTAAGTTGAACTTCCTCTGAGTTTCAGTGCCAGGAAACTTTTCAATAGCCACTTATCTCGTTTTAGCACGGTTTTACAATTAATTACGAAATTGCGGCAAAACGAGGTGGGTAAATCTTAAAGCGACCTTATGCTGTGACTTTTACCGGGTAAAGTGAAATTTTGGAAAAGATAACGCCAGTTTAAGAAGACCTTATGAGTGTGTTTTAAATTCGTATGTGGTATAATAATATTTTACCTATGAAAAATAAATTATAAAAAACGTGATGAAGACAACAGCCCAGTTACGCCGAGGTTCCAACAGGGAGCGTATGTATAACTGTGGCGGGGCACCAATGTAGTGTCATGAGGTCCTCGCCACTTCGTCTATCTACGGCCGCTTTAGGAAGTCGTTGGGTTTAAACCGGTAGCCTTCATTATTCATGAGGATATCCTAATGTTATAAAAAATAGCACTAGACTACCTGGCACTACTTAAATATAATTAGTTTATTCATAAAAAAAATTTTTTTATTATTTCAGCTTATTCTATTAACACACTAGCTGGTGCCCGCGACTTCGTCCGCGTTGAAAAAGCAATATATCGCCTGACATCGTTATTGCTATTACACTTAGCCAGGAGTCAGTTTCCTTAATTTTAGATGATCCCTCGGGAGCAGTACTTTTTTCTGGAGGAAAGGTACCCTATGTTTTCTCTGGTGTCCCAGACAATGTGTATGCAAAATTTCATGGTGATCGGTTCAGTAGTTTTTGCGTGAAAGAGTTACAAACATCCATACATACATACAAACTTTCGAATTTATAATATTAGTACGGATTCGTTTAATTGATTATGATTGCATATTTCCTTAATACGTTGGCAAACTACAGAGCATGCGTAACGTGGAAACCATCCCATATGTTTGCTAAGGGAACATCTAATCGGATGAGGCGTCTACGAGTGCATACATTATGCAAATTGATGACCTCAATACTGAAAATCGAGGTATTGGAAATTTTGTTCTGAAACTAGAAACTATGGGAGCTAATTTTCAGAATTCCAGTCGGATTGGAAAATCAAATTGGGTTATTTGATTTTAGTTATAACGCCTTTTCACGGAATGAATAACTACTTTTAGCGCTCAGTTTTCTCAGCTACAGATTTATGCTCTCTGGGAGAGAGATTAATAATACGAAATTATGAAGTGGTTTTACCTAAGGCTATACTAATCGATACTTCCATACTAATATTATAAATGTGAATGTGAGTTTGTTTGTTTGTTTGTTACGCTTTCACGCAAAAACTACTAAACCGATCACCATGAAATTTTGCATACACATTGTCAGGGATGTAAGAAAGGATTTAGGGTACCTTTCATCCAGAAAAAAAAAGGATTGTTCCCAAGGAATCATCAAAAATAAAATGTAAAAATAACGCCTGCTACAGGTGAAAGAATTTAAAAAATTCTTTCACCTGTAGCAAGCTACATTGTCAACGAGTAACATAGGTTATATTTTATAAAAATACGCGGACGAAATCGCGTGCAACAACTAGTCGTTTTATAATACCAAACGATAAGTTGTTGGAGCCTAGAATTTTATTCTATATAAGTTTTATCAGAAGACTTTTTCTATGATAGATTCACGCAATCCACATGCGCTCTTTGCTCTGTAATTTATCAAAACTTAGTGATGTTACAGCGATGTCGAGATTATTTTTCTAATTTTTTTCTGGTCCTTAGAAAAATTTTATATTTTTATATTTAGTCCTATTTGACTGATTCACCAAAATCATTTGACCAAAATGAAATAGTGGCAGGACACTAACAAAATATGTAATCTAATATGTAATATGTAACAAAATATGTAATACTAGCTGGTGCTCGCGACTTCGTCCGCGTGGAATAGTTATTTTGGGAATAATTTGGGTATCTCGAACGGTTTTCGCAGCGCACGCAACGGATTGCTCAAAGATTTTTCCTGTTTTTTCCACATTTTCGACTGTTTCTTCGCTCCATTAGTCGCAACGTGATGTTATATAGCCTAAAGCCTTCCTCGATAAATGTTCTATCCAATACAAAAAGAATTTTTCAATTCGAACCAGTAGTTCCTGAGATTAGCGCGTTCAAACAAACAAACAAACTCTTCAGCTTTATAATATTAGTATAGATAAAAATCTACATAATTATCTTCTCATATAATTTGACAGTTTTACACGGTTAGCGATTTTTATTATTACCATACAGCTTGTTGTATCTGTGTATCAATTTTAAGTATTTTAAATACCAGCCCAGCCAAGGGGACACCCGGGTATGAACCAGGGGCCTCTCGCTCTGCAGCCGAATGCTTTATCACTGAGCTATAGCCTACTTTTGTGCCATAGCCTTGTGGCGAAACCTTAGCAGCGAATCAGTAATCACTACGTACTTACGTAATATCGAAATCACAAACTCATTAATTATATTCTAGATTGTCTAATAAGACGCATTTGGCTTAGCGCTATTAACCTAACAAATTTATCGATAATCGATTCTCTGTCGTGAATACAGCACTAATACGTGTTAACACTAGGGTGTCTACACGTTACATAAAGAATGACGCATTTACATGGATATGTTCGAAGCAATATGAGAAAGGCATAACATTGTGTAAGAAAAGGAGGCGTACAAAAATAAATTTGTAGTAAGGATTATATTATTTTTATGATAAAGGTCACTTTTCACTGTCAGATATAATATGTGATCATAAGTGAAGCCATATGTCAGATATGTCAGATATCATAAGATCATAAGATCATAGATATCATAAGATCATATGTCAGAGCCCATTTTACAATCCCTTATCCTTAATCCTAAACTCTATAATTCAGCACTTGTGTTGCTTGTGTAGGCGACGGTAGCTAGCCACTTACTATCAAGTGGACCGTCAGCCTGTCTGCGAACGTAACCATAAAAAAAGTTTTACCCTCTCACTAGCGAATGACTGTGGTAGTTATATACTAGACTCTCTGAATGTGAATGTTATATCAGTTGTAGTGAGTTTAACGCTTGAGTGGCTTGGCTCGAATGGGGGCATGTCAACATAATAAAAATATATTAATTTTGCAATGTTGACATGGCTCTGGCATCCCTTATTCACTCGCCGAAACACATCAATAATAATAATAATAATAATAATAAAGCCTTTTATTTCCACATTTCAAGTATTACATATAAACAAATATTTAAATGTTGTAGTTTACAATATATAAAAATAATTTATTTATTTTATTAAACTAAATTACTAAATTAAGAAATATGGATCCCTCTTTGGGTGAAGGCCTCCTCCAACTTCTTCCATGACTCCTTTTCCTTTGCCCTGTTCATCCAATTCCTCCCAGCTGTTAGAATAATGTCGTCAGTCCACCGTGTATTCGGTCTACCAACATTCCTTTTTCCTAGTGGCCCCTTCCATTGAGTGGCTTCTATTGTCCATCTTTTGTCTTTATAGCGTGAGATGTGTCCCGCCCAACGCCACTTCAGTTTTAAGGCTTCTGTAAGTGCATCCCTTAACTTCGTTTTCTTTCTAATTTGGTAGCTACTAACTTTTTGTTTTTTCCGAATTCGTAAAATGCTTCTCTCCATAGCCCTTTGAGTAGTTCTTATTTTTTGTTTAATTTTATTTGTGAAGATCCAAGTTTGACAGCCATATAGTAGACAAGGCAGGACACAAGTATCTAATACGATTTTTTTCATGGATAGACTATAATCACCTTTAAGGATTTCTTTTAACGACCAAAATTTCTTCCACGTGATGTTTATTCTTCTTTCTATTTCGTCTAAATTATTTGTCTTACTGAAAGAAACCTGTTTACCTAAATATATATAGTTGTCAACATATTCTAAAGTATATTTCTTGACATGAATAGGAGTTTTGTGGCTATTTGTCATCACCCTAGTTTTGGTTGTGTTTAGTTCCAGGCCGATTTTTGAACTTTCCGTATTGAGAGAATTTAACATTTCTTCTAGTTCTTTTGGCGTTTTAGCTAATAAAACAACGTCATCTGCAAATCTAAGGTGGTTTAAACAGTATCCTCCTATACTTATACCCTTACGTGTCCAGTCTAGGTTATGAAATATATTTTCAAGTACGGCTATAAAAAGTTTTGGAGACAATGGATCTCCCTGTCTGACACCTCTTTCAATTTGTATTGGGTCTCCTGTACATTCCAGTTTAACTTGACTCGTACTATTTGTGTATATATATTTTAATATATTTATATATTTTCTATCTACTTTAGCTGCTTCAAGTGCTTTCCAAATCGAATTGTGGCTTATACAGTCAAACGCTTTGCTATAATCGACAAAGGCTATGTATAGTGGCATATTGAATTCATTGTACTTCTCGATAACTTGTTCCAATGCTTGTATGTGATCTAATGTGTTAAAACCTGGACGGAATCCCGCTTGCTCTTTTGGTTGTGAGGCATCAATTTCAATTGTTATTCGTTTTAATAATATAGAAGCAAAGAGCTTATAAATGCTTGCCAATAGGCTTATTGGTCTGTAGTTGCCTATGTCTAATGGGTTGCCTTTTTTGTATAATAAAATTATGTTTGAAGTACACCATTGCATTGGAACCTTTTCTGTTTTTATGACCATGTTAAATAGTTCAGTAAGGTAATTAAGTAAAACTGGTGCTCCCAATTTGAGAGCTTCGTTGGTCAATCCGCCAGGACCGGGACTTTTTTCAGTTTTTAACCTTTTCAGATGTTCCCACACTTCTTCTTTGTCTACTAAGTTAATCACACGTGTAGCCGGTTCATAATCGATATTACATTCTTCTGATATGTCATTGCTGTCTCTCCTTTTGTAAAGTTCCTTATAAAACTTTGTTGCAAGATCTTTCACTTCTTTCCTTGTTTTCGTTATTCCAAATTTATTTTCGAGTTTATGTATCCAAGTTTTTTGTAAATTTAGTTCTTTAAAAGCTCTTTTAGTACTTCGAAATAATTTTAAGTTTTTTGCTATTACGTCATATCTATGTTTGCTATAGTCTTTTCGGATTGATTTACTTGTTTGCTTGAAAAGATTACTTAAATCTTCTATTTTTGTTACTTTTTGAGATAAGTTCTGTGCGTTTTTGAATTAACTGTATTGTGTTGGCACTGAATACTTTATGACATCTTTGATTTTCAGTCGCAATATTTATTTTTAGGCTACCTAAGATTATCTTTTCTAATGTACTATAATAAGTTTGAACATTCATGGTTTCATTCAGTTTATTTACGCTAAGTGATTTTAGGTTTGTAATGTAGCTTTTTATTTCATCGTCTGTTTTGGGAATTCTAGGCAAAGATTTAAAGAGTTTTCTGGACTTTTTTTGCTGTCCTAATAATAATGTAGCTCTTAAAAGTCTATGATCTGAAGCGAACTTTAACCTATTCAGAACTTCTATGTTTATTATCTGCTTTGGGTAATTTGACATAATAAAATCAATTTCATTTTTGTATTTTTGATCGGGCGAGATCCACGTCCATTTTCTATTTTCTTTTTTCTTAAAAAATGTGTTCATTATTGACAACTTATGTTGCAGAGCAAAATCAATTAATCGTTCTCCTCTTTCGTTTCTTTCTCCAAAGCCGTATTTGCCCATTATAAGATTTTCCTCTTTTTTAGGATGTCCTATTTTTGCGTTAAAATCGCCCATTACTATTACTTTGTCATCAGCTAAAGAGTGTGCTTTTATGATATCATCGTAGAACTTTTGAATTTCTAGCTCGCTAGACCTTTCTGTGGGCGCGTATACCTGAATTATTGAGAAGCTATTGTTACCTATTTTGAATTGAATTAGTGCTACTCTGTCAGAGACACCCGTGAAGTTTGTAATGCTATCTTTAAATTTTTTCTTTACAAGAAATCCTACACCATACAAACCCTTAGTTTGTCCGATATAGCATAGAATATAATCTTTGTATTCTTCGATGTTACAGCCCATTCTTCTAACCTCTGAAAGACCTAATATGTCACAGTCTACGTTTTCAAGGGCATAAGCTAGTTCTAGATATTTTTCTATTGATGACAGGGATCTCACATTAAATGTACAAATTTTAATAGTGCGTTTTTTAAATTGTTTTGGTTGTTTTGTATTGCTGGTGATGGAGTTATTTTCTAGTGGAGGGTGATGGTCGTAATCCCCACGAGGACCAGTCGGATTGGGGAATGTTTTAGTTGTATGTTTAGGTAGTTTTACTTTTTTTATTATCTTGTTCTGGTGGCTGACGACTTCATATTATAGACATTGTTCTGATGAAAGGTTGCTTGCAGAAAAGGAGTTACTTCTTCTCATTACATCAAAAGCGTTAATTCTGTGTCGTTTAGATGGTGCCTGTTGTTTTCGTGGCTGAGCTGCGACTGTGGGAGATGTCGATGAGTTTCTTTTTCGTTTTCCTTTATCTAAGGGTTTTTCACTGATTATTAATTTGTCATAATTTATGACTGCAAAATTACCCTTGCGCCTTTCTGCTACTAGTTTTGCGTGTAGATCTTTTCTTATATTTAACACTTCTTTTGGGTAATCATCCGTAGCAAAAACGTCTTTTAACTTTTTCTTATCCCTCATTATATCATTTTTCTTCCAGCCATTCACTAGTGAAATCAGTATAGGTCGTCCTCTTTCAGTATTTTCATCTCTTTTGCCAATTCTATGGATTATATTTATATCGTTGTTTTCGAGGAAAATGTTTAAATCTATATTTAACTTATCTCTTATTTTTTCTCTAAGTTCAGTCGGAGATTTTTCGGTTTCTGCAACTCCATGTAGGATAATGTTGTTCTTTCTTTGATTTTTTTCTAAATATGTTATTTTTTCTCTTAATTTTTGGTTTTCTGATTTCAACTCTTCTATTTCTCGTCTAAAAGTTACTAATTTTTCATCCATCTTTGAGATAATATTTTTTTTGTTTGTTTTTCCATTTCAATTTTCATCTGGTCTAATAATTCTTGTAAGCTTTCCATTATTTATAACAATATAGAACAATCTTCGTGAAATGGAACGTACACACTTTGTTAACACCGTCAAGCTGGTACTAGTGTAAGATGCAAATTTAGTTGAACGGAACGTATTATTATTTATATATCGAGGGTAAGCCGGTAATCTATATTGTAATTTGTTTTAAAAAAGAGATGTATTTATTTACACTTTTTCACTGATGTTATTAGTTTATAACATACAATCCAACAGCGTCTTCAAGATTTTATTATTTTGAAAAAGTCAGACTGATTTTTACCACTGTTTTTGTTTAAAATTTCTTTAAGCAAAATCAACACAACTTTCTTTGACAGAGCCACAGAGCAATCTCATCACATCACCAATCACATCAGCACACGTGCTATTATTTCACTGTGCTCTTCTGTAAGGGGGTGGTTATGGTTACTGTCGCCAAACGTGCTGCCCAAGACTGCGAAATGCAGTAATCCCTGCCAATACTTTTCAAATCCAGCCAACTTTGAATAATTGCCCGACACGGCTATCCAGCGCGCGGAGGGGTACGCTCCCTGTCAGAACCTCGGCGTACCCGAAAGTGGAGGTACGCCGGCCTACTCGGGGGACCTTACGACGGGTGGCAGTCGAAGACCACCGAAGGCAAGCGCCCTAACCGCTTTGACATTGGAAACTGTCAATTAAACGTTGACAACTGTTAATTTGACAT
This sequence comes from Synanthedon tipuliformis, assembly GCA_947623395.1. Taxonomy (NCBI): domain Eukaryota; kingdom Metazoa; phylum Arthropoda; class Insecta; order Lepidoptera; family Sesiidae; genus Synanthedon; species Synanthedon tipuliformis. The sequence continues at coordinate 4,021,027 of OX392433.1, forward strand.
TGACAACTGTTAATTTGACATTGACAACTGTTAATTTGACATTGACAACTGTTAATTTGACATTGACAACTGTTAATTTGACATTGACAACTGTTAATTTGACATTGACAACTGACAACTTTCCATATTTTTTCGCTCTCGCTATCGAGTGCAGTCATTATAAACTCGTGCTAGACCCACTGCTATGTCTATGTTTGTTAATGATATTATCTATCCTTTTGCGACAGTCACCGACTTATTATTAATTTAATTTAACAATAAAAAACTTTCTTTAATAATAATAATATAAAAAACCTAGTTAATCGATATTTGATGAACCTTCCAGACTTATAGCATATAATCTGAAAAGGCTTTTCTGATAAAAAAAGGTGCGGGAACACCCGCATATCGCCACAGACAGTTTAAAAGCAATATATCCTCTGAATCCTTGTGTTCGCGCGAACATCGCTTGCAAGCTTTACCCATCAACTGTGTTCACATTAATATATAAATTCAAAGAAGAGAAACTCTAATCAATATATTTATATTAGAATTTGTTAAAGAGTTTAAATTTTCAAAAAACTTTTCTTATCATACTTTATACTCAGACCAAATAAGATCTTATAGACATAATTTTGTGGACAACATAGTGAAGCCGGTTCTATAATATATTGTATGCGTGGGCCTTTTACTATTGAGATTTTGATTTAGTTGTCATCTCGCACGATTTTATTTCGCACGAATGTATGAAAAGCTAATTTTAAATTTAAATATATTTTTAGTAGTCATCTCGCACGCATTTTTGAAAACTATTAGAAATAGGTATTAGAAACCTACTAGTAATTTTTTACTAGTAAATTCTTCAGTATTTTATTTATATAAATAATGTTTATTATAAAGATAACAAAAATAATCTTACAGTATTTACAAACTAATATCTAAAGTGTATACAAAAAGAAGGCATAAAGTTTACAGTATAAAAAGTATAAATTTGTACTAGTAAATATTTTAGATTTTTATCTAAATATATGTTATTTTGTTCTGCAAACATACCATATCCATTATGCAACATACTGAAAAACTTGTGCCAAAGGTGTTTTCCAAATAAAGTGATTTTGTAATCAAATAAAAAAAAAAAAACAAGTAAAAAAAACACGATAAAGGCACTGATAATTTTTTCTGTATACTGCTGACTAAAATATATTGTGATTTCTAACAAAGCCCATCGTTGAAGCTATATATCATATAATATAAGTCCGAAACACTGGAAACAATAGCAAATGTAAGTGACAGCTTAGTGAATTTGAAAACACACGGGATGGTTTTTGGAATCAATCTTCGTTCACGTATTAAGTATGTCTGACAACGCATTTTGAAGTGTTTTTTTTTTTCACCATCATTTAGACAATTTATTACGGAAGGTTTATCTCTACATATAGGTATAAAAATTACGAGTAACGTTGTTTGACGTCAATGAACTCCTAAACTACTGAACCGATTTTGATAAAACTTCGGACCAAATTACAAATCAAATTATTTATTTATTTGTAACTTTGTAACATGCGAATAACAAAAGAGAAAAAAAAATTGAATTTTTCTTGTGGAGTCGAATATTTACGAATATATTTTATGGGGCCCATTTTTCGATTACATAATGTAAGAACGTACCGTATCTATGTATTCATTCCATCAACGCGTACAGGTCTGAAATAAATGATCGTATGTTTTCATTATTCGAACGAGTGAATGCACTAAATTCACTAAACGTGATTCCAGTAGAGCTCGCTGCTTGTGTAATACATAATATAATATTCATGATAGAAATTTCCTAATTAAATTTTGCAATTGTATTTACATGAATGACGTCTATTTTGCTAATTAAATATTAATGTATATAAATTTCTATTAAAATATTTCACATAATCACATTCTTTGTGTGAATTTTTAACATGAACGACGTCTGACGCAAAAGAGGGGTGTTTTAACTTTTTGGCTTAACCGATTTGAATGCTGTTTTCACTGATGTATCGTAGAAAGTTTCCCATAAAACTTAGTTTTTGTTTCATTCCAATCGGCTTACAAATAAAAAAGTTATACCGAATATCACTCAAAATACCAAGCGCACGAAGTTGCGGGCACGTGCTCGTGAATATTGAATATTTTTATAGCTTGGCATTCGCTTAGCTTACTTAGTGTAAGCGAGCCTAACTAAACGCCGATATAGTTACATTTTGTTTAATTTAAAGATAAGCCTACTTTATTTGTATTGTACGCCATATGTGTGGGTTCGTCTTTCGCTGCCTACGCGCATCATAAATTATTATCTAACGTCTTAATAAGAAAGCTATGTTGACCGCTTCAGATATAAAATTGTGGATAATGTCAGTTTGCTTGGATTGCACGTAGTTTAATACAAAATACATAAATTTCTTGTTTTTTTTTTATTTTGTGGGTGGCCTTATGTGTCGTTTTCCATCATACGGATTTTACGTAGCATTAAATCAAAACCAAGAGTATTTAAGATTTTATTTATTAGTTTATTTTTTTTTTCTTTTTATGTTAAGGTCGACACCTTATTTAAGAGGGATGTTAAGGTATCTTTGCGAATATTCTTTGGTCTCTAAGGTTAAGGTCAATAATATAAATTGTTATAAATATAAATTGTTTAATGAACAATTAAAGATGTCTTACAAACCACAAAAATAAATAACAAATCCTCAATAAAAGTCCTTTGAAATGGAACCCATTACACAAAAAACATAACGATATTTTCAGCTCATAATTCATTAAACAGAGGGTCGAATTACAAAATCCAGGAAAAGTTAGCTAAATTGCTTTTTCATGCTTCGTTCGCCAATGTCACCACACATAAAATACAATACAGTATATAAAGTACTATGTGCTGCCCGCGACTTCGCCCACGTAACTTTGTAAATTATATACTAAAACCTTCCTCGAGAACCATTAGTGAAAACCGCATTAAAATCCGTTGCGTAGTTATAAAGATCTAAGCATACATAGGGACAGACAGACTGACAGCGGGAAGCGACTTTGTTTTACACTATGTAGTTAGTTATTTAGTATATTTGGGTTTATATTTAGTTTTTATTTTATCTGAAGTAATAAACAAAGACACTCTTATATCTAAAGAAATGCTAAACAGTTTAATTACTGTGTTCTTGTACCGTGCGCTTCTCTTTTCAATGTTATTGTTTGCTCAAACACGTGTGCTTCGTCGTACACATTGAAACAAGGCCAAAAAGTTGAAGTTGAAAAGACGCACTGACACAAATCAGAAACGAACACATTTTGTCCCCGGCTTATACAAAATGTATTCAATAATATTTTTTAAATGAAACGGAATTTACAATATTTTATCGTATTATTGTTTTTAAGCTAGTTACTTAAAATATGCATTTATTCTTCGCTGTACTAGAGCTAAACCTTTTTTTTTTTGACGAGGAGAAATCCGCTTACAGATTCCCTACCGCTGGCTAGGCGGAAGAGATATGTGGGAGTCGCCCAACACCTGATCATAGCGTCACTGGGAATACCCACTAAAACTCCCCGGTGCCTCCTTGCCCTGTGAGCGGGGTGAACCGGGCTCTGCCAAGGCAACAATTCCGACCAGGGCAGGCAGGTAACGCCAACGGAGGATTGCCCGAAGACACCCAGGCAATCCCCAGACGGTAGGACCTTGAGGGGCACGACAACTCCTACAAAACCAAGCGGTTAAAGTACGAATTCTCTTTACATTAGTGAAAACCGCATTAAAATCTGTTGCGCAATTTAAAATATCTAAGCGCACATACAGAGGGACGGACGTCGGGAAGCGACTGTTTTATACTATGAAAAGATAATTGCGAATCGGCGCGAATTAATCTTAATTTGTAACTTAAATTCTCTTTTGTACTTGTTACAAGGAGTCTGACAGTCTGGGTTTGGATAGCCGAATATTGAAATCGATATTGACTCAATAAACTTCAATATAAACTTGTGAATTGTTAGGAATTCTAAGGGTAAGCACCCTAAAACACCCGGTCTCCCTTTAAAATCAATGAAACTCTTAGAAATATGCTTTGAGAGAGTTTTATTTTTATTTTATACTAGCTGGTGCCCGCGACTTCGTCCGCGTTGAAAAAGCAATATATCGCCTGACATCGTTATTGATATTATACTTAGCCAGGGGTTAGTTTCCTTAATTTTAGATAATCTATCGGGAGCAGTACTTTTTTTCTAGACGAATGGTACCTTGTCCTTTCTGGTGTCCCAGACAACGTGTATGCAAAATTTTATGGTTCAGTAGTTTTTGCGTGAAAGAGTTACAAACATCCATACATACATACATCCATACATCCACACAAACTTTCGCATTTATAATATTAGTACGGATTTATTAGGATAATATAATATAAAAATATATTAAAATTAGCTGACCCAACAAATGTTGTTTTGCCAAAAAATTAAAAAAAAATTGGGGTGGACCACCCTTAACATTTAGGGGTATGAAAAATAAATATTGGCCGATTCTCAGACCTACCCGATAAGCAACAAAACTTAATCAAAATCGGTCCAGCCGTTTCGGATGAGTTTGGCAACAAACACGAGAATTTAATATCGGAGAAAATGGGGCGCAAACGAATAATAAAATAAATAAATCAATATTGACCTTAAATCTGAAATAAGAAAGTATCTAGTTAATTGTAAAAATGGTTGGCTTATTTTGTAGCCAATTTAAGTTCTGCGTGCTTAAATTGAAGCTGGCGAGATTTATTCATCGTTTCCAAAGTAAAGGCTAAGTGTTATCCCTTAAGTAGAGACAATTTTCCTTAGTCACGGCTAAATTAAAAACGTACAAGGGCATAATAAAACTTTGAACCGGAAGGCTGTTGAATTTTTTTTTTAATGTTTTAGTTCTAGTTAGGGCCGTTTTTATAGGTACTTGCTTTAAGAGCGTACCCTCTTACCAGCGTTTTTCCATACAAGTGTATTCCCCTGTTTTCTCCCTGGATAATCCTTCTAGAGCAAAAATTTTGTGTCATAAAATCTATGTCTGCTAAAGCTATGTCCCTATCATTTTTTTTTTCACAACTAAGTACATAAGAAAATAAATATTCTCAAAAATCGTAATAAATGGCCATTTTATGTAACCCTAATCAGGCGACTATGAAACAAATTTGAAAGATTTTTAAGATAAAAAAATGATAGGGACATAGATTCGTTCTTGTGTGTTCTTGTCGAATGATGAAAATTTTCGAATGTCGAAAAAATGATAGGAGATTTAGAGGTTGGATCAAAAGCACACAGTGTGCAAAATTTTATTAAAATATGTTCAGTAGCTTAGGAATTCATCGGTGACAAACAACGTGACACGATTTTTTTATAATTATAGAGATAATTACAACAGTAATTACATTATTAATTAAAAATTAATTAATTAATTATTACATTATTAATTAAAAATTAATTAATTAATTATTACAATGTTAATTAAACATTAATTTATTAATTATTACAATATTAATTAAACATTACTTAATTAATTATTATATTATTTAATTATTACATATATTTTTTTGTGGCGAATCAACTTTGTGGCGAACCAACAGTGACCCGTTATAACGTGCCAATATTCGCTTGGCCACGAGAATATTCTCAACACCGCGCACCACAAATTTTAATTTTATTCAAATGAATACAAGACTTGTGTCGTCACGTCGCTTCGCTTACATGACACAAGTCTGCTCTAAGTTATTCATAGAGCTAATATTAAACTGGTTCATATGATATACGAGAGGTCACGTAAAACATCCGCTCCCAATTAATTCGAAACACCCAATCCGTGGGCTTTTTCCGATTAATTCATGCTTTCATAATTAAAATTAAAAAAAACAAACACGTAGTAAACATTTGTCATTAGCAATGGTTAAATATCAATGAAAATTGCGGTCCAAGTTATAAGCGTTGCTATCTATGTATATGTGTGTGTATGTATGTATGTATGTATGGATGTGTGTGTATGTGTATGCGTGTGTGTGTGTGTTCCCTATGGACACCAAAACTGCTAAACCGATTTTGATAAATCTTTGAGACAATCTTCAGATTAGTCCAGCAGGTAATCCTGTGACCTGTGAATTTAAGTAGCGATCGGACGCGGACGAAGTCGCGGGAAAAACTTAGTAAACTAATACTAAATTATAATAGTTTATTTGACACAAGTTAAAATTAATATTTAATTTAATTTTAATTCTGATGTAAAAAATAAGAGCATAAAATATTCATTCGATGCCTGAACATGGTCTTAAGGCGAATCTTTCCGTGTTGGAAAAAGGCTTGAATAAATTTAAAATTAAAAAATAACGTAGTCCATAAGTTAGAGAATACTGATTGCAATGAAATCCTAGAAAACTTCTTAAGAAAAAGTTTCCTTTGTCAACTTCATACAAATGAAATTTTGTATTCCCAATCATAGTTGAAGAAATGTCGGTATGCATTTTCATACTTATTTGAAAATATACCACTTGAAGGCATCTGCTAATAATAATAATAACATTATACGCCTTTATGTTGTGAAATATTTGCTAATAAATAATATTTTAATTACACTGAATAAATTCCCAAATTGTGTTTTTTTGAGCAACATACATAACTTCTTAGACTAGGTTTAACACCAACAAGAAATAATTTTAATAATTAAGTTATTCAGATTTTAATAATCCTCTATTTATCGTCATACATCTCACTAAACTTAATTTTTGTCAAACATAGCGAAAATGTTTGGCGTAATTACACACAATATAATAAAACTTATACTCATTCAAACAGATTTTCTTTTAAAAGTTTTAAAGCCTTCGTGGCCTTTAAAACTCTGTATTAGTTTGTAATAATAATATGTAATACTAGCTGGCGCCCGCAACTTTGCCCGCGTGAAAAAAGTAGCCTATCCTGTGTCCCATACGTCTAAATCTTTATCTACCAAGTTTCATGAAAATTAGTTAATTCGTTTAAGAGTTATGGGGGAACATACATACAAACGGCAACACACTTAACTGCACATTCAAGACCCAACTGAGAGAATGTTTGAAAGGGATAGATATAATATTGTCATTTTCAATATAGACATAAGTTTTCCAGGTAATAATTCTTAATACGATATGACAGAAAAAAATTGTGTGCAGTTAAGAGTGGCGTCGTTTGTACATAGATACAATACCTACACTTACAGATTTATTATTAGTATTGATAATAGTAAAAATAAATTAAAATAAAGACAAATATACTTACAAAATTTTTTCACACTATTTTTTCATTATATTGTAACACTGTATTCTTTTATGGTATTCTTAATTGCCCTTATTCAAACTATTGTAATTGTAAACTTTGCAGTCCCGCTGTCGCTTATGCCTTACACCACTTTATTGATATACGACGCGCTAACATAAAAATCCTGTTAGCTTTGCTTTGAATCAATTCGATAGTCATTTGAACTCTTGTTTGACAAGTTTAGTAATGAAAATTGAATATTTGTTAACAATATTTTTGTAAAACAATTTTTTATTTCTCTATTGAATACAAATTGACAGACGATATTTTATAAGTCTAGGTATTGTCTTTTTTTTTTGGAATATGTATTCACTATGAAAAACAAAAAGGGATAGAAATATATATTGTCTTCAATCTGGTGGAACACCTGCCTCTAACATTTATTATGAAGATCAAACTATAAAAGAAATTAACACAACAAGATTTTTAGGCCTAGAAATTGACAGTAAATTAAATTGGAAATCTCATATTGATAGTCTCAAAAAAAGATTAAGTAAACAAGCGTATGCACTCCACGAATTATCAAAAACTGTAAGGATTGAAGCTATTTTATTGGCAAAGCACAAAGCACAAAAAAGATGTATTAGAGCAATGTTTAAATTAAAAGTAACAGACAGTTGTATGCCCTATTTTAAAAAACATAAAATACTTACACTACCTTCACTTTTTATTTATGAGGTTGTAGTATATGTCAAAGCGAACCCTACCGTATTTAGACGAGTTTCAGAGCATAGTAAAAGAGCACAAAGAGATCCAAATAGACTGTGTATTCGCAAAGCACACACAGCTCTTATGCATAAAAGTGTTTTTTGTCTAGCACCACTCATTTATAATAAGATTCCGAACAAAATCAAGCAACTTAATATTAATCTATTTAAGAAGAAAATGAAAGAATTACTGGTTGATAAATGTTACTACGATTTAAAAGATTATATGTCTGATAACTTAGTGGATAGTTGTGATTAATTGTTATGTATGTAGTGTTAAAAAAAAAAAAAAAAAAATTTGCACACCCCAAAGGGTAGAATGTAGCGAGCCTAATTCATTATAAAACCACTGTATTTACCTATATTCAGCAAATAAATTATTATTATTATTATTATTATTATTATTATTTATAAACATTCAGCTTTGTAATTGAAGGCGAAGCGATGGCTAAACTACACAATCCTGGCTCTGTTGATAAATGAAAACCGCATGAAAATCTGTTCAGTAGTTTTTGAGATCATCATCAGCCTGTATCTCTCCACTGCTGGATGGAGGCCTCTTCTAAGGCTCACCATCACGTATGACGCCATACGACTTCTGTTCTTCGCATCCAGCCGCTTCCTGCGAAGCCCTTTTATTCTGACATACGGCATTAGAAATATATACCTACCCTCATCTCTTATTTATTAGAGATTTTATTTTACAGATCAGAGGGCCTAATGCGAGTTTTACTCTATCAAACGCGTCGAATGCGTAAATGTCATTTTATATGGGAATGAAGCAGCGCTACCTATACCACAGATTAAATAATAGTTACTATCCTGTACCTTTACCATGAGTTTACAATGACCGCACTCGCTAGCGAGAGCGTAATACATTTATATAGAAAACTGTCAACTGTCATAAGTATTTTACGCTCTTGCTAGCGAGTGCGGTCATTATAATCTCATGGTAAAGGTACTCATGGCTAAAGTGTAGCACTGCTTCAGTCCCATACAAATTGACGTTTACGCGTTCGACGCGTTTGATAGAGTAAAACTCGCACTAGGCCCTCTGTTATTTTATAGATCTAGAGGCTGATCGCTAGTTTACTTTAAGAATTTAATGTTTTACTGTAAAGTCCTTGGAATAAATGAAGATGACGCGTTAAATTAAAGAGGAATTTTAAAATTCGAACAAAAGCTACAGCATTTTACAAAGAATGCCCACTAACCATTCTGCGAGGCTCATCGAGTTCCTACATAAAATATCGCGCGTCACTTTTTCACAGAAAGTGAGCAGTAAATCATTATTGAACAAAAGTGGCACAAGTCCCGATTCCTCTCGAACCAATGAGTTCATTTTAAGAAGTTCTCCGTTAGATTGATGTGTCAATATCTATCAATGTTGCCGTCACAATGGGCAGGTTTGACGTCACCGGTCTTTCAACAAATTCACAATAGCTCCGAAGATGTTCGGTTCCCAGAAGTGGTTATACTGTTATACACGATATGAAGAATAATATACATTTTTGATACAATGCTAGATACACACGCTTATACAGTGATATAAATATAAGCTGCTTTTACATGCCAGACTCTGGTTAAAAAGCGATAAAGCGCGATAAAGATCGCGCTTTATCGGATGAATGTCCCTTTAATAGTAACGCTATTTTAGCAAAATAAATTATTTTGAGTTTGAGCTTGATATTTTTTTATTTAAATGTTACAATCATTATCATCTCAGCCGCAGGACATAGTCCTCTGCTGCTGAACATAGTCCTCCCCCATAATTTTCCATATTTTCTATAAAAATGTTACCATATTTTGAGAAATTAAAATATTTTTCAACTATGCTATAGAGAATATATACCTATTTAACCAGGTAATAGCCCAAATATACTTATATAGTCTTTGGGTAATAGTAACTTTTGCCATGTACTAAATTTTCGTACTTATAATTTTATAACATATAGATATTAATATGCAACTTCGGATGTGAAAATTTTTGCAGTTTTTCTCTCCATAGATTTTATATAATTCATTAATTTTATTTAATAATCATAACAGACCAATGTACAGTTTAACGAAATAAATACTTACAAATTAAGAAAAGTTTACTTAGGGCCTCTTTCACCGTCTGTCAAGTAGGCAAACCGTTATTTAAAGTCAACTGTCACCGGAAATAATTTAGCTGATATACCTTTGTTTATACGGTAAAACTCCCAAACATTAAAAAGAAAATAATAAAAAAAATCGCCTATCGAAGTGCACTAAACCGAGTGCATAATTTAATAAAACATAAAATTATTTCTAAAAGTAACTAATCAACACTTTACTTGTAGTTGGTGAAAGAGGCCCTTAGAGTTATCAATAGAAAACGGTAAAGTACTCAGTCGCCCATTACCATCAGTGACAGACCACCCACTTCAAGTCTAATTGACGAATTGAACAATCCCTCATAAAAGCGGTCACGTGACACCGATTTTTAAATAACAGTAAGTAATCTCAGCTCCGAGTACAATGTCTTAAGGGATTCACAAAGGCCCATGACATTGACCATTTGACCTTCACCGATATGACCTTTAGAATGTTTATATATATCGGAGAATCATTATTCTCCTCGATATCGTCATTAGTGGTTACAGGCTTAGTGGGCGTCATCAGGGTTAAATGCAAGCACAAAACACAATAAACACTGATTTATACGATTTTAATTAGCAAATGAACAATAATTTGTCTCTTTACAATATTTAGACCGAGCAGCGAGTTCAAGGCGCCTATCTTACTTGAAACAAACTCTAAAAACGCTAAACTCAAAACTACAATGATCCAACTCGATCAATCGTGTTCACTTATTAATCTCAAAAAATCAACTACCGCACGACATCAAGTATAGCGCCACGACCCCGCTCCAAGCATGTGCTTTGCTCTGATTGGTCGCAATACGTAAACAATATTCATTACTTTTTTTAGATAAGTAAGGTTTTTAAACATAAGAAAAATGTAACAAATGAAATAAAATAAAATTAGGATTTTTAAAAACAAATTACGATGTAAACAATTAATATTGTGCGTTACGCCTACAAGTAACAATCAACTAGACTCATAGCTTCCTCCGACACGGCCGTCCTGACATTTTACACGCCCTCGTGTGATGTTGAAGGTCGCGCATCATCGTTGTCTGAAAAAACATATTTTTTTTTAATAGTTTTGTCACTTCTGACCAAGGAAATCGTTTACCTACATTTTTATCTTCTGAGCAACAACTTCATTCGCGATGTTTTCTTAAATTCTCAAAATATTAAGTCCTTTACAATAATAATAAACTTTACTAAATTAAGTCCTAATAACAAAACAGCCATCTTGCAGTTTATCGTTTTAGTATTCACTACAGATTTTAGCCTAATAACAATATCCAAGTGGCCGCATCGCCTTTTACTCAAAATAATAGACTTGGCCACCTCGCCTCTCAATGGCCACCTCGCCCTTTTAATGGCCACCTCGCCTTTTCAATGGTCATCTTGCCCTTTTAATGGCCACCTCGCCTTGTTAATGGCCACCTCGCCTCTTAATGGCCACCTCGCCTTGTTAATGGCCACCTCGCCTCTCACAAAGCTTAACTAAGCCTTAACAAACCCCGCGTCGTTAGAGTATTTTATAAATAGACTGAGTATTCACCACACTCACATACATACACACCGATAGCAAATTATTTTAAACACAGTGAATTTAGTACGAAGATCTTACCACCATTGTCATCCGACAGACATAGATCTAGTTCGGTCAGGACATAGGATTGGGAAAGTGTACGTAAGCGGTCTCTTGTGTACTTATAAGTACGATTACAATTCAGACTCTTGAGATGATACCTGTCACCGTCTAATATTTCAATAATTTCGTAAGGTACTTTATATTTAGGATCTAATTTTGTTTGATTTCGTTCGTGAGTTTCGATTAAAACGTAATCCCCTACCGAAAATGAAGTGACTTTTGCCTTACTTTTATCGACCCGTGCTTTATCAAGACATCCGCTTAATTTAATTAACCTATCAGCTTGTTCTCTAATCTCTTCTAAATCTACCTCAACCTCTTGATCGTCCACAGTTAATAAATTTAAGGGTCTAGCTGCCCTACCTATTAGCAACCTTGCATGTTATGCAGTTTTCAACAAACTTTCTGACATATTTCGACATATTGGGAAACCAATAATGTTTTATCATTATTTTATCATTAACTAAACAAAGTTTTATCTCATCCCAAATGGAGGATTGACGCGTGAATGTTATTTATAACCGACCAACGAAAAGCCCTAGGTACAATTGGTAACCAAATATTGCGATTGTTCCTTTGAATTTTCCTATAGAGCACATTAGATCGCAATTCATAGATACTACAACTCTCCAAGTCAAGGTCATCGCTTTCGAGTTTACTAATAATTTCATTGTATTCGGGGTCTCGTCGTTGTTCCGCTTGTAACCAATTCGAAGATAACTCAGCCATATTGATACGTCTTTCCTCTACATAATTTGCTCTACCTAAACTAGCGGCCGTACTGTTCATCTCAGGTAAGTGATTTCTCGAGAAAAAGTCAACGTGGGCCATTCTTTCGCCTTCCCCGTACTGTATGTCAAAATCGAAAGCTTGAAGAAAGGCCCACCATCGGTGTACTCTAAGTGTTAAGTCAATTTTAGTTTTAGAACCTTGCAGTGAATTGCAGTCAGTGACAACTGTGAAAGTCCTCCCATACAAATAATGGCGAAAATGTTTAACCGAATTAACAACTGCTAGTGTTTCCAACTCTTAAGAGTGGTATCGAGCCTCCGTAGGCGTAGTACGTTTACTGTAGTACTCTACCGGGTGCAGTTTCCTATCAGCTCTTTGGAAGAGGATCGCGCCGTAATCCTTCACTACTCGCGTCCGAATGTAACTCTATAGGTAATTCTGGGTCAAAAAGCATCAAAACCGGGGAAGAAGTTAATACCGATATTATGTCTTGTCTAATTATTTCGCAATCTGTGGTCCAAATTATTTTTGAATTATTGTTAGCTAACAGACGGTACAGCTGGTACAGCGGTGCCATCGCGCTTCTTTACTAAGAGTAGATTTACTTGGTCTAATAACTCCAGCAGATAATAGTTCACTACAATTATTGCGTACTACCAATCGCTCTTCAGGGCTCAAGTCATAAGGCCGCCGTTGCACAATTTTGTTACGATCTACTAAATTTATTTCTAATTAACCTGTTTAGTAGGTGTGCCTACAACAAATGAGTCCTTAAAGCAGCTAAGAAGCTCTATCAATTGAGGCTTAAAGTCACTGATATGTCGGTAGGTATCCACATTATGAAAGTCGGCTACTGCGTTATTATCTATGTTGCAAATATTAACTAAAAAGGGCTTCTCAACCATAGTAAGTTTATCACTCGATATGTGTACTGACAACCCTAAGCCTAACAAATCACGTTCAATCAAAGTATCGTTATTTAGGTAATCATCAGGCATAATGTAAAATAAAATTTGTACGTCATGACCACTAAGGATAACCCTAAATAAAATTTGTGAGTCACAAAATACGCTAGATTTTCCTACACCAGTCAGAGTAACAATTGTACGTTGCATTGTACCAACAAGCCTACGAGAGACGCTCTCTTTAATCAAGGATCAATCAGCACCGGAATCGAAACAAAATGAAAACCGCTCACCAAATTGCGTAATTATCCCAGTGACAGGTTTCACACCACACATGTCCACTCGCTTCACAATGCTGGGTGTGATGGCGGGCTGTGCGCTGCCGCTTGCAACTGGCCATGTCTTTGAGCAGCGCGATGCCACGTGACCCTCAACACCACATTTGTAGCAAGTCACAGGGGCCCGCGTAGAAACGGCCGTGTTGGGGCGCTCAGAAATCGGAGTTGTTTGCTGCTTGTCATGCGATCGGCTGAAACATTCAGAAGATTTATGACCAAAATTTCCGCAGGCATAACATTTTGTACCAGGAGACGATAACCTAGGACGTTTACTATCTTGTATAGTGCTTGCAACACTCTTTGTTATCTCTGGACAACTCCGCTTGCGATATGAAAACGCCATTAGTTCACGTTGCATTTTACAGCGGGTAGTTATTTCTTCGGAAAAAATGTTGCGTTGTAATCGTGGCTCGATTTGCCCCATGTGTGCAAGTATCACGGACACGACCATTGCTTCCTTGCCTAAATTACCCCATCGTGACATGAGTATAGTAAATAAACGGCTTGCGTATGCAGCGAGACATTCACCTTCTTGCGGTTTACCAGAAAACATTTTTAATACCGTCGCTGAACATGTTTCTAATGTATCAAAACGAGAGAGAAAAATTTCTTTAAATTCTACCCACTTCATATTAGGAAAAGCTATCTGAGAAAACCATGTTGCAGCTGAGCCTCTCATAGCCTTACTAAGTATAAGAATTAATTTACTTCCCTGTATATCAAGATCCGATAAGCAAATATCCGCCGTTGCCAGCCAGGCCCGGGCGTCAGTGTCTTCATCTTCCGGTTGGAATTTAGGCAGCGTGATGTTCTTATCCTCGATATTAGGTGGCTTAGCTAGCGCCTCCACGAGTAGCTTCATGCTGTTCTGTTGCGCTTCGAATAACGCGCGCCATCCGTCATTTGCCGATGTCCGATCGCTCACGTTTTGTGCCCGCACGAATCCCACTTCTGATATCGGAGAATCATTATTCTCCTCGATATCGTCATTAGTGGTTACAGGCTTAGTGGGCGTCATCAGGGTTAAATGCAAGCACAAAACACAATAAACACTGATTTATACGATTTTAATTAGCAAATGAACAATAATTTGTCTCTTTACAATATTTAGACCGAGCAGCGAGTTCAAGGCGCCTATCTTACTTGAAACAAACTCTAAAAACGCTAAACTCAAAACTACAATGATCCAACTCGATCAATCGTGTTCACTTATTAATCTCAAAAAATCAACTACCGCACGACATCAAGTATAGCGCCACGACCCCGCTCCAAGCATGTGCTTTGCTCTGATTGGTCGCAATACGTAAACAATATTCATTACTTTTTTTAGATAAGTAAGGTTTTTAAACATAAGAAAAATGTAACAAATGAAATAAAATAAAATTAGGATTTTTAAAAACAAATTACGATGTAAACAATTAATATTGTGCGTTACGCCTACAAGTAACAATCAACTAGACTCATAGCTTCCTCCGACATATATATCAAACTAATTCCGCACGAAAAACACAAACGTAATCCACACCTCAACGCAGTCACTGAGACACTGTAGCTCCATATATTTAGATTTCCGAGGCGGCGGTAACAATTCAACAGGCCCGACAAATGTGGTATTTTGTACTTTTCATTAAAACAACATTGAAAAAAAATTAAAAAATCAATACATTTTTTTTAAATGACATTGACTTATTATTCGGTGCAGGAATCAATTTCGCGCAATAAACCGTTTTCGAATCAAATTTAAATATAAGTCAAATTCTTCTTATGTTCTAAATTTTATTGTGGGGTTTCTACTACTTCGATGGAAATTCTAAACAATATATTTTGTTCTTCACATGTTTAAGTATAACATATATTTTTTTCAAACCAATTGCATTGACAGTTTTTTGTAACATATTTTTTTAAAACTGCAAATTTTTAAGATTGGCGTGTGTTTACACCTTAAGTAATACAGTAAGTGAGGCCACTTGGGAAAAATGACGAACGGTGAACACGCAGTATACGATTCAAGCAAGATTAAAATTACAAACTAACCCTGGACTTTCTAATGAGCTCAAACGCATAAGCTACTTGGGTATACCACAGACTACTTGATGCTGCAGCATTTGGTCAACAGCAAAGAGCGGTTACAGCCAAGAGACGTGCTGTTAAATTTATAATCGCAATAAAGGTAGATAAATATTTCCCTTCCAGTAAAATACAACCATGCGAAACTAAGCCGGGAACCTTGCTTAGTAAAATCCCTACTGTCTTATTGTTTATACTGTGTGAGAAACTGAGTCGTATAATTAGCCAATTGGGTGCGAATTGAGACTCGATCGCTCCGATGTCACACAATACTCGCGAGTGACGAGTGATACTCTTATTGCTGACATTATATTGGTTGCCGCATTTACCCTATTCAAGTCGCCGGAATTTCTATAAATTACATAAAAAACGTCAGTATTATTTTGTTTGGCCTCTAATTTTATTCAACTGTTATTTTCATTTGACCTTAGCTAAAATAAAAAACAATATTTAGATAAAAAAGGTTCCTGACTCTCGCCAGGGGAACATGTGACCTCCCCCCACCCCACCCCCTTAACAATAAGAAAATTTACAGTTTTAAGCTTAAAGTTATAAAATTGAAATATACCGGGCCCGGCCCGTTGGGATGGGGTAACCCTCCCGGAGGAACAATAAAGAAAAACAATTTGGAAAAGGCGGATAACACACACAAATATCTTCTACCCTTAAGGGAAATGCTGATTCCATTTATGAACTTGACTGTACCGAATACAGTAACCGCAATGAAAGGTTGAACATCGATACGTCAAGTTGACGCCTTAATTTGAAATGCCACTGTTTATTAAATGTCAGTAAAAGTCTATATAAAAATGCTTCCCGATATTCTCTTGGGAGCATTTTTTAATTTATTTTTATGATAAAAAATTAAAATTTATTTTATTAAAATAAAAAAAGAAGAATCGAGGTCATATATTAATATTTAAAGAGTGGCGATCTACTTGATGCTGGTCCGTGGTCTCCACTCGAGAACCTTCAAATCTCAGCGGCCATTGGTTCTCCGAACTATGTGTTCTGCCCACTGCCACTTCAATTTACTGATCCGCCAGCTTATGTCGTTAACTTTCGTACGTCTACGGACCTCCTCATTCCTGGGCCCGTATTCTCTATCTGTGGTTTTTCTATGGTTATCTACTCGATGCGGTTATACTCTTTTTTTAAATTTTTTTTATTAGAGTTGGCTTTGCTCTTGGCCAACAACCAGCCATGTGGCAAGGATGAGGCCCAAGATGGAGCGAGCTCCCCCAGAAGATGCCTATTCACTCGAACCAATTGTCTACTTTGGTATTCGCTAAACACCTGTCTATGATACTTTTAACGTGGTTATACATGTCGATGAAGTTATTGGCGCGTTATTGTGTGGTTTTTACTTTTGACAAAGTATTATTTCTAATTTAATGATAACATTTGAGTCGATAGGTTTGAAAATCACAGATTGAGAATAGGCCCGCTGATTCGATCTAGCAGTGTAATCCCAAGAATGGCCTTCTCCATAGCTCGTTGAGCTTTCTTACGAGGCCCGTAGTTAGAGACTACGTTTCAGTGCCACAAGTCACGAGAAAAATTGATTTCCACACAATTTAAATGAATGTTCTCTTTGTTACAGAAACGGGTCAATGGAGCGATAAAACTAGTGGTATACGGTGAATAGTGATGTGCGTCTCGAGTGTCGATTACCCGTTTAGATAGTGTTGCGCCTTACCGACAATGTTCTGCTCAAGATCTAGGGTTGTTACAAGCGTGTTTGTGATTCTACTGGTGCAGTGCTGCGTCGAGAGCCAACAGGAGAATCTTATTGAGGAATCATGTGAGTACGAC
This sequence comes from Synanthedon tipuliformis, assembly GCA_947623395.1. Classification (NCBI taxonomy): domain Eukaryota; kingdom Metazoa; phylum Arthropoda; class Insecta; order Lepidoptera; family Sesiidae; genus Synanthedon; species Synanthedon tipuliformis. Next base: position 4,038,646 of record OX392433.1, read on the forward strand.
GTACACTTATGTAATAATTTTCATAACTCATAGGGTTCTCGGGTTCGATTCCCGGCAAGGTCAACTTTGGAAATAAAATTTTTCAAAGTTGGTGGCTCTGGTCGGGATCCGGAACGCAGTCGAAGTGGATGGTATTTTTATATGAATTTGATAAAGGATCGGCTAGTTAAAAATATTGGATTATTGCGAACCCTAATATGAACATATATATGAAGGAACTGTTAAACTTATGTACCCATATATGTATGTACATTTTAAAATCGTGTATAAAATTAAAAATTAATATATTACAAAATAAAAAAATAAAAAAAAATACCCTATAAAATATTACCTCATTTTGCATATATACAAATGTGGCAGTATAATCGAAAAGAACGGATTTTCGCAAAAAAAAAACCTAGTAAGATTGCAAAGAACCGGATAATAGCAAACTAACAAATAATTTTGCAATCTTCCTAGGTACTTTCAGGATCTTTGCGAAAATCCTAACTTGTTCAGGAAGATTAGAAAATGAAACGCTGATTGTCAAGTAACGTTTTTACGTCAAAAAGAACTAAAACTGTCTTTGTAGAACAAAGACAAATACTTTCTTTATTATGTTGCATAAAATGACTAAGTCAATACACAACTTCTAGTTTTATGTTGCAATCATTTAAACAGCAATTAGATACGGGCTTTGTTACAACTCTTCGCAATTAAGTTTTTATTGCTTAGACAATAAAGCTTATTTTATGTGACATCGGTAGCACGTGGCGGTTATTATGTTATTACGATAGATCGCATATTGCTTCAGTTCCTGGAAAGACTCAATTTAATTTCTATATTACAGCTGTAATTTATATACTAATAAATAAAATTGAGGTGTATATTTGTAATGTAAAAAATAACTGCTTTTTACTAAATGTATTATAAAAATATTTTAGGTAGATTAATTTTTTAAAAATATTAGTCTATCTGTGTCGACTAATCTCCGAAAAGGTTGGACCTATCTTAACGGGACTTTCACTGGCAGATGTCTGATGATATAGAGAGTAACTAAAGGTTTCTTTTTCATTTTAAATGAATAAAAAAAATATAAATTAAAGACCGGGGTTCATCATCTTGGCTTTTTTCCCGAAACCCTGGTAAATTTAAATTTACAATGACGATCATAAGAGTTTCCTTTAGAAACCTAATTGATAAATGAATATTTTGATTTTGGTTCATCTACAGAATAAAACTCTGTTTGAGCAAGTTTTGAGCGCTGGTAAAGGCAAGCAGTAAATTAATAAACACTATTTACTTTGATTGTCAAAAATCAAGATATTTATTTATCAATTGGGTTTCTACAAGAAACTATTATGATCGTCATTATAAATTTAAATTTACCAGGGTTTCGGAAAAAAGCCAAGATGACGATCCTGAGAAGAAACCCCGAAAGAAACTCAGGATACTAATCTTTTTGTCATCTTTAAAATATAAAATAACAACTATGTATACTACGATCAATCATTGTGTTTAAGCAAGCTTTGAGATCCAATACCGGTGCTTCGGTGCGCCCTCCCGCAGGAACCTCCAAGCGTTCAACCGGCAGACACCGCTTTCACGCTCTTCAACGTTCTGGAAACACAAGCGAGGGCGCGCTTCCATCCTTTACTTCTCTTGCGGCCGTCACCGGCCGCAACGCTTGATTTTTGGCAAGCATGCAAAAGAGAAAGAGAAAGGTGAGCAATACGTGAAAGGAAGAATGCTTCTAGAATGTTTACAAGGCGAGAGTGACTGCACAGAGGTGTCTTGTAAACGAGAAAGAAGACCTCTGGAATGTTCAGAAGGCCTGAGTGCCTAATGAACGCGGTGTGAACTTGTTCAGAAGCCACTAAGACTCATCTAGAAGCTACACTAGACCTTCTGGATCAACTTAAGGCAAAGATTAGATAACAAAGGTAACATAGATAATAGTAGGTAAACTTCTGGAATGTTCTAAAGGCGAGATCCACTTGATAACGCCTTAAGAACGAGAAAGAGAAATGCTTCTAGAATGTTTACAAGGCGAGAGTAGGTGCACAGAGGTGCCTTGTAAACGAGAAAGAAGACTTCTGGAATGTTCAGAAGGCCTGAGTGCCTAATGAACGCGGTAAGCACTCGTCCAGAAGCCACTAAAACTTGTCTAGAAGCCATAGTATAACTTTGAACTTGGTATTGCAGAAAGTAGCACAGAAACCTTACAGATTAACTTAAGGCAAAGATTAGATAACAAAAGCAACAGCAAAGTTACCTCTAGAATGTTCAGAGGGCGGGATCCACTCAACAAAGCCCTAAGAACGAGAGAGAGAAATGCTTCTAGAATGTTTGCAAGGCGAGAGTAGCTGCACAGAGGTGCCTTGCAAACGATAAAGAAGACTTCTGGAATGTTCAGAAGGCCTGAGTGCCTAATGAACGCGGTGAGGACTGGTCCAGAAGCCACTATAACTTGTCTAGAAGCCACGCTATCACATTGAACTTGGAATTGTAAGATAGTAGCAAAGAAACCTTCCAGATTTACTTAAGGCAGAGATTAGATAACGAAAGCAACAGTAGAGAAACTTCTGGAATGTTTAGAAGGCGAGATCCACTTGATAACGCCCTAAGAACGAGAAAGAGAAATGCTTCTAGAATGTTTACAAGGCGAGAGTAACTGCACAGAGGTGCCTTGTAAACGAGAAAGAAGACTTCTGGAATGTTCAGAAGGCCTGAGTGCCTAATGAACGCGGTCTGCACTCGTCCAGAAGCCACTACAACACGTCTAGAAGCCACAACTTGTCCAGAAGCACTACTAAGAAATAACCAGAAATCAAGATTGATTTCTAGAAACGAAAGATTAATCTAGAAGGTTACTTTACTCTCGTGTAAATCACAGGTCACTGGGACTTGAATGTTTCGTAAAAGAGAACACAAGGATAAAATTCGTACACTTAGACCACTAGTTAAAACCAGATTACTAATTAGGTATAATCACTCAATAATAAATATAGTCTGTATACAAATTCTTTGGCTAAGTATCGGTATAAATGCTCGAAATCGCGCGCGCGCAGTTGATACGATTTGTTCGCTTACTGATCGAACACTGGACTCCGACGGCGGGGGCGTGGCGTATTTATATAACGAGTAGGAGTCGAGAAGCTTCATACCCGCGACCGCGGGAACAGCGCGTTTCTCGAATTATGCGTCGAGAAAATTCGCTTACTCACTGTTTCTTTTCTTTTCTTGTATCTATGGCTGTTTTTGACATTATACAATCTGACCACCTGTTATGATAGAGATAAACAAATAATGTGAGTGTTTTGGACAAAAACTAAACGTGCAGTTTTGCAAAAAAGGCTCAATTATGAGTGACGCTTGTAGAACCTTCTGGCAATTAAAGGAACGACTTAGAATGAAAGTAAATAAGTAACTCGTGCGAGTAAATTCTAGAAACCTTCTTTAAACATTCCCGCCCGCCTTTGTTAAATTGATTTAACAAATTACCTAAATAATATTATGTTCAATAGGTAACTGACTTATCTTAGTAATAGGTCTCTTCAGTATTGATGATTGTGTTTTGACTGTTATCACTCAAACGTGGCCATCGTTACCTGGATGTACTTCTAATACTGGCCCCAAAGGTCATTTAGATGGTGGATATCTTTCGTCAATTACAAGAACTATAGAGCCCTTTTCAATTGTTGCAGTAGGTTAATTCCATTTATAGATCGTTTGATATCGTTGTAAACATTCTTTTGACCACTTCGACCAGACACTTTCCAACATTTGCCTCAGTAATTGCCAGCGAGATAGCCGAGATGTTTGTAGATTTTCCAGCGATGGTTCCGGTAGAACGGCTAGTGGCTTGCCGATGAGAAAGTGACCAGGCAAGTACACTGAGATCATTCGGATTTTCAGTGAGAGGATATAGTGGTCTTGAATTTAAGACTGCTTCGATTCGGGTTAGCGACGTGGCTCACCCCCTCTCAAGTCAGTAGGCTGCCACCATCTACGCGTCGGAGGTGATGCTTGACAAATCTAAGCGCAACTAATCGCAGAGTCAGTCCACATATGAATTTATATCGGTTTATTCTTTAGAACCATGGCTTTGAAGTAGAGGATAGCTGTCTGAATCCTTTCCTCATGGTCAGTAGCTCGAATGTGTCCCATAGCAGCCACAGAAAGTTGAGAGGCGTCACAAAATCCATGAATCTCAACTGAACTGCTCGAAGTCAATCCTAAACAACGACGAATCGAGAGAATTGGCAACTCCCTTAGTTGACTAATAGATACCATCCATCTTCAAACACCATAATTCCCGAACAAAGATTTCAGAAGTAATGATGATCGGTGATACCAGATCTAAAGGGTCAGACAGGCGAGCAAAAATTTGATAAAATATTCCGCTCCGTGATCTCACTCATGGCGGGACGGTCCAAACGAATCAGGACTGGGACCCCAATTCACTCTGAGAGCATGCACAGCAGCGCTCCTATCAATTGGCACGCTTTTGGAAACAACTGCTAATCGGCGGAAATTGTACTTAAGATTGATGGACTGCTACCAGTCCACTTCCGCAATAGAAACCCGCCCGCCATGCCAACACCATTGACTTGTTTTACAGTTTCCCGTGCTTGCTCCATCGAATCGACTCCTCCGACAATGTCATCGATGCATCCGTCCTCAGCCAACGCTTCAATTGCTTCAAGAAAACTTTCTCCTTCATCGTGGATCAATTGTAGAATCACTCGTAGAGTCAGAAATGGAGCGCACGCCTAATTACAGGTGTCCGCAGTTAATGTGTAAATAACCTCCTCATCAGCATCAGATATCCAAACGATTCTTTAAAAATTCCAATTGTCCTCATGTATAGCAGACAAGAAAAGTGCTTTATCAGTTTTGATTACAAATTCCATTCATTTCAAAATTCGCTAAGGCTTAGATTTGAAATAGGTATTGATTACTGATTGACATAATTTGTCATCGCTAATAAAGATAACAATAGAAATTGTCACTTTGAATTTTCAAAGGAATACAGACCTTATCATTCTACAACATACAAAGAAGTTCAATCTTAGGATGATAAAGCACTTTATTTGTCGAGTTTACAAGAATTTGATGGTACATTTTTTCAATATATGCCAAACGGACGTGCAGATATTGCCGAAAGTAAAGAAAGTAAACCAACACGCCGACTAATTCAGTTTGTAGTTCCGCTCCAGTACGTTTAATATCGCTAAAGGAGACTCCAGATGATGCATGGCTCGAGGTGCTAAACATAACTCGCAGTTTCGTTGCTAGGCTGCCTCAAAAGATGCAATTGCTGCACAATTCTCTTTTAAATAAAAGAAAGTGGCGAACCTGGGTCGATGAGAGCTCGGACCCTTACCATTTCCCCGCTGCCAGAACATATGAAGACTTGAGCCTCTGCAAGGGGAATCCGTGGTGTGGTTGAAATGTGACAAATTGAAGCAACGTTAGCCTGCGCCTCTTTAGAAAGCGCTTCAGCCAGTGATTCAGCAGATAAATCACGTCGACGAATTAAAGCACGATGCCCCTCTGCGCATCCGTTGCATTGCTCTGGGCCTCAGCAGGCTGACACCAAGAACTTGGCTGCTCCCTCGATGAACCCAGATGCTGCTACGACGTCCAAGACCGACTCAGCATTCACTCGGTGTACAGCAACAAATACCAAGATAACCTTTCAGGTCTGATAGGGCGTACCAGTGCCCCCAATGCTCTTCACATTCGCGCTACTGCTGAACATAAAGTCTCCAATTTCACAGCCGATCCCTTCGAAAACCGTTTCTGCGACATTAGCATCTGTAAAGCCCGACTCCACCGGCAAACATTTGCCCTCACAAAATGACACCAAAGCATCCCATATCCTCCGAAAGCTATCCGCAACCAACGATGTATTCTCCAACAAATGAGCTGCTGTGCCTTCCGGGCTTTGCTTGAGATAGTTTAATTTAAGAGCAGGTGACAAATCAGCGCTGGATACAATCACCGACTCGAACAGGTCCCTACATGGAAGCTAGTCCGACAACGATCCGTCAAACTGTGGAAGATCTAGCCGAGGAAGACGCGGTGCATGTTTCGGTACCACTTGAAATCGAGAGCCCCGAAATTAAGTTGACGACGAGTGCCGTCTATCTTGCTGAATCCATTCAACAAACGTGTCGAATAGTGCCGAAGCTTGCAAGTATGCTTCCTGAGTTGATTGATACATATCTTTGATTAATATAAATAAATAAAATAAATGAAATCTTTCTTGAAATAAGCATTTCTTGTTGTTTGTACTCTATAAAGTGTTTTGTGTTACAAGTGTCACCAACACTGATTAACTTCTCGTAAGCTGTACCAATAAACACCATTATCGCAGTTTGATCGTTGATCAGACCTTCTATGTGTTTGACTATCGTTCTAGAAACTGCTTACCAGATCCGGCTCGAAGGACCAAAAATGTTTGAGCAAGTTTTGAGCGCTGGTAAAGGCAAGCAGTAAATTAATAAACACTATTTACTTTGATTGTCAAAAATCAAGATATTTATTTATCAATTGGGTTTCTACAAGAAACTATTATGATCGTCATTATAAATTTAAATTTACCAGGGTTTCGGAAAAAAGCCAAGATGACGATCCTGAGAAGAAACCCCGAAAGAAACTCAGGATACTAATCTTTTTATCATCTTTAAAATATAAAATAACAACTATGTATACTACGATCAATCATTGTGTTTAAGCAAGCTTTGAGATCCAATACCGGTGCTTCGGTGCGCCCTCCCGCAGGAACCTCCAAGCGTTCAACCGGCAGACACCGCTTTCACGCTCTTCAACGTTCTGGAAACACAAGCGAGGGCGCGCTTCCATCCTTTACTTCTCTTGCGGCCGTCACCGGCCGCAACGCTTGATTTTTGGCAAGCATGCAAAAGAGAAAGAGAAAGGTGAGCAATACGTGAAAGGAAGAATGCTTCTAGAATGTTTACAAGGCGAGAGTGACTGCACAGAGGTGTCTTGTAAACGAGAAAGAAGACCTCTGGAATGTTCAGAAGGCCTGAGTGCCTAATGAACGCGGTGTGAACTTGTTCAGAAGCCACTAAGACTCATCTAGAAGCTACACTAGACCTTCTGGATCAACTTAAGGCAAAGATTAGATAACAAAGGTAACATAGATAATAGTAGGTAAACTTCTGGAATGTTCTAAAGGCGAGATCCACTTGATAACGCCTTAAGAACGAGAAAGAGAAATGCTTCTAGAATGTTTACAAGGCGAGAGTAGGTGCACAGAGGTGCCTTGTAAACGAGAAAGAAGACTTCTGGAATGTTCAGAAGGCCTGAGTGCCTAATGAACGCGGTAAGCACTCGTCCAGAAGCCACTACAACACGTCTAGAAGCCACAACTTGTCCAGAAGCACTACTAAGAAATAACCAGAAATCAAGATTGATTTCTAGAAACGAAAGATTAATCTAGAAGGTTACTTTACTCTCGTGTAAATCACAGGTCACTGGGACTTGAATGTTTCGTAAAAGAGAACACAAGGATCAAATTCGTACACTTAGACCACTAGTTAAAACCAGATTACTAATTAGGTATAATCACTCAATAATAAATATAGTCTGTATACAAATTCTTTGGCTAAGTATCGGTATAAATGCTCGAAATCGCGCGCGCGCAGTTGATACGATTTGTTCGCTTACTGATCGAACACTGGACTCCGACGGCGGGGGCGTGGCGTATTTATATAACGAGTAGGAGTCGAGAAGCTTCATACCCGCGACCGCGGGAACAGCGCGTTTCTCGAATTATGCGTCGAGAAAATTCGCTTACTCACTGTTTCTTTTCTTTTCTTGTATCTATGGCTGTTTTTGACATTATACAATCTGACCACCTGTTATGATAGAGATAAACAAATAATGTGAGTGTTTTGGACAAAAACTAAACGTGCAGTTTTGCAAAAAAGGCTCAATTATGAGTGACGCTTGTAGAACCTTCTGGCAATTAAAGGAACGACTTAGAATGAAAGTAAATAAGTAACTCGTGCGAGTAAATTCTAGAAACCTTCTTTAAACAAACTCATATAGATAATTACCACGGTACAACTTTTGAAATACCTACAGTGAATAAATATAAATAAATATAAATATTCACACATTCCACACAGCACCATCTAGTATCAAAGTAAGCAACTTAAACTTACAACTTATTATGGATACCAAACAATACTTTTTTTACTCAGGTACAAAGGTAAATGTTAACACATAAACATTTGCCCCTAGCGGGATTCGAACCCGCGACCGCTTGGTTAACAGCTAGGGTTACTAGCCATTAGACCAAACGTGTCATAAAAAAAATTGTGAATACAGCTTTAGTTTTGATTATTTTTTTATTATTAGCACACACCGCAAGGGCAGTTGTAGCGAGCTCTGTTTTAATACCCTTGTATGTTATGTTAATATCAATCCAATTTGTTTTGTTAACCAAAATTCTGCTAATAAATTATAAACTCACAGCAATGTAGTTTAAACAAACCATTTATATTACTCTGTGTCGGCGATCCATGAAGGCTTACGCTGGCTAAACCCTAATTACCTTCGGGCATTTAATGTAAATTCAAATTGCCTGCAGCTATTTATTTATTGTACTATTCTAGCACGTAATTCCACACAAGATGATAACAATGTCTGTTGTCAGAATATAGGACGCAAAATGTAATCTGTGACCTCACGACTGGACTGATGACTGATGACGGCTGACAGCTGTCATTCTTACATTTATTATATTCTCTCGGTGTGTGCAATGTTAACATGTAATTTTCTCTTGTTCTTATTATAAAAGTAAAATCTGTCTTCATCCATAATTAATACCAAGTTGTTTCATTCTAACATCTGTAAACCTTTATAAAGTTCGTTCACACTATAACAATATAACAGTAATTATAAACAATAATAACACAATACAGTAATTATAAGTATGACAACATTACAACTGATCAAGTGTAGGTATGCCTATGCATTTCAGTCAGTAGCATTCAAAACCAAAACCAGATGGGATTCCTAGTATAAAAAACAAGAAAATGGTTATTTCGCTGAATATTAAGCATCAATTTGTGTAACGAGGGAAGAAAGTAATATTTTGTTCCTCGGAGGCATTTGAATTTTTGAATTCAAAACGAAGCTATAAAGTTTCTAAAGTAGCTAGAATCCTAAGCGTAGCGAGGAATTCAGATCACAGGGTACTATTGCGGTTTCCAGCGCCTCCTTGGTGACGTCTGCCGTCTGTGCCTTGCAGGGTCAGCCTTCTCGCGAATTCGCTCAGCAGCTTCCTTCTGGAGAAGTACCGTTTCACAGAATGTTGCCACTGCTCTCCATGGCTATCCATGACAAAAAGTTATTCCTATACCGAAATAATAAGCGTACGAAATCCGCGCGTACGAAGTTGCGGACTCAGCTAGTACATAGTACGTACCTAACATAAATCGATACAGAAATCCTTTTACATTAATTTAATGGTGGCTAGACTTCACCTCAAACGTACAATGAACATGTCACCTAGAATTCAGAATAACCCTAACATAGACATTACGAGGCACAAATCGACGAAATAACTCGTCGCCAAAAGCTTTCATGCAATTTGGCGCTGAAAGCCTTTTTCACTTTTACATATTTTTACATAAAATCATACGGAATATACGTGACTGTATCTTTTAATGCTTTGACATCACATTCTCTTTAAAAAAGGTTGTGATTCAGTCAATTTTACGTTTAATTTTGAATGCTTTTAAAGCATTACTCGAATGTTACCTACTACTATATCTGTATACCTATTCTTCTCTTTGAGGATATCGGGAGCCCATTAGGTACCCTTTTTTTTAATGTTGGGAGATCCTGTTGGATACCCGGCAGTGAAGGGGACACTACAGGGTTATGCCGGATATAACACAAAAAGAATTTTTCAATTCGAACCAGTAGTTCTTGAGATTAACGCGTTCAAACAAACAAACAAACAAACAAACAAACTCTTCAGCTTTATAATATTAGTATAGATATAAAAATTACGTGTCACGTTGTTTGACGCCATTAAACTTACTGAACCGATTTTGATAAAACTTTGTAACTATTTTGTAATTTTGTCCAAATTAAAAGATAGGATTATAAGATAAGATAGTTTTTATTTTGAAGCCGGGCGAAGCCGGTAGCGTGTAACTAGTAATATATATATATATATATATATATATATAAAATAAAAAGCTTCTGATATTTATTACAAAATATACCTACCTCATACCTTTTATCGTTAATTTTATCAAACGTAAATATGATACGATATGTTGATACACAGTCTGACTTTGCTTTGCGATTGTTGCCAAATTCTTTACTAATTAATATTGTCTAATTTCAACCTTAACGCGTACAAAATAAGGTCCAGAAGAGCAGTAGAGAGGGTTGGCAACTTTAATCCGTTGGATAGCCGCCAGAGAGCGCTGTTACAAAATGGCGGAATAAATTATGAAGCACACGGGTCGTATGTTGGGCCAATGTCTAGATTTTATTAATAGCGGGCAATTAACTCAATTGAACTATGTTGTTGCCTGTTAATAAATTTGTAATGTAGGTTTTTTTTTTTAATAATAACCTCCCATGTATCATTTTGTAGATTTTATTTTTTGCTTTTATTAAAACTCGTAAAGCCAGCTAGTCAGTTTCTGGTCAGTTTACATTACTCCATTGATCAAAGCTCAAATACTCTTTTCAGGGAATATTTATCGCGTTATATTACAAACAAGCTTACGTGGCGAACTTCGTACCGGTCCAAAATTATTGTTAAATAATATTTAATAATACCCGCACATTACATGAATTTAATCGATTGGACAGTATACTTTATTTCTATAGTAATTTTCTCTTTATTATTTTTTGTTTTCGATATTTTAATCGCAGAAACAGACGGACGAAGAACGACTTGGTTTTACTCTATTTAGAGATCAGCTCTGGCTTCGTACTTATACAATTTTATATAAACCAATATTCCCATATATTCCACGTTTATCGCTCTTTCCATTAGTGAAAATCGCATCAAAATCAGTTTCGTTATTTAGAAAAAATAAACTAAGAAACAAACAGTGGCGGACAGCTACTTTGTTTTTTACGCGTAACAAAATTTTTTATGAATGTAAAAAATTGCCTTAAAGTATTATTTACTACAAAACAATATACGTTTATATTCAAGTAAAGCTCAGAACAAATTTCTTAATATAAATAGTAGTCAAGAAAATAGAAACGAACTGTCTGCGTTCGATATTTCAAAATTAACTGCGAAAAATATTAAAGTCGACACACGTCAAGCGTACGACACGTTGCAACTGTCCACATATTAGTAGTAGAGTGACCATATTTAATCTTTGGAAAAAAAATAACCAAATTAAAACTAAAAAGATTAAACGACATCCTCCGCCGGTCTCTTGCATCAGCCAATGTACCAGCCATATTGGAGCCCGTTGGTGTATTGAGAAACGATGGTAAGAGACCGGATGGGATGTCTCTGATTCCATGGAGATTGGGTAGAGTGCTGGTGTGGGATGCTACCTGTGTAGACACACTAGCCCCTTCGCATCTCCATGGAACATCTACAAAGGTAGCAGCCGCAGCAGAGGCGGCTGAAAGGGGTAAAATCCTGAAATATAGTGGTCTCGGCGCGGAATATGTTTTCATACCGTTCGGGGTTGAGACACTCGGTCCGTGGGGCCCTGAAGCAATGGGCCTCTTCAAAGACATTTCGAAGAGGCTTGTTGATGCGACGGGAGATCGGAGAGCTGGCGCTTTCCTCGGCCAACGTATTAGTTTGGCCATTCAACGAGGAAATGCTGCCAGCGTCCTCGGTACAATGCCGCGGGGTCCATTTTTGTATTGAATTTTGTTTTTAGGTATAATTTATTTAGTTATAGTTTGTAAATATTGTAAATTCATATATGTACTTAGTAATTATATTGTAATTTATTAAAAAATATAAACATAGACTAAGTTAAATGTACGAAGTTAATAGACGAAACTAAAAGATTATAGTTTACAAAATAAAATGATCTTATGTGTCTAAAAATTCTTAACAAAAATGACAAATTATTCTTAATTATAAAACTTCAATAATGTCTGTAATAACCTGTATAAAGAGATGCTAAGTGAACTACTTTTAAATCTAGAATTAGCTCTAGAAACGAGTTGCTTCAAACAGGAAAACGTCTCTTTCAATATAGATAAACTGGATTGACAAGCTACTTACCATTGTCTCTCATAGACTGGGAAAGTTATTTTGTATTTTTTTGGGTTTCGAAATTCAGAGGAAAAATCGGAGCACATTTACATTTTGTTTATTGTTTTTTCGAAGGTCAACTTCCTTTTTCTTTTGAAGTAAATTAAATAATAACAAAAAATCATATAAATACGACTTAAATTTATTTCACTGATTAAACTGCAAGTAACCAAAACGCGCGACTTCATCCAAGTAACCAAAACGCAGAAACACTCGTATTCATTTATTACTAACCAGAAGGGTGTATGTGAAATTTTATGCTTCTAAGTTTGAAAATTACGGTTTTCCATGTAACCATTCACCCATTTAGGGGTGAATTTTCCAAAAATCCTTAATGGATGTAAACACCATAAAATGCGACTTAAGTTAAAATTTAAAATTTAAGTTTTTAAACCCTTTTTAACGAGGAATAATCCGCTTACAGATTTCCTACCGCTGGCTAGGCGTTAGAGATATGTGGGGATCGCCCAGCACCTGATCATATTGGCACTGGGAATACGCCACTAAAACTCCCCGGTGCCTCCTTGCCCAGATAGAGATGAACCGGGCTCTGCCGGGGCAATTACTCCGGTCCAAGTTTTTTAAACCCTGTGATTTAAGCTCTGCTTTGATGATTTATCAGGATAAACGATTATATCCATACTAATTCATACTAATTAGTAATTACTAACATTATAACTTTGACTGTCTGTTACGTTTTCACGCCTTAATCGATCATCATGAAATTTCGCATACACATTATCAGGGACACGGGAAAGGGAATAGGTGTAGCTTTTATCCAAAAAAAATACTGTTCCCGAGTGCGGATTATAGGATAGGTACAATACCTACATAACTTTATACATAGTTTCTGTTTCACAAATTATGAAACGCATGGTCACCGTACTCGACACGTTACGTTCCGTTTTAATAATTCCCACATGAGATTTATGCCGTCTCATACGTTTCCTACGAGTATAAATTATGACGTTACGTTTTACGCACGTATTTAGTGGTAATAAATTAGAAATACGACTTTCCGGTCGCAAAGTTGTGGTTATTGCGTTTAGAGGAACGTTTTTTGTTGTTTCTTTTATGGACACACAAAAAGATTACACACAATTTGTACGCAGTGAAATACGCTGACGGCGTAAAAAATAGATTTCCACTATGGCCGCGTTTTAATTGCGTCCATGTGTTTCGTCTAGACAGCTTTTACGAGTTTTTTCACCGCTATACCGAATTTATAATATTGTTTTCATTGAACCATTACGTATTGTGATATACGTACTTATTTTAATTTTCATCATTTTATGGATGTATTGATCTTTGTAACTCTTTCACGCAAAAACTACTGAACCGATCACCATGAAATTTTGCACACACCTTGTCTGGGACACCAGAAAGAACATAGGGTACCTTTCATCTAAAACGTGGACGAAGTCGGGGGCACCAGCAGCTAGTATGTATATAAATAATAATATTTTTTTTATCCGCTAACTAAAGCATCGATATCTCTAGTTTTATTATCTCAAGTTTAATTTATCGCAAATGGCGCGTCCACAATTCGAAGAATTTAGAAAATAAACTTTCATACTAATAATTTTCTGTATCATTCTTAGAATTTGAACAATTTTTATTGTTTATTAATTATAACAAAACGAGATTGGGGCATTCCTCAATGGAAATTATTTCAACGAAATATTAACATAAAATATTTATATCAAATTTAAGATCTCATCTGTAAGAAGCTTCTCTCTAATACAAATTCATTCGACTGAAGACTTTGAACGTTGAAGACTGTCCAACTAAAAATTTCCTATAACTCATGTGTGCTGTTGCAAATCCATTTAAACTTAGATAATTAATTTTTTCATCATCATCATCATCATCTAGCAGTGTGACGTCCACTGCTAGACATAGGCTTCCCTCATAATTTTCCAATAGGACCGGTCAGAAGCTGCCTGGATCCACCGCTGACCCGCGGCCTATATTAGGTCGTCTGTCCACCTTGTGGGTGGACGTCCTACGCTGCGCTTGCTGGTCCGTGGCCTCCACTCGAGAACTTTTCGGCCCCAGCGGCCGTCGGCTCTCCGTACTATATGCCCTGCCCACTGCCACTTTAACTTACTGATCCGCCGGCTTATGTCGGTAACTTTCGTACGTCTGCGGATCTCCTCATTTCTGATTCGATCTCGCAGTGTAACCCCGAGCATAGCCCTTTCCATAGCTCGTTGAGCGACATTAAGCTTCCTTACGAGGCCCATAGTTAGAGACCACGTTTCAGCGCCATTTTTTTTTTAAACTTAGCTTTTTTTTAGCTTTTAGGAACTTTTAACCATAATCTGAACAAATTATATAGTTTTTTATATTATATTTACTAGCGGGACTTCCCGTATGGATTTTTTCTAAAATTATATAGAAAAAGCTACCTCCTTTTTTCAAAAACCGGCTAGCCACCGGCTTGGGGACAGATCGGTGGGTTATGTCGGACTCCTGCCCCGAGATGGTATTGGGGTAGACCTACCGACTAAACATCTAGGCCTCAACGCTTTCCTTAAGGGGAAACAAAGGCTAAATCCCAAAAATTGCATTTTTTAATAAAAATGTTACAAGAAAGTGTCAACACAATTGGTTTGTCAATGTCATTCGCCTATGTGAATCCCTTAAGGCACCTTTAAGGCAGACGCCTTTGTGAAAATTAAAATCTGTTGCTCAATTTAAAAGATTTAAGAGGGACAGACGGCGGGAAGCTAGTTTGTTTTATATTTGAAATAAATATTGAATATTTTTCAACGCAGACGATGTCGTGGACAAGTACTAGTCTTAGCATAAAATGTCTTTATGTCTTTAATAATTTTCATGTCGTGTTTACCAAAATAGATCCAATTAAGTTTATAGACACCGTATACTCGGGCTTATGTAGTCATTATATTAATATGTAATAAAATTATATTTGATATACTATACACGGTAAACCCTTTTTTTTTTTTTTTTTTTTTAACGAGGAGTAATCCGCTTACAGATTCCCTACCGCTGGCTAGACGGTAAGGATATGTGGGGGTCGCCCAGCACCTGATCATAGTGGCACTGGGAATACGCCACTAAAACTCCCCGGTGCCTCCTTGCCCATGATAGGGATGAACCGGGCTCTGCGGGGGCATCTTACACCGGTCCACCCCCAGGGCAGCCCGGCCATTGCTGACCAGGCTAACTCCAACGTGAAGATTGTCCCGAGACACTAGTACAATCTCCATACGGAGGAACCTTGTGCAGGCACACACAGCTAGCCGACCATGTGCGCCAGGTCCCCCTAGACCATCTACAGAAGACGGGCCTACAGGCTCGCCTTCCCCAGACAGCCTCACCAAAAGTCCGCACTCAAAGAGTGCGGAAAACTCCACGGTGAGAGGTAGCCCGTCGAGGGTTTCCCTCTCGTGTGCGTTCGCTGCAGGCCCCCGCTCGGAAGCCCGCTTTGTAACGCTCACAACACCAACAGCGCTCTGCTACAGGCCCCCGCTCGGAAGCCCGTTTGGAACGCTCAGTCTCGCCTAAGAGGCGTGGGTGGTTTCCGATAACTCAAAGTTATTTTGAGCGTTCGCCCTCTGTTATTACAGTAACAGAGATTGAACATCATTCGGATAAACAATAACATGCCGTCGCTCCTACAGGCCACCGCTTGGCAGCCCGCTTGGAACTTCGGTTGAGCGCTCCTGCGGGACGCTCTTGGTAGCCCGCTCAGAACGCTCGTACGCCTTCTTGGTCCCCGAGGCGGCTCGCCAAGGGTAAGCCCCCCCACCTCGACAAGGTTATGGCGTACATAGGGGGGGTATACACGGTAAACCCTAGAAATACCTTTGATATTTGGTATGTCGAGGGGGTTAAGGAACACGAACTCATCCCTTACTCATTGCTAATATTGACTTAGGCCTGGTTCGATGGGATATTCTGAAACAATTTCATGTTCTATTCAAAGATTTGATCTTTGTCATATCCGTCGGTTTGTGAACAAGTTACAATTAAAAATTACAATGACAATTACAATTTACAATTAGAATTAGAAATTTACAAGAAATGGACAATGCAATTACAGCTGTTACATAAACAGATCTCATCGGTTTTGAAACTAAACACGCAGTGTATACATCGACTGTCTGTGTATGTCCACTGCCGCGACACTTACTTGCAGATGTAGTGTCGGTGTCGCTCAGTGTCCGTGTGGAAGCCGTGGAGACAGGACGTGCGCACAGACAGACAATACACCGACAGACATGAACCGGAACACTAGATGTATATGTCGTCGGCACATCGTAGAATTGGGCATATCATAATATTCCTGGGCAGATCATAATTATCTCTGTTAAAACTGAGAGGGTCACCTCACTCTACACCAATGTCGACACAAAAAAATACTTACCGTGTGGACCATTGAGGTAAAATATAGCTACTTGTTGGAATTTATAGTCTGAGGTGTGGACGCAGTCGACACTAGTGTCGACATTTGTGTCGAGTGTCAGTGTCGTCGTGTATCTGGCGCTTAAGAGATTGTGGATAGCATAGCATGTGGCCATAAAATCTTGTTAACTAGAAAGAGCTACAGTAGCAAGCAATGTTGTTAAGTTTAAGTTGTTTAGTTCAGAATACACCGGCCAATAAAGTCCTACCTACAATGTGGCAATACACAGGGCCGGTAATGAGATAAAACGGTTGCCCGGATGAATTTTGGTCGATACAAATTTGCGTGAAGCCCGGGTCTAAGTCAATAGACGCGCACCAAATGAATTAGCTTATATTGTGGAATATGATTTAATTTTGTTAGTAAAATATGAAACGGATATACGAAACTAAGTTCATTTATTTAGTTTTAATAGGGATTTCTCCGAAATTTACTGTCTGTGTAATATTTAATGAAAGCGCGCTTTTATTAAAGAAAGTTCATACTTCGCCTGAAATATGAACTAAGCTTTGTTCCAAAATGGCGGCGGGGTTTACACCTATATTTTAATTTGGAGGTGATCAGGTATTTATTTATTTATTTATTTATTTATTTCAAAAGGCTTACCAACTAAAGACATACTCAAACACAACATACAACACACAGAAAGGACCATTACAAGTATGAATTTAAATTACAGGAAAGCACAACATTATCATCTATCTAAAAATCTAAAATCTAATCTGTTTATCTCTCTAAAAATTTTAGATCAAACCAAATTTTCATACCACGGGCTTATCAATATATCAATATCAATCAATACTAATAATAAATCTGTAAGTGTAGGTATTGTATGTATGTATGTTCCACCATAACTCTTAAACGAATTAACTGATTTTCATGAAACTTGGTAGATAAACATTTAGACGTACGGGACACAGGATAGGCTACTTTTTTCACGCGGACGAAGTCGCGGGCGCTAGCTAGTATATGCAAAATATATATGCAAATCGATTCTTAAGGAGTAATCTCCAAAAAAAATTCTTGTTATTTTTTAAAAAAATATTACTGCAGTCATAAAAACATTGTTATTACTCCTATGTATTCGTTGCATTGATTTTATAGTCGCATGACGAACTCATACATCAATTTAAACACAACACTACGCAATCAATGTATTTATTGAATTGTTTATTTGTATTCAATCGCACAATAAAACGCATTGACACACAAATTGAAAACGTTTCCCAGTTAATGCCGTATTGAAAACAGGACAAAATTATTTCCTGCCGGTGACGCCTAGATGGCGTCATTGTCGTTGAGTACCGAATTCGAATTAACATTTTTGTCTACAATGCCACTCCAATTTCAACCCTATCGTTGGACAGTAAGGTTCAATTTTAGTTAGTTCAGTCTTTCGCGATATCAACGATTATGGCTGCCGCATTATTTTGTAATGAGCCTCTTTTATTTCCTCCTCCATAATGTACGGATTATATTTCGGTTTTTAAAAAAGGAATTTCATGCGGATTGTTTTGCTTTGCCGACCCTTTTCTGATCCGGATTAGGTAAGAATTTTAATAAAAGAGAAATATTTAGCGTTGTAATATTGTAACTTTTTCGAGATTTTCGCAAGTCATTGTGCAAATCCAAAATGACATAATAATGTCATTTATGTTTTTGACTCATGTCAGTTATCATCATCTATCATTACGTCAACGTCAGCTATCATTCTTTTTACAAACTTCCTTCGAAACTTGAAGTATCGAAATATTTGGTTTAAGAAAAACTGATGCAGAAATTGTCTAAAACTTTTTTGGCGTAGTTTTTGCTGTTTAGTTAAAAGTAGGTCACCTATGGCGTTGCCTAGAAATATTTTAAGATATATAAACATAAATGCCATGCCCGTTGAATTGTCTCCTTGTATTAATCACTAGCTGTTGCACGCAACTTCGTCTGCGTAACTTTATAATATATAGTCTATGTTACTCGCTGATAATGTAGCTTTTTATAGATGAATGAATTTTTAAAATCGGTGCAGTAGTTTTTGGGTTTTTTCATTACAAACATACAAAAATATAAATCTTTTCTCTTTATATTATTAGTACAGATTTTAAATTTAAAGCGTTGAAGGTCAATGTCATTTACCCAAGTAAATCCCTTAACTACTCGACAAATGATCTCGTTTAAAAGATATTCTAAAATAACTTTAAAAAAAATGAACGTAACTATAACGCATAACATAACGCATTCGTGTGACAATTTTGATTTTACTTCCATAAATTTTTACGGGCTTATACATATATAAATCATATATATATGTGTGTGTGCAAATCGATTCACTCCAAAAATAGACTTTTCCATATAAAAAAATACATTAAAAGAAATTTTACATCATAACATTGATGAAGTTAAATAATTGATTGATTGATATTGATATTGTCAGTATCGGGAAATGTGAAATGTGTTTCGAAAAACATTAAACCCATTTATTTTAAAGCTAATAAAAATCCAGCCACTATTTAATTCCGCCATTGTGCATAGGGTACCTTTTATATTCATGATTCATACAAAAATAGGCAACCCTTTACCTATTATATTATAGCCTTTACCTTTATAGTTGTGCAAAAGGGATCGCCATTGACTCGCACGCCTGATAAGTAGGCTTGGTAGGACTGTATGATACTAAAGATACTGTTACCAAAAAGCCTTACAAAAATCAGTAATCAATACCTTTTTCAAATCTAAGCCTTAGCGAATTTTGAAATGAATGGAATTTGTAATCGAAACTGATAAAGCACTTTTCTTGTCTGCTATACATACAGAGGGAGAGACTATTTAAGACTATGACTATGTAAAACTAGGTTTTGCCCGCGACTTCGTACATGTCCGATCGCTACCAAACTTCACAAGATTACCCGCTAAACTAATTTGAAAATTGTCTGAAAATTTCATCAAAATTGAATCAGCAGTTTTGGAGTCTATAGAAGACATACATACACATATGTATCGCCTTTTACTTATATATTAAGAATAAGATTGTATATATAGGTATTTAGTAGGTATTAGATTAAAGAAATATGATCGTACCTAATATTGACAAGTTCTGTAACAGAATAGCCCTAAGCGAAAAACGTGCTAATGTTATTAAGACCACTGTAGCCGTATTGGGTTACAGAATAAATGTGTCAAACATCTTGCCTGTGTCAATTTAGCTGTCATATATTAAAGTATGGATCGAATTAAGATCACAAGCGTTTGACAGTTTAGTGAGGCGCGGTGTGGTATTTTTACTATTTATATTACTAATTTACTTACTATCTATTTACAAATATTATTATTTATTTATTAACTTAAAATAATATATCTAATGTTTATTTTATTTTTTTATTTTTGGAATTTACTCCTTAAAAATCGATTTTCATATAAAGACATGGAAATTTTATGAGTAAAATCTTAGATTAATAATTTGGCTCGCTGCGATCGACTAGAAACCGCCGGCGTACTTGTCAAATGTGGCAACAAATACTACGCCGATATCGGCGTACCCGAGCCAGTCACACTGCAAGCTGTCAGTGACATGTACGTGACGAATGTTTAATGTATATTATTAAATTTTGAGTATAATAAAATGCCAGTTTGCCTAGTGAAACTGTGTAAAAATATAATGAAACTGTGTAAAAAGTGATAAAAAGTGACGATGTTGTACACACACTACAATAAAAAGTTGCCACATTCACGGAACTATTGTTTTTAGATAGCGCGGTATCTAGTCGAGCGCAGCGAGACAAATCAATTATCTTTGAACGAACCCATATAGTGCTGTTTTATTTCTGCGCGTGACTATGTGATATTATAATAACCCAGTCATATCTATAACTGTTATAACCTTATCACTTACCCTAAACCATAAAACGACCGTTATCTCGCCTGCAGCCCTTATCCACTCATTAAAAAGCCACACACATCACCATCACTAACCGAGCGTCCGTCATTGCCTACAGGAATATCATATTACAAAATGATCTCCCTTCACCCACGCCAAAATACAATTGTTTTTACCCACACCCGTCTCTGTCGCACGCCACAAATATGGCTTGGTGTGAAAGAGACAGCGATAGCTGGGGCAATAGTAAGGATATCTTGAAAACTATCAAGTGTACGCACGGATTTACAGGATGTCTTTGTATAACGGCTTTTAAGAAAGGTCAATGATTTTTAAAGTTTTTTTTTTTATAATTCAAAATACATGTACGGTATTTCATTTATAAGGTTAGTATTTTATTTTTATAAAAAACTAGCTGGTGCACGCGACTTCGTCCGCGTGGAATAGTTATTTTGGGAATCATTTGGGTATCTCGAACGGTTTTCGCAGCGCACGCAACGGAAGCCCTCAAAGATGAATAATGTTCCCCGTTTTTTCCACATTTTCGACCTTTTCTTCGCTCCTATTTGTCGCAACGTGATGTTACATAGCCTAAAGCCATCCTCGATAAATGATCTATCCAACACAAAAAGAATTTTTCAATTCGAACCAGTAGTTCCTGAGATTAGCGCGTTCAAACAAACAAACAAACAAACAAACTTCAGCTTTATAATATTAGTATAGATTTACAAAGTTACGCGGACGAAGTCGCGTCTAACAGCTAGTATATTATATTATAATGCGAATTGAAACAACAAATTCTCTCAAATACCTATTACATACTGACTTTCCACATTCGTACGTACACCGGATCCTTAACATGCTCGTAGCTTTCTCTAGCGCTACAGAAGCTTTGATCGAAAATTTTTAATTGCCATTTACTTTAATTAATGTACGTATAATTGACTAACTTGACTTCCGAGGGAATTAACCCCGAAAAAAGTTCCATACCGACACAGAAATCGCGTCTACAAAACCTCGTGTGTCCCCCCCCCCTGTCCCCCCCCCCTCTCAAAGTTGCCAGAACTAATTTCATTTCCCTATTAATTATTGTCGTAATAGAATTTATCCGGGTACCGTAACAATAATTAATTAGGAATGAAATTTTCAAAGGTCTCCGTCGATTCATCAAACCTTGGCTTTGTATAAGTCGGCGACTTTGTGTTTTAACGGTAGCATTTTTAATGTCTTACAAGGCAATTAACGAACTAAGTACGTCGACATACTGTATGCTGTGATAAAAAAAATACAACATCTAATTAATTTATAATTTTATTATAAACTAGCTGTTGCACGCGACTTCGCCCGCGTAACTTTATAAAATATGTTACTAGTTGGTAATGTAGCTTTCTATAGGTGAAATATATATATATATATTTCACCTATATATATATATATATATATATATATTCTTAATATATATATATATATATATTAAGAAGATTTGGTCTAACTTATTATTATTATCTAACGTACCCGATACAGTTAAAAAAATACAATTTTTATTTTGAACCCGGGCGAAGCCGGGAGCGTGTAGTTAGTATTCATATAGTTATAAATAATTTTGGAAAACGACTACCGGTCTAATGTTGGGAAGAACCAAAAATACATTTTTCAAAAACTGTGATAAGACAGGAAAATTTTCAGCCGTAAACTGTATTACGGCCACGGACCCGCAAACGCATCATAGGTTGTCTACCCACTAAGGAGGACAGATGACAGATGACAGATAAGGGCCGCGAGTCATCGGTTGATCCAGGCTGCTTCTGACCGGTCCTAATGGAAAATTATAGCGTAGCCCTCCCCGTACTAGGGCACTGAAGTCGTGTCATAACGTCCTTGCAACCCCATCCATCAACAGTCGCGCTAGAAAGTCTTTGGGTTTTAGCCGGTACGAATCCGGCATAACCCCGCAGTGTCCCCTTCACTGCTGGGTATCCAAGAGGATTTCCCAACCTTAAAAAAGCGAGGCCTACATCTGAGATGACGATTATGATAATGAATTTCTACAATAAAACAGCACGATACAATTTTTTGGTCCTTCGAGCTCACCCCTCACTAAAAACAGATCATGTTACTTGTATTTTATATATTATATATAGGTTCATTTTTTGTAATGTTGAAAAAAAAACCGGAAAAGCGCCTTCATGCGTGGAAATTGTAAGCCATAAATGTAACAATTTGCTACCATTAAACGTACCGTGAAGTAAATATTGCTCAAAGTTTGTGTACCCAACAATGGTTCGGTATCATCTTGTGCCAATAAATAAACAGACAAACTGATTTATTATTATATGTAAACATATTTGATGAAAGCAAATTATGGCAACACACAAAAAGTTTTTGAATATTTGATAATGATGTTGCTAGTCGAGGTGGGGTCTTTGAAAGGGAAAGCTTTGTTTACATTACGTATTATAGACGTAACTCATCGTTTAAGTATAGATAATTATAGTAAAATCGTAAACGGGCCATGTCTGTACATTAAATATTAAAAAAAATAACAATTTGTACACGTTGTACGTTTATAATTACTGAGGTAAAAAAAAACATGAAAGTTTTAATGCAAGAAGTGATTATGTACTGTGTCAACCGTAACAAATACATCGCGGAGTTTTCTTTAGGCTTTTAGAAGATCTACAATTCTCTAGTGCTGCTTATATAATTTTTACATAATAAATTCCTTAAGGTTTGTATTCTGACTATGCAGAATCTCAGATTAAATAATAATAGTTACTAAGCAGAGTCTAGAACAAAACATGTACCCAGACTAGAGTGCCTTCCTGCGGGCAGTAGAAGTTTTCTAACTTCTCTGTACACGAGGGCCACGAGGGGCCATACACACGACCCGTCATCTACCCGCTATTGACGGGCCATTGAGTAGAGGGCGTAGCGGCGTGTGATGGCATTATGGTGCGTGCGATGTTCTCGGAGTGGTGTCGGTGTCGGTTCTTCAGCCGCACTTCAAAGGATAGTGGGCCAATGATGGCAACACGGCGTGGCCCATCAGTGTTTGTTCGAACGTAATTGAGTATTGACGCTTGTAGTCTAGTCCAACTTGATATGCTACAAAATTAAAAGCAAAAGTCGCCATCGTGTAGCTGCGTTGCGACCATCGCATAGCCATATCACTGACCATTATTGATGGGCCAGCGCTGGCCCATCGTGTTATGCTACACGATGGGCCAAATTCTTACAATTTTGGTTGGCTTAAATTTAGGTGCTAAGCTAGGTGCATTTCCACACGTCAATAGACAATTAATAGCGCTTTTTCCAATAATGTCCACATACTTAATACCCTAAAAACGTTCGCTGCGCTTACAATTTAACTTACCGGTAAGCAAATACGTTGTAACTTTAAATTTAGTTGACTGCACGCGAAATAATACGTGCCTTCGCTTGCATAGTGAGCGCGAAACTTTAACGAGGGCTGGGAATGTTATCTAAACTTCACACTAGACGCACAGTAGGATATTATAACGCAGTGATCAAACTCATTCCAATTAGCGAAATAAGCTTTATAGTGATAGCTTTTTTTATGTATATACTGAAATATAATTGCGTATGTCTTTTTTTATTGTAGTAGTTTAGTATAAAGCTACTTTGCAAATACATAATTACTTATGTAGATTCTGTGGTAAAAGTCAACTGACGCGGCCTAAACGTGGCCTTTTTGGAGTTGTCATAGTAAATTAATATTTCATTTTTAGTTCTTAAACATTCAGTTAAAAGGAAAACATTGTTTAGTGTGACTAGAAAACATTTATTTAATATGATACACTAATTATTATTTGACTGATTGGCAACGATGTTCTAATAACATTACTGTTTATTAGTGAACATATTGTTGACTATGTACTAGCCTTTGCCTTTTTTTTAGGTTTTAAAATATTTATTCAATATTTATTGCTCATTACATTTTTCTTAAATATTTATTTTTTACTTTTAGATGATCTTATGTCAATTTTTGTTATCAAATTTAATTATGATCGCTTGAGCGCTTAGCAAACAAACTCAATTTTGCATTTATATTATTAGTTAGGAATCTTAGTCCCAATTCGTTCGTTATTTTATACGTTAAATCAGAACTACGGATTATACCTCCCCTTTCAAGCGACAAGGTTACTGGACTATGAACACGATACTAAAAACTTTTTAGTATCAGTGTTCACTCACCGTCAATCGCTTGTACTGTGTTCTAAATAATTAAAGGCAATACAACAGTGCCTTTAATTTACAGACACAAGCGACGAATAGAAATTAACATCAAAATTAATGCTTGAAAACCGAACAAACGTTAAACCCCTATCTCAACAACTAGTTACTAGTAGGTAGTAACCTTTACGGGATATCATAAAGGTAGTACTAGTACTACTAGTAAACTAATTTTCATGGCTAAATGGCTGAGAGTGGCTGAACAGGATTGACCGTCATGTCATAACGAGATTATGTTACTAGGTATAGGTAATAGGCATTGAGTATAAAATGCGTTTCATTGTAAACAAATTCAAACCTTAAACTTTATATATATAAATAAAAATTTTGTGTCACGTTGTTTGAAACCAAAAAGAGGCCAATGAACTAAATTACTAAATTACTGAACCGATTTTTATAAAACTTCGTAACTATGTGTAATTTAGTCAAACTTAAAAGATATGATACTTTTTATTTTAAACTCTGACGAAGGCGGAAGCGTGTCATCATCATCATCATCATCATCATCTCAGCCGTCTGACGTCCACTGCTGGACATAGGCCTCCCCCATAATTTTCCAATAGGACCGGTCAGAAGCAGCCTGGATCCACCGCTGACCCGCGGCCTTTATTAGGTCGTCTGTCCACCTTGTGGGTGGACGTCCTACGCTGCGCTTGCTGGTCCGTGGCCTCCACTCGAGAACCTTCCGGCCCCAGCGGCCGTCGACTCTCCGAGGAAGCGTGTAGTACTTGATAAAAAAGATATAATTTTTGCATGTATAAATCAATATATTATATAAATTTAGTGACTAATGTTATTTATGGATAAATTCTTAAATTATAGGAATAGTTCCTATGTTAACATCTTTAACATTATCATTATCTTTATGGTAATATTCGATATATAGAACGAGATATCTCAATCATAATGTCTAATAACTAAGTTTAGCTTTTTTTATGTAGCCTGAGAGCTGATAGACAATTTTGTTCGGGTATTTAATAAAAAGTTATTGAAATTTACTTAAAAAATACAATTCAATGATAATAGAACTCAAGTGGTAAAAATGTCATAATAATTATTCTTACTCTTTTGCTTAGACTTAGGTAGAAAGAGTCATACGCAGTTTCATTGTATGTTTTTTTTTTAAATACTTTCTTCCAGCTCTCGTACTATTACTGTCATATGCAGTTTTATGGTACATATGTTTAATTCCTTTTCAAAATAAAAAAAAAATAAAAAAAAAATACCGTAAAAATAAAATAAAAATAAAATAAAAATAAAATAAAAAGTCTTCCAGCTCTTGTACCATTACTGTCATACGCAAAAATCAAACATTACAATTAACTCGCAGTTTCATGGTATGTTTAATTCCTTTCAAAATACTGTCTTCCAGCTCTCGTACTATTACCTACTGTTATATTTGTCGAGATCCACGAAACTTTCTAGCGGACGTTCCACTTTTGGAGCTTTGTGGGAAAAAATCCCGCGGGAATATATTTGGCGCTTTCTGATTTATGCGGCTTCGGTCGGGAGGTCGCGCTTCCGGAGCGATCCCGGACTCCAAGCTCCAAAACTTTGTCCAGTTCGTGTAATGAAACGTCCTAATCCTCGAGAAAACTGTAATGCGAAATAACGGGCTAAGTTCCTTTGTAAAAAAAAACGCTAAGTACGAGCTCGTGAAGGGGGCGCAGAGAGCCAAGTTGCAAATTGTCTTAAATTTGACTTTGTCCCTTATTCGAATTCGGTGAAGTCATATTTTGTCGCTTTACTTTCTTAATTTTTCGCGGACGGCAAAAGCTTTTGTAATGTACGCTAAATGCTAGGCTAATGCTAATGTAAGGCTTATTTACGAGTTTTTAATATGTCTCATTTTCCATTGCTAGCCACAGCTACACAATATTAACTCACAGCACTAATTAGTAAGTTTTCAAAAGGTCATGTATCATACAAGCAGTTTTTTTTTTCAATTTTTTTCTTCACATTTACAGAAACGAACGTCCGCGTTGAAAATTAAAATGTAAGCAATACAACGCTTGACCTCTTCTGGCTATAACATTAACCGAACGGTCGCGGATTCGAATCCCGCTAGGGGCAAATGTTTATATGTGTTAACATTTTACCTTTTTACCTAAGTCATCGATGTTTTGTATTTATATATGTATGTATTTACAAAAAAAAGTATTCTATGTACTATATCAACTTTACGGTATGGTATCCATAATACAAGCATTAGTTGCTTACTCTGGAACTGGATGGTGTTTATTTATTTATTTCCTTATATAGCTTGGCTCTATGTCAATAGATGGCGCGTAAATAAATTCAGTTAAATTTATGCTAGATCAAAACACGGAAGGATAAACAAAAAAAGCTCCTATTGCCACGCAATAAGAGTGATATGTATTACCTACATTACAATACAGGAGGAATTAGGACGAGGCGGCAGGAAACTAAAATTATTGTGCCCCCTAAAGCTTGGCAGCTAAAACAACCGTAAATCTAATTGGAGTGTAGCTATTCTTGAGCGAACTCCCTTGTACCCTGCTCAGGGTAAAATCAGGAAAAATGGACACCCATCAATTCAAATAAGGTGAGAGCGAAAAGTTGGGCGAGAGTTGAAATGTTACTCATAATTTTTCGTTGGGATATTATTTCTAGATAAAATACCGAGGTTCTGTACTTACTGACAAGTAGGTGTATACATAATTTTACAAAAGGTACCTAGGTATATTGTAAAAAAAAAACAAAACTATTTTTGTCATAGATAAATGATTTGTCTTGCTGCGCTCTACTAGATACCGCCGTCGTACTTGTAAAATGCGGCATAAAATAGTACGCCTAATTCGGCGTACCCGAGCCACACTGTCAACTGTCTGTGATGTGTACGTACCGGATGTTTTATTAAATTTTAGGCATAATAAAATACCAGTTTGCGTAGTGAAACTGTGTAAAAATATAATAAAAGTGGGTAAAAAGGGATAAAAAGTGACGATTTTTACTTACGATTTTTACTTTTACTATTTTCACACACTACAATAAAAAGTTGCCACATTTACGGAGCTATTGCTTTTGTATAGCGCTCTATCTAGTGGAGCGAAGCGAGACCAATCAATTATCTTTGCTATTTTTGTTATAGTTAAGTGTTAAGTATAAGTACAAAACGAACAATGAAAAGTATAATTTCAGAAATATAATGTCCTTTTCTGTATCACCGAAAACGTTCATGAAAAATGTCATTATATCATATAATACGGTTGTGTAGTTAAGGGCCTCTTTCACCAACTACAAGTAAAGTGTTGATTAGTTACTTTTAGAAATAATTTTATGTTTTATTAAATTACTAGCTGGTGCCCGCGACTTCGTCCGCGTTCTGGATGAAAGGTACCCTATGTCCTTTTTGGAGTCCCAGACAACGTGTATGCAAAATTTACAACGCCATCTAGGGAATTCTGTTTGAAGCAATGTAGTACTCTAATTCATCTAATCTCACTTCGAATAATGGAAAAAGTCTGTTAACAGATGGCACTACATGTTAGTTATAGTTTATAAAATTACGTTACGTGTTAATAAAATTAAAGCTGCTGCCCGCGACTTCGCCCGCGTAACTTAGTAAATTATGTACTTAAACCTTCCTCGAGAACCACTCTACCCATTAGTGAAAACCGCATTAAAATCCGTTGCGTAGTTTTAAAGATCTAAGCATACAAAGGGACATAGGGACAGAAAAAGCGACTTTGTTTTATACTATGTAGTGATGATGCACTCGGTTTAGTTGGTGCATCCTTCGATAGGCGATTTTTTTTTATTTTCTTTTTAATATTTGTTCGGGACTTTTACCGTACAAACAAAGGTATATCAGCTAAATTATTCCCGGTCACAGGTGACTTTAAATGACGGTTAGCCTACCTAACAGACGGTGAATGAGGCCCTAAGTGTAACAAATAAACTCAAAAGCTAAGATTAAAGGTTGTGGTTTTATGATTGGTATATTTTTATGCAAAAAAAATAAAGTTGCATTGTGTTTTCGAATATAAACAACCCTGTTGGTTTTAGCGAGATTGGGGTTATATTTTTTACCGTTCCAAAATGGCGGACGCATCTTATCTCGTAAGCTGTCGGGAAACGGAAGTGTCTGTTTCCCATCCTTTTTCTTGTTAAATTAAACTTTCAGTGGATATATTTTGTGAAAAATTTACTAGCAAAGCGGAGTTGGCTTGTTCTCGGAGAAAATTACTATTTTTCTGTTATTTAACATCAAATATGAGGACGAATCGCATGAAATTTTTTCTTATACTTTTATGGTCCAGTTACTAAGCTTTTAAGCTTTTGAATTTGCAAATTTTGAAAACAGTAAAAGAATTTTTCAAATTCTTTTACTGTTGGGAAGCTATATTACATTACG
This sequence comes from Synanthedon tipuliformis, assembly GCA_947623395.1. Classification (NCBI taxonomy): domain Eukaryota; kingdom Metazoa; phylum Arthropoda; class Insecta; order Lepidoptera; family Sesiidae; genus Synanthedon; species Synanthedon tipuliformis. The sequence continues at coordinate 4,067,864 of OX392433.1, forward strand.
TGTTACGTGGACAAAGTCGCGTGCAACAGCTAGTTATATACATTTTTTTTTTGTAAGAATGACATTTATTTTATAAATGCTCTATTTAGAGTTTTAACAGCTACATGCTATTATAACCTTTTAACTCTAATGTCTATTTCAATAAATTTTATTTGTAAATATCATCAGATACAGCGACATTAAGAAATCCTACTTCACCGAATATACCAATAAAGTATAATAAATTCCTGGCGTTCTTCGGAGGGTCCCTTTCGCCCGGGCCAAGTGAGTTTCCATGTACGCACGAATTCATGGGGAAATTGTAAAAAATGTCCGACCCCTATATGTATGTATATGTTTTCGGAAAATCCACGTTTGTTGTGCATTGTTAGAATAACTCTTATAAAGCTAAGTGCTCATTGTGATTTTTTCACAATAAGTAGCCAAAATTTTTGCATAGGTACACGTTGTCAAGAATACAAGAAAGATACTGTTCCCAAGGAATCATCTGAAATAAACGGTATCTATTGTATATTATTTTGTTTTGCTGTAGGGTTTATGTTCAGAATAAAAAATAAAAAAAAAGTGTAACAAGAGGACGAAGTCGCGAGCATCAACTAGAAGTTATATAATAATAATAATAATAATAATCATTTATTTGCTGAATATAGGTACAATGGTTTTACAATAGATAAGTCTCACTACATTCTACCCTTCGAGGGTGTGCAAATAATTTAAGTAAGTATACTACATGAGACAATAAAGCTAATTAGTATTACTAATTATTACAATAAATTATCAGTCATATAATCTTTTATACTATAATAACATTTATCAACGAGTATTTGCTTCATTATAAAAAAACGTTATACAAAAAAAAGTTAAAATCAGCATTATTACAACTATTTTAGTGGTATCTTTACATATGTTAGTGTTTATTATATGTATGTCGGCGGCCGATCATATAATTCGACAATTCGTGATGTGCCTAGGAAGATCGTGATATGGCGCCGTTTCATCAAGTTCCTAACTAATATTAGTCAGATCGTTTGAAGTATATCAACGAGATGTGAGATTGTGGTTATTTAAATTTTGATTAAATGTAATTTGATAAACACTTTTTTTATCACTTTGCAACTTCATCAAACACCATGTATATATATATATATATATATATATATATATATATATATATATATATATATCACGATCTGCCTAGGCACATCACGAACTGCCGGATTATGCGATCGGCCGCCGACATATATTTAGAATTATGATACATTATACTCTTTATAGTATGAACAACCGGTTAGCGAATACTGAGGCGTCAGTAAATATTGGAATGCAAATCTATCACTACATAAATATACCTAGCGACATCTCACTAAAAGTTAATTGTGTACTTAGCGCTTCCTCTTGTCGTGTGAGTAATCACCTTAACAAAATTTCGTTTAGCAATTATGAAAATCTTGTTGATATTCCATTATGTTCTTAGAAGTCGCTTGAAACCTTATTTTGTTCCTGTTCTACTATCCAATTTGTCAACGAAATGACAATTTTAATAAATAAAGAATTTTTTTATTTTTTTTATTTAAGGATTAATATACAGTCCAGGAAAATTTACTATCAAATCAAAATTTGAGTGCTTTCTAATGCGGCCGTTGATGGGCGGGGTCGGGGGGACGTTATGACACTACATCGGTGTCCCGTCACAGCTATTGAGCGCGGGGAGGGATACAGCTACGCTCTCTGTCAGAACCTCGGCGTACCCGGCGTACCCGGCGTACTCGGCGTACCCGGCCATCTCGGGCGACCTTACGACGGGCGGCTGTCTTATCAGTATCTCGCGCACTTATCACTTGTACCAAACACTAAACGGAAAACATTGTCCATAATTAATTGGGCAAACTTACCTTCCGGCTTCTTACGAGTTTGACTCTCCGCAAATGTAAAAAAAGGCCCGAAGCGATTTCAATTTCTTTCTAAATTCTTATAGGCATTGTAAATTCGCAATTTGGAAGTACAGGTAGGTGGAGGTAAGGTTGTCTTTAGATTAAGTGTAAGTAGATGTAGACGGGTCTAATACTATAAATGTTATAAGGTCACAGATGAAAAGTCTGAACACGTTAATTGCCAAGCTGAAATGCTGAACTTACATAGATGGCCGAAATAATAAAACCATTGAATGTATTTCCCTAGTGGTCAAAACAAATACCAGAAGCCAATACGCTGCGGTTCCTATTTTATGCTTCGTACCTTATTTTTTTAGACCGCCACGCGACGTTGCGTTATCGGTACCACCACAATAAGGCCGCTTCACGCGACGTCGCGTTACGTGGCAATTAAAGCGTTAAAAACGCACGAAAATACAACAGCACATGTGCTGTTACTTCTCGGTGTGATTTTTAATGAGGAGACTAATGTCTATGGCTGAAATTCCGCACTTGTTTACGACTAAGATGATGCCTATCTTAATTTTTTATTGGTTACTTATAAATATATATATATTTCTAATTTGTAAGAAATAAATGATCCATATTAAATTTGAAATTAAATTTAAAATCCAAAATCCTGAAAAAAAAATTCAGTTTTCGAAGGATCGCCCTCGTTACAGCGATAATGGTTTCAAATAATTTCTCATTTATTATATTTTTTATTTTTCAATACAGACGAAGTCGCTGGCACCAGCTAGTGATAGCATAGATTAATTTTCCACATTACAAAGAAATTTAAAACTTAATTCTAAGTACAAACTGTGATTTGTGTCCTTCAGGTTTTCCTAAAGTGTGGTTCCTGGCATACTAACTATATTTGCTTGCAATGCAGCGGCAGTAATTTGATAAATGAGGCAAGAGCCAAGCCTGGGGTCATTAGTATTGTCGACTAAGCGTGTAAGGAAAGTTTCAAAGGGATTCGACACCAGAGTCTACTTCCGACTTTCACACCGCCAGCTTTCAACTAACACATGAATTAAATTTCAAAGTACAGTCGGGGTCAGAAAAGGTTCGTCACCTTAACAGCGGGTCCAACAGTAGGTACACTACCGCCCTTAGATTGACGATTGGTCTCGCTGCGCTCCACTAGATGTCGCCGTCGTACTTGTCAATTGCAGTAAGTACAGTCAGCCTAAAAATACCTAATTTTCGTAAAACATTTTAATAAGTTTACTTAATATAAAAATAATGAAATTTTCAATATTTGTTTTTTTTTTTTTTTTCAAGAAAAGGTCACATCAATTCATTTCGTACCATTTGTAAAGGTTTTAAGAGACCGTGTAATATAAAAAAATCTCTCGAGGGAAACCTTGTCTTTTATCTTCAGTATAGCGAATTTGCTTGGAGACATCCAAACATACTCCATGAGCGATTTTATAAATACGATTTTCGTAATTGTGTATTGGTAAAAAAATATACATGTTGCCATGTTACAACCTACGCTAATCGGTTCAAAAGATGTTCAAAAGAAGATTTCGTTTCAATAGAAGTGTGGACCTGAGGGCCTAATGAGACTTTTTCTCAATCAAACGCGTCGAATGCGTAAACGTCTCAATTTGTATGAGAATGAAGCAACACTACACGTAAGCCACTAGGTGGCGCTGCTTCATTCCAATACAATTACACGTTCGATGCGATTGATCGAGTAAAACTCGCACTAAGCCCTCAGGAGCGTGGTCATCATGTCGTTTTGACATCCTAAAAATGTATTTATTTATTTATTATTTTAGTACACAAACAGATTGCAATTGTAACATGAAAACTATAAATTTTGTCACATGTAACTACATTATTAAATTTTTTTTATTTAAATAATTATTTATTTTTATTTATAGGTACCTTAAAATTTATATATTTATTCTGTATGTTTATATGTTATTTGTTAATTGGTTTATTTGTTTTCCTCTTTCTTTTTTTGTTTGCTTCTTACCTTTTTGTGTGTTTTCTCCCAGCTCCGATATTATGTAGTGACTTGTAATTATAATATGTTTTAGTAAGTAATTTAGTGGAAACTTTGCTGATTTATGTTTTTCTTCTATGTATGCAGTGATAATATGTTAAAATATGTATGACTGTATGTGTATAATGTGTATCGAGATATTGTATGTTTCTGTAATATAAATAAAATAAAAATAAAAAATTATAAATTAAATTAAATTTCTAATAATGTGTTTTATAGTACAAAAGTCGAATACCATAAATCTCATAATAGAAAAATAAAATGTACCTACTTGTAACAGCTTTATAAAAAGAAAGTATACGAAACAATCTTTGTCCATTTATTTTCTCAGACTGACAACGGCAGAGTATTCGAGGTGACAAAGAAATATTATCTCCGGGGATATCTTACGAGATTTAATATAACTTGTAAATGTCAATTTTGTTTTGCTCTGTATTAGGTAATTCAGTTTTTTAATTAAATTTATAAAGTAGTAAATATGTGTGGAGAATTTTAAAAATATTTAATTTAGTCACGATATTATATTGTCATCGATTCGCGAAGTTCTTATTTTTATCAAACCATTTCTGTTGGCAATTAGTGCAGTTTTTGCTTGAAAGGATAAACTTTGACATGTAATCTAGCACGAGTAGTTTTGGAGGTAAATTTGCAGTTTTCTTTCACACATTCTTATATGATAAACTTTTTTATTTAGATAAAACTGCAGCTTACACCCTATTTAAAATAAAATAAGTGCAGGATTGCTCGCACAAAATAAACTGTACCTTTACCGGTTACAACATTATTCAGACGGTGTGACATTGTCGCGGCGTACTGTACTAATTGAAATACTTAATACCAACAAACTAATTAGTGGATTACAGTTGAAAGTTTTGCATTTGGATTATTTAAAATTATAATATATCTCGTGTTGAATTCTAGTAGTCTGCTTAGTAACTTACACCAGGGGCCGTACTATCACCTCTTAAAGCATTGCAAAGACGATTGAGTGAGGGAGATGTCGCCTTACATCATGTATTGCGCCATCTCGTTTACTCATTCGTTTTTGCATCGTTTTAAGAGGTGATAGTAGGCCCTCAGGTATCTATTGCCTGTTCGGGTTCAAAAGTTCCACTTGCGGACCACGAGGCGCGGGTTGTAGTTGAAGTTCCTCGGTCGCGCACGAAGCGTTACAGTTCCATCTTCCTTGTCCGAACTGCTAAGAGTGGAACTCATTGCCTGCGTCTGTGTTTCCCCAAAATTACAACCTCGGGGTCTTCAAACGTAGGGTAAATGGGCATCTACTAGGTAAGCGTGGTCTATCTTCGGCCGCATCTGCACCTTACATCAAGTGAGATCGCGGCCAAGCGCTGCATGACTTATATAAAAAAAAATCAGGAGTTAGTTTTTAGTTTATTATAATAATAGCTAATGTATTCAGTGTTTGTTTATCAACCTATTGATAGTTACAATAAAACGGTCTCTCCTTGTGACTGAAAAGATCATACAAAAAAAGGTCCACGGGATATTCATACAAAATGCGATCAAAGCGGTGAAGGAAAGAATTCGAAGAATTTCAAGCCCGGAAGCAAAAGTTCTCTCTTGAGAAATGTATAGAGGTACTGTATTACTCAGAAATATGTTGTGCATTTTAAAAGATAGCTTAAAGCTTACGGCTTATATATTATACTAATACCTGGTCCCCGCGACTTCGCCCGACTAACTTATTTATTTTCGCATGAGATGACGTATTATAAAAATGTTAAGTTATTGGTCGGTTATAAGCTTCAAAATAAATTAAGTTAATAAGTAAAGTAAGTACATTGTAAATTATCCAAAATAAATAAATAAATATTTATTTATTTATTTTATTTAACACTTTCAGTCCAATATTATACAGGCAGTGATGAAAAAAGTACGCTATCAGGATTCTTTTTAGAATCCCGAGGAATTCAAAATATCGCCTTCTGGGAACAAAATATCACTTTGCCCTTTCTAACATAAATAAGTACTATTGCTCATCAATCATCAAGTGACATCATCGGTTCGGAACTTAGAAAGTGTAGTAGTGCCTTTCCTTTTATTTACTTGTTGTCTCACAGGCTCATGCACGCGCTTAACGGACAGACTTCCTACACAAATACAAAAATACAAATACAAAATACAAAATAATTTATTTATCAAAAATTAAGCCTAGGTACAAAAAGGGTGTAGGGGACCTCCTATTAAGTATAAAAATACTTGTATCAGGAGACCCCCGCTCCTCCAACGCCATACTTAAACTAAGGCTAATTCAAACTTAAACTAAGGTTAATTTAATCTTAAAACCTACACACAGTCCAAATCGTTTTTTAATTCACTAGATACAAAATTAATTTAGAACTACTATACAACATATACCTACATATATATATATATATACAATAACAACAGATGATGTAGGTGGTGGAAAATAAAATAAAATGTGCAAGTGTATACATGTGTGTCAATATATATGTGCGTGTGAGTGCGTGAGTGAGGTAGCATAAAACACTATAAATTATCTATAAAAGTTAAGTGATATTTGACATAAGTCGCAATTCATGATTAAATAAAAATTGTTTAGATAATTTAAAGGCAGTTTTAACAATTTTTATTTGAGCAACTTTATCATTTCTTCTCTTTTTAATTATATTAGGGTCATAATGTAAGGATTTGTGTAGTTTAAGTGATGCATTTAAGATGTATAATTTTCTTACACTTAGGACGTCACAATAATTATAGAGTTCAGTAGTGGGGAATCTCCGGGGCAAAAAATACATAACTTTAAGTAGTAATCTTTGCACCCTTTCCAATTCCAAAAATTTAATTTTAGAGGCTCCACCCCATATTGGTACACAATAACTCAGAACTGACTGAACTAAGGCTACGTATATTTTTTTCAAAAGCTCTTTATTTGCAACATGCCGAAGTGTTTTAAAAATCCATATCAGTTTCCTAGCTCTGCCCATAATCTGTTCGGTATGGGAGTGCCATGAAAGCCTCTGATCAATTATGACACCCAAGTATCTAATTGTTGAAACTTTGTTAATGTAGCTACAATTGCAGTTTGTATCTTGGGGGCTACCACACCTGTGAATCCCCACTCTGAAATCATTACCCGGCTGAGTTCTTTTATCAATAGAGAAACATATGTAATTAGTTTTAGTGGTGTTCAGGGTAAGGAGATGAGTATTAAGCCACCCACATATGACATAGAGCCCTTCCTCCGCTATCCTACGCACTTCGTCCCACGAGTTACCAGTGAAGACTATAGCAGTATCGTCTGCATAGGAAAACATTTTACCGCTAGGAATGTCAAGATTGCAGAGCTCGTTTATGTAAACAAGAAAGAGAGTCGGGCCAAGAACACTTCCTTGAGGTACTCCGTAAGATATTTTCTGCACGTCACTCGTGTAATTGCCAATCCTAACCCGCTGCCTGCGATCCCGCAAGTATTCGTCGAACAAAGAAAGGGGAGCACCACGAACACCTAGTTTTTCAAGTGCTTTAACAAGAATGGGGACAGAGACGGTATCAAATGCCTTTTTTAGGTCCAGAAAGACTGCTAAACATTTTTTACCTTGGTCTACATGATCAACTATTAAGGTAGTAAGTGCGGTTACAGAATCTTCAGTTGATTTTCCATATCTAAAACCGTATTGTGAATTTGATAGAATATTATATTTATTTAAGTAATTGACCAATCTGACATTTATTAACTTTTCTAAAATTTTTGAGATTGCTGGTAATACAGAGATTGGTCGATAATTATTGACATCGTTTCTGTCACCACTCTTGTAAACAGGCGTTACAATAGATTCTTTAAAAGCAGTCGGATAGATCCCCTGCCGGAAACACATGTTAGCAAGATGGCAAACAATTGGAACTATAAGTTTATGTGCCATTTTCAAAAATCTTGCAGACATGTTATCCCATCCAGGAGCACTATCCGATTTGAGATTCACAAGTATGTCATGTATTTCCTTAGGATCAGATTCGAACAATACAAATAAAGACAGCGGGTCAAAAGTGGCAATTGAAGAAACGTTTGGGCTGTTAGAATTATGCATGTGCGAAGAGTAAGATTGAATTTTAGAGTCATCAAGGCTGGGATTATTTGATATGTTAGTTACATTTAATTGTTCGGCTAGAGTTCTACCAATATCTGAGAAGAAAGTATTAACAAAATTTACTGATTCCAAAGGGGACGATTTTACGTTAAGCAATTCAAGATTAGGAGATTTTTTACATTTAAAATTAACTATATTGTTGATACAATTCCATAATGATTTAGGGTCTTTGTTTGATTTATCAAGTTGTTCTCTTTCAAAATTTCGTTTTAGTCTTTTTAACAAATTATTTACATAGTTACGGTATCTTTTGTAAGTTATTTTTAGTGTTTCATTATATGGATCTGAGCGGAGTTTTTTCTGCATTTTATTTCTATTTTGGATACATCGTAGTATGCCTGGAGTTATCCATGGCTTGCTAAATCTTTTATTTCTTGGTATATTTGTTATTTTTGTATTTTCTTTTAGAGATTCTTGTAATTTTCTTATTAATTCATTAGTTAATGCGTCCGGATCCTCACATTTCAGTAAATCAGTTAGATTATTTGCTATTAGATTTTCAATTGCTTTATCGTAATCCGTAATAATTCTCTGTTTGATATATCTATTATTAGATTTTACTACATTTGAGATTTTTAAGAGAACAGTAGCATGATCTGTAACAGTCGTACTTAAAACTGCAATGAAGGCTGATTTCTTGCTTGTGTCAAGCTTGAGCATGAAGTGGTCTAAGCAACTGGATTCTCGTGTAGGTAGAAAATGACCTGAAAGGAAACCCTGCATTGATAGGTTATTGAGATAGTTACATCTATTATTACGGTCCTGTGTTAATTCCCCAATTTTAGAGATAATATTAATATTGATGTCCCCAGTTATAATAATATTTTTATTTGATTTAATAGTTTCTAGGTGTGCTTTTAAGGAGTCTATGAAAGTGTCTGCATTTATATTTGAAGGAGAGCGATAAATACCAATAATTATTAGATCAAATATAGTAATTTGTAAGCAAGACGCGTCTCGTAGGCATATTTCCTTAACTTTTACTTCATGAGTGTTTTTTATGTAGGCGACCACTCCTTCATTTTGGTTGAGATGCTTAGTTGTTGCAAAAGTATTGTAGTTTGTTATATTAGGAACAGGTTTATTTACGTTTAATTGACATTCGGTCATAATTATTATATCCACACCAAAGTCAAACTGCATCATGGTTACTAGAAAATCATCCAGATTACGATAGACGCTTCTAATATTCTGTGTTATTATAGTTAGGTCTAAGTGATTAATTTGTAATAAATCTGTTAATTCATCTATTTCGCATTTAATCGATTGTGCTATATTAAGGTCATCTATTTCGTTTATTGTCTTTACGGAGCTATCCATAGAGAGAAATGTAAAAATGTATGAATACAGATTCTAAATTTAAGTTATGTGTAATATTCAGAGGCATTAAATAAGAGCGAGCGAATTTATAATCAAAAACTAAGGAACAATAGTTTATAGCAATATTAATTAAATTCATTATAAACATGATGTGGATAGTAGTAAGGCCGTGCAGACACGATTTTACGACATGTAAAAAGTTTAGTGTAGGTGTATAAGTGTACATTTGTGTATATATATTATTATGTATGAATGAGTGCGTGCTTTGATTGCAAATATTATGTAAGCTATTACAAAAATACAACAATAATGGTAGTAACAATAAATTATGATGATACGCAACATTAGGGAGATACTGTAGTCACGCTTCATGCAGTAGTTTAAGAACTTGAGCTTCACTTTTTATGTTGATAATTTGACTTTTTAATACACGCAACTAACTCTCGCCCACAGATTATTATGGTACTAGCTGCTGCCCGCGACTTATATTAAAACCTTCCTCGAGAACCACTCTATCCATTAGTGAAAACCGCATTAAAATCCGTTGCGTACTTTTAAAGATCTAAGCATACATAGGGACAGACAGACGCGGCGGAGAACTTTGTTTTATAATATGTACTGATCATAGATAAATGATTGGTCTCGCTGCGCTCGACTAGATACCGCCGTCGTACTTGTAAAATACGGCATAAAATAGTACGCCGAATTCGGCGTACCCGAGCCAGTCACACTACAAACTGTCTGTGATGTGTACGTGCCGAATGTTTTATTAAATTTTAGGCATAATAAAATACCAGTTAGCGTAGTGAAACTGTGTAAAAATATAACAATTTACACACACTACAATAAAAAGTTGCCACATTTTCGGAGATATTGCTTTTGTATAGTGCTCTATCTAGTCGAGCGCAGCAAGACCATATCAATTATCTTTGGTACTGATTATATAGAGTCTCGCCCATGGATGGCTCGCGTAGTCACGTGGTACGTTCTGAGCCCGTACTTCTCCGTGTGAGTTAGTGAACAAATCCAAGACGCATAGAAGATAGATCCACTACATATAGAAAGGAAAACTTTTGGTATCAATAAACAGGTGTAACATTCAAAGTGTTATCAAAAACAAGCTCACAGCTCCGCGTTACATGTGAACCGCATAAATCAACACCTACACAAAGAAATCGAGTTCCAAAAACCTTTGGTTCCCACAAAAATGCCTTCATTGTTCTGTGGCATTCATTTTTTAAGATAAACCCTCACATTAGGTGAGGCGCGCATTACTGGCCGACCCCCCGCGGTCTCCTTTGTTACCTTCACGTTACCTTCAAAGAACGTTTGTAGTCCATGTTATGGTGCTAAAGTGAGTTTTGATAATCGAATTACATGAGGTTTTATTGTATTTTTTTTTTTTTTTAATTTAAAGCGAGGACTTACCAGAAAAGATAAATTTTTGTTGACTAAATTGACTTGATGGAGTAAAATTAAAATTCAAATAGAAATACAAGTGCATATGTATAGACTCTGTTTATTTAAAAAAATTAGAATCGGGCAATTTTATTACAAAAATTCTCATTTTCTGAGAAAAAAAAATTACTGCTCAAAAACCTCTCTTGTCGCAGTAATAAAAATTTCCAGCGATATCATTTGTTTTTAAGCTTATTAATTAACTAAAATACTTACTAATTGGCTTCTTTGTTATTATTTTTTCATATTTTACAAAATATTTAAGAAAAAAACTTCCAATTTTAAATCTCTTCGATTATCTCCAAGAAGCTACAAAAGATATTTGTGCAATATTGCACCTTCATTCATAGGTTATTAGGTTCTCTATTGCTCTGTTAATTTAAATTTTAACAAAATATTTTTTTTTGTTTTAGTTTTTAAAAAGCACCTAATTTTTGTTCTATAGGCTGGAATGAAAAATTTCTTTCACCCATTGATATTTCATATCTTCTTGAAACTAAAAAATATACAAAATATACTCAAATTTTTATTTGTTAGTATTTTTCCTGAACTATACTTACCTGTTTCATCATGTCGGAAATACTGAAGTCGTGGCTATAAAGTCATACTTATTTATTTATTAAACTGTACTCTGAACAGATTTTATGGACCGAGTGAGCGTACAGTCGGCTAATTAAATTTCCTTCGCCGCTCAAGTAACTTTATTCTGCTAGAGATTTAGTTTTTTTATTATGTTACGCTTGACATAATAAACTTTCCATTAGTGAAAATCCGTTTTCGTAGTTTTAAAGATCTAAGCGTACATACAGAGGGACAAATGGCGGGAAACTACTTTGTTTTATACTATGTGTTAGCGTCTGCTATTTATGTCGATTGAAGTTGATTGAAAAGTGCTCTGTGACGTTTCAAAAAGAGGTGAACGAATGAATCGTTATATTACAAATGCATTTGTTCAACTATCTGATACCTTTTCAATATCAATCTCACCGAATGAATCTGAATGAATGAGAATCTTTTTTTGCAACGTCACAGAGCACTTTTTACTTTACTTTCCGTCTTAATCAATCAACTACAGTCGACATAATATAAATAGCATACGCTAACAACATGTATGTTAGTATTTTATTAATAAAACATATCAACGCTTAAGAATTTCATTTGCACATGTATAAGTCCTCAAGCGATTTCCTTTTTTCTGACCATATTGAATTATTGTTTCAAAAAGAGGTGAACGAATGAATCGTTATATTACAAATGCATTTGTTCAACTATCTGATACCTTTTCAATATCAATCTCACCGAATGAATCTGAATGAATGAGAATCTTTTTTTGCAACGTCACAGAGCACTTTTTACTTTACTTTCCGTCTTAATCAATCAACTACAGTCGACATAATATAAATAGCATACGCTAACAACATGTATGTTAGTATTTTATTAATAAAACATATCAACGCTTAAGAATTTCATTTGCACATGTATAAGTCCTCAAGCGATTTCCTTTTTTCTGACCATATTGAATTATTGATGCTGAGTGTACCTTCGCCTAGGTCTTTACAAATGGACACAAGTCTTAAAGCGTATATCACGCGGCCTCCATTACTCACTTGTCTACCATATTTAGAATGTATTGTTGCCAATTAATAATTTTTACCATAAACGCGGAGATAACATAAATAATACTTGGAAGTGTCATAAATTAGGTCGGCCATTTTGTTTATTGGGGGGGCAGTGTTTCCTTAAAAGGCGAAGGAGTTGTGATATCTTATGTGATTCAGTTGAAATGTTTTTGTGTCATTTTCGCATCAGAGTTGAAACAATCAGTTTATTTTATTTTATTTATTTTATTTTATTTGGGAAACAAACAATATATTAATATTTTTACGTTTTACGTCTTACACAGTAGAGCCCTGTAACTGGCAATGAAGCAGTAATATGATATCTATTGTATATTATTTTGTTTTGCTGTAGGGTTGTTGTTCAGAATAAAAATAAAAATAAAAATAAAATAAATATATTTATAGCAATGTAAATGATATTTTTACATATATATTTTTTAATTTTTCAACGCGGATAAAGTTGCGGGCACCAGCTAGTGATCGATAAACGTACACAAAAGTATTAGATTTAGGTTTCGTCCCAAAAACTCAACAAATTTCAACCAAAGTTATAAATTACTAGCTGTGGCACGCGACTTCGTCCGCGTAACTTTATAAAATATAGCCTATGTTACTCGCTGATAATATAGCTTTCCAACAGTGAAAGAATTTTTTAAATCAGTCCTGTAGTTTCTGAGTCTATTCAATACAAACAAACGAACAAATCTTTCCTCTTTATAATATTTAGTATAGATATAGATATTAACTTAAGGCGCAAATGAACCTTAAACTTGTTGTTTTTTTTTAAATGCCTTCAAAGTATGCGGGCTATCTAGGTATTCTACTCTCAAGTAGACGGATAACTGGATGAAGTTCAATCTAAGTTAGTGGCGCATAACATGTAAAGATAACAGGGCCATGTGATAACTGCCATTTAAGTTGGGAGTTTCAAACTTAACTCCCAACTTCATTGTAGTTAGAGATCAGAAGATATAGTTGTTCTTCCGCTTTTGACATGAGGGACTTTTATGCGGGATCTAATTTATAGTTGCTCCGATAATATCGGATATTTGCAAACATAAAACTTGTATAATAAAATTTAATTATTTGGTACTAGCTGTTGCACGCGGCTTCGTCCGTGTAGCTGTTTTTTTTAAAAAAAAATTTATATAAGTCAAGGCGCTTGGTCGCGATCTCACTTGATGTTAGGTGCAGATGGCCGAAGATGGACCACGCTTACCTAGTAGATGCCCATTTACCCTACATTTGAAGACCCCGAGGTTATAATTTTGGGGAAACACAGAGGCAGGCAATGAGTTCCACTCCTTAGCAGTTCGGACAAGGAAGGTGGAACTGTAACGCTTCGCGCGTGACCGAGGAACTTCAACCACGAAGGGATGAAACCCTCGCCTGCGCCTCGTGGTCCGCAAGTGGAACGGTTCTGGTTGGATCAAATCAAAAAGTATGGACGCACACTGATAATATAACTTCCCAAAAGTGAAAAAAAAATTCAAATCGGTCCTGCAGTTTCGGAGTATATATATTCAATAAAATTCAAACAAACAAACGACCAAGTCTTTTCTCTTTGTAATAATAAAGTATCAATACTAATAATAAATCTGTAAGGGTTGGTCATGGAGTAAGTTACTTTGTTTTCAGAGATATCGTGTTTATAGGCTCTATACATGATACTGAAACTTAACTGACGGGTTTTAGAATTTTTTTCTGTATGTATGTATGTATATTCCTCCATAACTCTTAAACGAATTAACTGATTTTCATGAAACTTGGTAGATAAACATTTAGACGTACGGGACACAGGATAGGCTACTTTTTTCACTCTCACCCATCCCGGATCCCAAATCACATTCATCTTAAAACAACGAAACATAAAGATAAATTCATTATTTAATTTTGTTTGCCTCGCACACGATTGGATGTTAAATTATTCCAGAATCTAATTAAACCAATTAGGAACCCGGAAAACCCTCATTGTCATTTCCTGTGTTGATTAAACGTTTTTGGGTTCTCTCTCTCTCTATAACTAATTGTTATTCTGAAATACTCAATTATCATGCCCTTATAGTTTTAACATGAAATAATGACTGCTCTACCTAGTACATCTACAGATCTCCTAATTTCTGCGAAGTTCGTCGAGCGACGTTGAGCTTTCTTACAAAGTTGTTTACTATGTAAAGACGTAATAAGTTTTATACTATAAAAGATAAAGACTAGAGACCCGCTCCCGGCTTTACCCAGGGTGCAATCTTTCATCCCTCTTTCCATAAGTGAAAACAGAATGAAAATTGGTTGAGCAGGAGTTCATAGAGGGCAAACATTATTTATTTTTTTATATAAAAGAAGATTTTCAATTTTCATTTCAATTCAATTTTGAACAACTCTGTTAACATGCGCTAGCTCAAGCGTGACGCACCAATTATTTCAATTTTAATTTTATACAATTTGTGCCGCGAAAAATTGTGATTTATTATCCCAATAACAAAGATAATGGATTGGTCTCGCTGCGCTCGACTAGATAGAGCGCTATATAAAAGCAATAGTTCCGAAAATGTGGCAACTTTTTATTGTAGTGTGTGTAAAAAATCGTCACTTTTTTTCACTTTTCACCCAGTTTTATTATATTTTTACACAGTTTCACTACGCAAACTGGTATTTTATTATACCTAAAATTTAATAAAACATTCGGCACGTACACATCACAGACAGTTTGCAGTGTGACTGGTTCGGGTACGCCGAATTCGGTGTACTATTTTATGCCGCATTTTACAAGTACGACGGCGGTATCTAGTCGAGCGCAGCGAGACCAATCATTTATCTATGCCCAATAAATATGAATATAGAACACTCCCGCGATTGTCCTCATTTTATGCTCAAAGTACTCGACAAATAATCTGTTTTAGTTTAGATACGGGTTTTGGGGCGGTTAAGCCCCCTCATGTATATTTAATGAGGACGTATCATAAAAGTTTGAGTATCAATGTGGGTAGTTCATTTATTTTGCGTTTTACAAGTTCGACGTATTTATTCCTTTATTATGTATAATAACTTAAATTGTACGCAGTTGACACTTCTTTGTAACGTATAAAAATACCCTGTGGCACAAGCGCAGAACTCCCTCCTGGCGTTACTCTTCTGTGAATTATTATAACATCACTATCCCACTAAAGTAAACTCCGAAACTCTTTATAATTCATTCGTTATTATATGAATTTATAACTTCTATTGTACTATTACGATCGACTCGTTCCTTACAACTCGATTAAATCATGTTTAAAGCTAAATCTGTAATGGTTTAAATTGATGATATGGTTTTTAGGATGTGGTTCTATTACAGATGATATGCTATAGCTTTCTCTAACTAAACAATATTTTTAGGAACGTGATTTTAAATACGCCTTTTTGAGAGTTTGCTTTACTAGAGTTGCTTATAGAAATTGTTTAAGTCATCATAAAGTAGGTAAACGTAGTGGTAATAATTGAATACCTAGTAAAAACTACGCAACGGATTTCACTAAATTTATATAAATTACTTATACTAAACTTGTATTAAGAGTTCCACCAGCACTCAGCCATTAGAGGCCATTTCCAGGGAGAATCTTGCTAGAAAAGTGAAGTGTAGGATTTTTCAAGCAAAACTTGCTAAAAGACATCTAAAAAAAGGAAAATTTTACACCCAAATAAATTTTAAGAGTTATTTATATGCTTACCACTGAATTCTTTTTATTAAAATATTTGATTTATTCTCATGAGGACTGATTCTTAAAAAGACAGATTCTCATAACGACGGATTCTCAGAAAGATAAAGTACATACAAGTCAAAAACATACAATTTGTTTTTCCATTGTTGAATTTATTAATTTACTTTTTACTTCTAATATATTTTATAGTTAATTATTGATAATAACTGAATAAATATTTTACTGTCGAGTAAAATACTTTACTAAAAATAATAAAATAAGTAGTCACAAAATATAAAAAAAAATCTATAGCAAAGCATAATGTACGTTACTTACCTAAAATCGGAGCCTTGTAAACAAACTTCCTTTTTTTCTGATTGACCTATTATAATTCGAATCGTAATAAATCGTCAACTTCATCGACTCGTGTACAATCAAAACAAATTAGTTTTTGATTAATGATAGAACACACAACACTGCATCGTTCTATTTAAAAATATCCTTTTTTAAAAAAACATGTTGTGCCATGCGGCTTCACATGCAATGAAAGTTAAATTTGAAGACTATTCATTCTGGCTCAATCAAATGTAGTACAGTCACAGATTAAATAACAGTTACTAAAGTGTGAATTCCTCTTTCCTCTTTTTATGTTTCGATGGTATTTTTTTTGTTCGATAGATTCGTAAGAATCTCTGAATTCAACAAAGTATTTACTGTTTTATAAGGTTTAAATTGAAAATTACATTCTATTTGACCATCTATCTATACTAATATTATAAAGCTGAAGAGTTTATTTGTTTGTTTGGTTAAACGCGTTAACCTCGGGAATTACTGGTTCCAATTGAAAAAATATTTTTGTGTTGGATTGTCCATTTATCGAGGAAGGCTTTAGGTTTGTGTGTGTCTTTTAAGTTTTTTTTTATGTACCTATGTCTATGTATGTCCTTTTTAGCAAATAAAATTCTATTCTATTCTATATTAACATTTTGAACGCGGCCGAAGTCACGGGCACCAGCTAGTTAGTTTAACATAACATAACATAACATAACTAACTTTTAAACATACAATTTTTCGCATTTATTTCAAATCTACTAGCACCAGCGTATTAAGAAATGCGAACAAATATTTCATGTAGTTCAAACATGTTAAAATTCCACCCTCGTGCGCTCATTGGATCACTAACGAAGAGATCTAAAGAGAGTTAGGAGGCTATAGAAAACTACATCTTCCGCTTTTGCGCCATTTCTCAGGCCACAAAATTGCAAATATTATTAAATTTGCACAGCGTTGCGAAGGCTTTTAAAGGCAGCGCGGAATTACTTAGTTCAATTTAGTTGCCTCGTCACTTACGGAAGGGTAATTTGTGAAGAAAATTCTCAAAAGGGTTACATGTAGCTAGCTATCTATAGAAATGGAAACAATAAAAATTTGTATATTATTATATATATATTTTTACGGAGTCTCAAATTAACATAATTTAGGCTTAGTAGATCATTCTTTCCCTAGATCACCTCATCTGTTAAGAATTTTGAAGTTTGCTGTTTTGCATAATAATAAGTATGAAATAAGTATGCCATTTTTTAAAGCGAAATAATTTTTATTTTTTGAATATGAATATAAAAGTTATACTCAATTAAAACGTTCGAATCTTTTTATGTAAAGGTCATCAGACAAGTTGACTTTCCACTCGATGTTATAAACAACAAGTGTCTATAACACGACAACGTCTATAATGTCGTTGTCTATAACACAAGCAACGCCATAGGTGTTGCCTACAGTAATATTGAGGAAAAGGGGAAGAAAAGAAAAGGGGAGATCACCAGCTAGTACATACATATTATAGTATAGATAGAAACATCCATGACTCAGGTACAAAGGTAAAATGTTAACACAAACATTTGCCCCTAGCGGGATTCGAACCCTCGACCGCTTCGTTGTCAGCTAGGGTTACTAACCACTAGACCAAACGTGTCGTCTGATACTTTACTATTATTTTGTTATATTGGACAAAGTTACCAAATAACTTTTACGTTTCGATAAAAATGAAAGAGCTGCAAATACATTTGAACGTAATAGTAAATTTCGAATGCTGCCTCGATATCGGCTATAGAATGTTCAAAAATGTAAACTTTTATACTTATTTTATAGAGGCGACATCTCGTAAAGTTAAGTTAGAGACTGCTATCGGAATTGTTAAGGTTAGACTACATTGTAAACGGAATAATTTTTGAAATTTATGGGACTAAATCAAATGTCACATGTCACACGTTACGCGTTACGGGATACAATATACTTCAATACATATTAATATATTATAGCACATGTAATATATTATATTAATATGTTTTAATTATATTTATTAAAAATTTTTTTTGCTTTGAATCTACAATCCAGGACTATAAGCGGATCAGTTGGGAGATATGGATTGATCTTTTTCAGAGAAAGTGGTCGTCACGGAGCAACATGGTTGTCACGGCAACGTGATTGTCACGGAGGAACGCGGTTGTCACGGCAACGCGGTCTTTATGACCTACATGGATATTTATAATTTCTACTAATAACCTATCCCACCAGGACGCCATTCATATGGAGTCCTTGTGGGATAGCCTATTAGCGACCTATTATTAGGGTATAAGGGACACTTTTGTGTGTCCCTTTTTCCAGTACCTGCCTAAACATAGGCATTAAGATTTAACTTAAAGTTAGTCTTATTTAATCGTAAGCCATTAACCTTCACAATGGTAAAGCCACAGCATACTTATTTCCTACAGTAGGCCGACGCCTTTGATGTTGGGCGATACCGCCGCCTGTGTAGGTTTTTTAAAAATTACGGAAGGGTTGACACAAATTAAGTAATATAAAATGTGCTTAAGTACCTTTCTTCATCGTGCGGAAATTGATGAAAGCTTAGTTCTTTATTTATGCGAGATAAAGATTTGCACGCACTTACAGCACATGCCGTATGCACCATTTTGATTTATATAAAAAATTAAAATCTGAAAGACGCGATTGCCCTGTCTAGACGTCTCCGTCGGCCTACTGTATGAAATAAGTATGCTGTGGTAAAGCGATGCTATATTTTCACAAGTGTACACCTACCTTTAAAACAGTTATGCAAATTTGACGCTTTATTAGAAATTAAGAAGGCCAACGCAGTCAGTATTGTCTCATTAGGTGAATTGAATTTTTATCGATTCGGGCTCAGTCGGGGGGGAAATGAGATGTCAATGTTTTCCGGTTTAGCTCTTTTTGAAAAAGGAAACAACCGTCCGATAAGGTTCTATATCGATGTAGTTCCTTAATGGGTTTTTTATTATGATTCTGTTTGTTTACTTTTATGTTGTTTTAATAGCCTGATTTGGGTTAGTGATTGCCAGAATTTGAATATTAATAATATGTACCTATATTGTATGTATTATCTATGCGTAATCTAATGACTACCTGTTTACTAGTTTACTAGTATCACAATAAAATAATAAGAATAAGAAAAAGAAAACAAAATCAAAAGAAAAGAAAAAAAAAAAAACCACTCAGTTAAACAGTATACGAAAACATTAAGAAGGATTCAGATCTAGTCTGTGGACGAGACAATAAATTATCTAGGTGCTGTAGGTCAGACTGGAGGTTGTCAGCATCTTCAATGGAAGTGATTCTACAATCGTCTGCAAAGCAAAGTAGCTTATATTGTTATGGAATTTATAGATTACTAGCTGGTGCTCGCGACTTCGTCCGCGTTGGAAAAGCAATATATCGCCTGACATCGTTATTGCTATTACACTTAGCCAGGAGTTAGTTTCCTTAATTTTAGATGATCCCTCGAGAGCAGTACTTTTTTTCTGGATGAAAGGTACCCCATGTCCTTTCTGGTGTCCCAGACAACGTGTATGCAAAATGTCACGTCAAATGTCATATTATAATATTATATTATATAATATTATTATATATATTTATAATATATAATAAGTACGGATGTGTTGTTTTAAAAAAGAAATAATTGTTTAAATATCCTATTTCCTATTAATATTATAAATGCGAAAGTATGTATGGATGTATGTATGGATGTTTGTAACTCTTTCACGCAAAATCTACTGAACCGATCACCATGAAATTTTGCATACACGTTGTCTGGGACACCAGAAAGGACATGGGGTCCCACCTTTCATCCAGAACGCGGACGAAGTCGCGGGCACCAGCTAGTTTTAATTATAATCGCTGTAACAAAATCCTATTGAAACCTGACACACTGCTTAGCCGAAAAGTTCGCGTCGTTACTGATTGGAACAGAACAAATGGAATCTAATACCTACAGTTAGGGAGGACAAACACGTTTGTTTACCAACCTCACGTCGTTAAGTTTAATAGGGAAACTTTATAATTTGTTGTCGCGAGGTCAACTTTGTAACGGCTGCATTAACTTTGTTACTGAATAAAAGGGTTTGTGGAAGTTGGCCTTATTTGTTACCCTTTAACTATTAGCCCGATGGTAGAATTTACAATTCACACAGTCATATTATTATTATATTTTGGAGGACACAAGTGGCCTTGGAAGGGTCGGTTTGTCACCTACATATGTATGGAAGGACTATCCTAGTAATAGTATTTTAATTCTATTACCAGCATATCCAACTAATATTATAAATGCTAAAGTTTATGAGGATAAATAGATGGATGTTTGTTATTCTTTCACGCAAAAGCGGCTAAAGGAATTTGGATGAAATTTGGCACACAGATAGTTTAATACGTGGATTAACATATGGCATACTTTTTATCATGGAAAAATGTTAGGTTACCAAAGGACCAAAAAAATCTCAAAATTGTGGTTCAATTCAATGATACAAAGTTATGACAGATTTTTAGTCAAATACAGACAGATTTCGCATTCTGAACACCTGTATTTGTATTTGTACTTGTATTTTTATTTGTAAGAAAATATAACGCGATTGTTATTATTTCCATGCAATAACAGATGTATGATATTTAATACTGCTAATGAGAGGATTGCGCCTTACAGTGCAGACTATTACTAACATTGAAACAAATTAAAATATATTATTACGATAATAAATATAACCTCTATCCCACAATTTGAAATACAATACATAATTTAAAAGTTATATCATTTTAATAATACAAATACAGAATAATACAGAATACTACGCTTCTGCTTAAATGTTTTTAATGAATGATCAACCGTTCCATTTTAATGATAGCTTACAAATACGTAGCAATTTGTTTCAATCATTTTTAATTAATAGCAATATTAAATTATTGTTTTATGAAATTCTTTCAATAATTTTACATTCTTACATGTTTGTTTCAGGTAAGTCCATGGTGAAAGTTTCTGAACGTTACGTAAGTTTACTTATGAGTTTTTTAAAATAATGTCACCTTGGGCCTTGAAGCCAAAGGCCTTATTATCTTCGATGGAGAAAAATGATCGTTTTGTAAGAGTTGTCGTTCCGCCTTTTATTTATTTTTTTAACATAAAGCAACTCAATGATTTAAAAATAAATATTGTAGAAGTAGAGGAATTAGTCGTATATGACAAAATGGTTCTGGCGAGATGGACACGAAAATAATTGTCGGATTTATCCGACTCTGGCGGCTAAAGGGTTAAGAAGCATTAGAATATTTTCATGATATTCAAGCCTGGTGAAGTCAGGAAATATGATAATTGTTAAAAATTTAGAAATATATTTTGATAAAATCAAGCAGGGCGCACTTTGTAAGCCCTTGTTTGAGTAAACGACTTACAAAGTGCTTAAGGGATTCACAAAGGCGAATGACATTAACGATTTGACCTTCACCGATATGACCTTTAGAATGTTTATATATATCATACTAATTCCACACGAAAAACACAAACGTAGTCCACACCTCAACGCAGTCACTGAGACACTGTAGCTCCATATATTTAGAGTTCCGAGGCGGCGGAAACAATTCAACAGGCCTGATAAATGTGGTTTTTTGTACTTTTCATTAAAACTACATTTAAAAAATAAAATAAAAAAATCAATACATTTTTTTAAAATGATATTGACTTATTATTCGGTGTAGGAATCATTTGCGCGCAATAAACCGTTTTCGCAACAATTTTCAATATGAGTCAAATTCTTCTTCTGTTATAACTTTTATTGTGGGGTTTCTACTACTTTGATGGAATTTATAAACAATACAATTTGTTCTTCACATGTTTAAGTATAACATATATTTTTTTCAAACCAATTGCATTGACAGTTTCTTATAACATATTTTTTTAAAAATGCAAATTTTAGGATTGGCGTGTGTTTACACCTTAAGGAATAAACTCAAAAAATCATGTATATCAGAAACATACGAGTAAAATCCGTCCGTACTTAATATTATAAATACGAAAGTTTGTATGGATATATGTATGGATGTTTGTAACTCTTTCACGCAAAAACTACTGAACCGATCACCATGAAATTTTGCATACACGTTGTCTGGGACACCAGTAAGGACATAGGGTACCTTTCATCCACAAAAAAAGTACTGCTCCCGAGGGATCATCTAAAATTAAGGAAACTAACTCCTGGCTAAGTGTAATAGCAATAACGACGTCCGGTGATATATTGCTTTTTCAATGCGGGCGAAGTCGCGAGCACCAGCTAGTTACTACATAATTATAAAACAAAGTACTCTGCCGCGTCTGTCTGTCTGTCTGTTCGCTATAAACTCAAAAACTACTGCACCGAATTTCATGCTGTTTTCACAAATGGATAGAGTGGTTTTCGAGGAAGGTTTTAGTGCATAATTTATAAAATTACGAGGGCGAAGTCGCGGGCAGCAGCGAGCGTAGACGTACTCGCCAACTTTCTTGTTTTGAATACTTTTGTACTTACTCCTACATGTGGTTCTGTTTCGCCAGCTTTTGTAGGAATTTGTATTAATATTATTGTTTCGACAATTATTACACCAACAGGAGTATTATTTCTTAATTATTATTTTAATATTAAAAGAAAAAATAAAACAATTAACAAGTTGCCCTAAAATTTATTAATAATGAAAATAGTTCATCAAAATCTCACACTCGGTTAAACAAAGACAATGCTCTCAGCGAAATCGTTTCACAAGGCGGACAAAGCAATTAATAACGAATTGATTAAAATAAATTTATAATTTAAACAAAGCTTTGTTTCTGGCGTCTATTGTTTGAATTCAGCTTATAATTTGAAGGGTGATTTAATTAAGAGGAAATTATTATTTTAGGACACGAGGGAAATGGTGATTTGTAAGAGCGTACATTAATGCTCAGACCAAATACGAGTAGAAAGGACAACATGGAGAAGCAGGTTTTATTATTTATTATGTTTATTTATTTATATTACATATTTATTAATTTACTTTTAATAGTTATTTTATTACTTTCATATATTATACCACGACTACCACGATTGTAAGCACTGACTCTTGAGATACAGGTCTACCCTAATTTCGGGAGTTACGAAACTACACTGGATTGCAAAGAAAAAGGGTCGGTTAGAAAATCATCAATATCTTCAAAAGTAGCTGACCTAGCTATATGAAATAAAGACTAAATTAAAGCTAAACTATTTTATTATAAATATAAATATAATATATTTTATATATTTTTTTATAAATATTTTATTTTTATTAAAGCACATTGATAAAATATTCTTTAATTTAGTCTTTATTTCATTTATAGCTAGGTCACTTTTGAAGATATTCAAGATTTTCTAACCGACCCATTTTCTTTGCTGTCCAGTGTAGCATTTTTGCATTTTGTAATCAATGTTACGTACATTGATATGTGATTTGTACAAATAAAGATTATTATAATATCTAATATATAAAATTCTCGTGTCGCGATGTTTGTTGCCAAACTCCTCCGAAACGCTGGACCGATTTTGATGAAATTTTGTGTTCTTATTGGATAGGTCTGAGAATCGGCCAACATCTATTTTTCATGCCCCTAAATGTTAAGGGTTTTACCCACCCCAAAATTTTATTTTTTATTTTTTGGCAAAACAACGTTTGTCGGGTCAGCTAGTATTATTATAAAACTGTTGGATTTGGATGGGCAGACAGACAGATGGGCAGACCTGGACCAATAATATAGAATTTATTTTAATTACTTTTTATACTTTATATATTTTGGAGAAATGTATAAATTCCTAAATATCACACTCGACACAGCGATATATAAAATAAGATATTTTATATTTTTCATTTTTCAACGCGGACGAAGTCGCGGGCACCAGCTAGTATTACACATTAATATGTACAGAATACATTACTTATGTGTATAGAAACATTTTTTTATTTAATGTCAAACGAAACCCTAGGCGGTAAAACTTGTTATAGTATCTTCTAACGCAATAAAGCCCTTCAAACAATGGGTTGAAACGCAATAAAATGCAGTCGTCTTTATCAAAGGATAATCATATGGAGTTAAAACCCTACGGCTTAACGACTGCCATCCCATGGACGAAGTACTCTCACCATGATTGTTCTGTCTGCGATAGTTTATGAGGAAATTATAATTTAAAACTCGATTGACCCCTACTATTGCAACTCGAACTAAGCATCGGCTTAACACAAAATCAAAGATGAATGATTGGTCGCGCTGCGCTGGACTAGATACTGCCGTTGTACTTATAAAATGCGGCAAAAAATACTACGCCGAATTCGGCGTACCCGAGCCAGTCACACTGCAAACTGTCTGTGATGTGTACATGCCGAATGTTTTATTAAATTTTGAGCATAATAAAATGCCAGTTTGCGTAGTGAAAAATATAATAAAACTGTGTAAAAAGTGATAAAAAGTGACTATGTTTTACACACACTACAATGAAAAACTGCCGCATTTACGGAGCTATCGTTTTTGCATAGTACTCTATCTAGTCGAGCGTAGCGAGACCAATGCAATAATCATTGCACAAAATATTAAATGCTTGTAACTAGAATATAGACTTCTTGATACGCTAGGTTAAAGCCAAGTCATTCTTCTTTGTCGGTTTCACTCTTGACAGAGTGGTCTGTTTACCCTGCCACTAGTACCTACTTGTATTTGTATTGTGAAACTGACTAAAGATTTTAAAGCCACCATTCATTTGACCATTTGATAACACAATTTGACGACACGTTTGGTCTAGTGGCTAGTAACCCTAGCTGCTAAAAAAGCGGTCGCGGGTTCGAATCCCGCTAGGGGCAAATGTTTATGTGTTAACATTTACCTTTGTACCTGAGTCATGGATGTTCTGTATTTATAATATGTATGTATTCAAGTCATCGATGTATATAGTATTCCAACTGTATGCAGTTGCAGTAAGCATTAAGTTGCTTACTTTGGAACTAGATGGTGCTTGTGAATATACATATATTCACGGGCACTCCATTTGGCCACGCTCCACTCCATCACTCAAAATTCATTCATCTTCAACGTGAATGTAAAAAAACCACGTGAATTGTGTGTGGTAGGAAATTGGATGTCGTCCACCGATGTAGAGAGTTGCCCGTGAATGTTATTTTTGTAAACAATGAAAAATTAGATGCGCACATGCGACTTCATTAATCGAGAACTCGTGGTAGTTTCAACAGTAGTAACGATACGCCGTTAAATTCCAACGTAAATTTACGACCAATCCGCGGTCAACCCTTATTTATTTTGAACCACCTACCTATATAATAGGTAACATTTGAAATATAATACGGAACGATTTTGTAACGATTTAAATTTCGAAAATTGTGGATTCTACTCGGTGGAGATATTTCAAAGCCATACACAATGGACTCTGGATGACACACTGGGTATACTGAACTTTTATACGGTGACGAGTGGACTGTATAATTGTGACAGTCATTGAGATTTTTTTACAACGTTGGGATTTTTTTGTACTATTACTGATTGACATAATTTGTCATCGCTAATAAAGATAGCAATAGAAATTGTCACTTTGAATTTTCAAAGGAAAACAGACCTTATTATTCTACAACATACAAAGAATGTTCAATCTTAGGATGATAAAGCACTTTATTTGTCGAGTTTACATGTTACATATAATTGTAAATAGTTTACCTTTTAAATATTGTAACAAATAGGTGCAATGTTTCCTGATATTAATCTCCATTTATAATAATCATAAATATTAGCCATTATTTAAAAAAAAAGAGTTCTCAAACTGTCATAAATAAATCGTTACAACAATGAAAAATTACTACGACAATGGAAGCTATCGTTTCTATTCTTATTTCCTCTGAATTATGAAATCACAATTTGTCAAAACGAGGGCACATGATGCGGCCAATCAGGCTAACGGTCTGTTTTTTAATCCTTCTATGTTATAAATCGAGTTAAATTGGGGCCCGAGCGGTTGATCCCTACGCAACAATACAGTCCGTATTTCTTCATTTTACAAAAATGTTTTTATTGTTATATTGTTATTGCCCTTAAAATACTGGCGAGTAGAAAAGTGCATTTTACAAAAATATTTTCATTATTATATTGTTATTGCCCTTAAAATACTGGCGAGTAGAAAAGTGCATTTTACAAAAATATTTTCATTATTATATTGTTATTGCCCTTAAAATACTGGCGAGTAGAAAAGTGCATTTTACAAAAATATTTTCATTATTATATTGTTATTGCCCTTAAAATACTGGCGAGTAGAAAAGTGCATTTTACAAAAATGCTTATTATTATTATATTGTTATTGCCCTTAAAATACTGGCGAGTAGAAAAAAGCATTTTACAAAAATGTTTTTATTATTATATTGTTATTAGCCTTAAAATACTGGCGAGTAGAAATGTGCATTTTACAAAAATGCTTATTATTATATTGTTATTGCCCTTAAAATACTGGCGAGTAGAAAAGTGCATTTTACAAAAATATTTTCATTATTATATTGTTATTGCCCTTAAAATACTGGCGAGTAGAAAAGTGCATTTTACAAAAATATTTTCATTATTATATTGTTATTGCCCTTAAAATACTGGCGAGTAGAAAAGTGCATTTTACAAAAATGCTTATTATTATTATATTGTTATTGCCCTTAAAATACTGGCGAGTAGAAAAAAGCATTTTACAAAAATGTTTTTATTATTATATTGTTATTAGCCTTAAAATACTGGCGAGTAGAAATGTGCATTTTACAAAAATGCTTATTATTATATTGTTATTGCCCTTAAAATACTGGCGAGTAGAAAAGTGCATTTTACAAAAATATTTTCATTATTATATTGTTATTGCCCTTAAAATACTGGCGAGTAGAAAAGTGCATTTTACAAAAATATTTTCATTATTATATTGTTATTGCCCTTAAAATACTGGCGAGTAGAAAAGTGCATTTTACAAAAATGCTTATTATTATTATATTGTTATTGCCCTTAAAATACTGGCGAGTAGAAAAAAGCATTTTACAAAAATGTTTTTATTATTATATTGTTATTAGCCTTAAAATACTGGCGAGTAGAAATGTGCATTTTACAAAAATGCTTATTATTATATTGTTATTGCCCTTAAAATACTGGCGAGTAGAAAAGTGCATTTTACAAAAATATTTTCATTATTATATTGTTATTGCCCTTAAAATACTGGCGAGTAGAAAAGTGCATTTTACAAAAATGCTTATTATTATTATATTGTTATTGCCCTTAAAATACTGGCGAGTAGAAAAAAGCATTTTACAAAAATGTTTTTATTATTATATTGTTATTAGCCTTAAAATACTGGCGAGTAGAAATGTGCATTTTACAAAAATGCTTATTATTATATTGTTATTGCCCTTAAAATACTGGCGAGTAGAAAAGTGCATTTTACAAAAATATTTTCATTATTATATTGTTATTGCCCTTAAAATACTGGCGAGTAGAAAAGTGCATTTTACAAAAATATTTTCATTATTATATTGTTATTGCCCTTAAAATACTGGCGAGTAGAAAAGTGCATTTTACAAAAATATTTTCATTATTATATTGTTATTGCCCTTAAAATACTGGCGAGTAGAAAAGTGCATTTTACAAAAATGTTTTTATTATTATATTGTTATTAGCCTTAAAATACTGGCGAGTAGAAAAGTGCATTTTACAAAAATGTTTATTATTATATTGTTATTATTAATTTTAATGAAAAAATACGAAGTCCGCGACTTCGTCTGCGTTGAAAAATTAAAAATAACCTGATCTGATTTCTGGTGATATCTGATATCTGCATTGCTATGACACCTATTTCAAAAGGTCAAATTTTCAGATAGTCAGTTTTTCAAATCGTCAGAATTACAAATGGTCATTATTTTGTTTATTTTAGATGTCTCGTCTCTTATCCATAATCCTTTGGTCCGCAGCACACTTGGCATTGGTTGTGTAATATGCCACGGTACTACCTTCTATACCCATTCTAACTTCTAAAAAAATATTACACATAATGTGGTGTTTAGAAAAGCTATTTAAACGAATAGAATATTAATCATTATCAAATTAAATAAGTTAGTTACCATAACATTGCGCTGTCGTGCAAAATTGCGCCCGTGCGAAGCTGGGAGCGGGTCGCTATCGCTAGTATAGGTACAAACGTATTTGCAAATGCAGACTAATTTATTTGTAAAAGAACTTTCAAAATGTAGAATTTGAGATAGTGTGAACATTCTACCTAATGACACTCATATTCGAATGTTTGCGTTAAAATCAAAATGGCGGCCGGTGGCAATAAAAAATGTACGTGCCAAAGCCGCAAACCGCCGCAATAAATATTTATTTGTCGTCATTTTTTTCTCATTTTCTCGAGTTTCTCGTGTATGTTACAGTGCAGAGCAATAAAATAAAATGTCACAAAAAACACTTTTCCGCGCGACTGTACCAATTTCGGTGCAGTTGTAAAATGAGCGATGGGCTCGTAAAACCTCCGTTGATACATTACTCCTGTTACCAAGTTATAGACGCAATAAAAACAGACAAAATTATACAAATGATACACACTGGAAAATTGTACGTTCACAATGTTGGAATATATATAGATACAAAAACTAATCTTAAATAAATAATTTTTCTAACATGCAACTACCAACCCCTTTGTATTAAAAGGCACGAGACGTTTAAAAATCCCTTCACTTGTTTTTGCGCTCTCTAGGCTACGGACGCATAACCAAACTTACAGTGACATTTTTAATATATTTCATTTAGATAAAAGTTCTTGTTTTATTGAGCGCCCATAACTCTTTTTCTAATACACAACAGGGTTTACTAGATTTCATTGTCACAGCAATCTGTATTTTCTTTGGCTGAATTGTTTCTGATCAAAGTACTTATTGGTCAGAGTCTAGTGTCCAGTGACGCCATCGTCTTCTATTGAGAAAGCGTCCAAATCAAACTGTTTTAAGTTGTGTAGTAGAGAAACTCATTGCTATCGTAACAAATATATATTTCTTCAATTACAGGCAAAATATAAATAGTTAAAAATAATAACTTTTCTCTGTAATAAAAACTTCCTGTAGATCTGGGCACAGTTATTCTACTAACTCCTTTTTTATTGTCTCATCAATGCCCTATATATTTCTCTACTCAGTTTGTCTCACCCTGTTGCCACGACGAAATAGAAACCACAGTGCACAAAACACGCAGTAAGTAAACACTGACAAATAAATCTTAATACAAGTTAAATTTTTTTCTGCCTTTTTTTTAAATATTTTATTGCAAAGGAAAAATCAAAAATCTGTCCAATTTTCTTTAAGCATTCAGCCATTTTTGCTTGGAATTTTTGTATGACAGGTTTTTTTAAATATTTATATACTAACTTAATTATATCCTACTAAAATTATAAATGCAAAAGTTTGTGAGGATGCATGGATGTGGTTTTAGTGAATACTAGCTGTTGCCCGCGACTTCGCCCGCGTAACTTTGTTAATTATATACTAAAACCTTCCTCGAGAACCACTCTATCCATTGGTGAAAACAACATGAAAATCCGTGCAGTAGTTTTTGAGTTTATCGCGAACTGACAGTCTGTGTCTGTACGCTGCGTGTGTCTGTACACGCGGCGGAGGACTGTTTTATAATATGTAATGATTAGTCTTAAGGCGGAGGACTTTGTTTTATAATAATATGTAGTTAACATACTGCATTGTTATATTGTGTCCCTAGTTACTTACTGGCCCACGGGACACAGTTAATGGGCCAATTGTCTCGCCTCTTTCATTAAGAATAGAGTCGAGTGGGTGGCTTTTATTGGGACATTTTGGGCCTTCTATTTCCCTACTCTAGTTAACTGTACTGCTTATCACAGCGTAACGTACATACATTGAGAATACTACTTAAAATAACTTAATTTTGTATATTTAGGTTGACAGACAGGCTGACGGTCCACTTGATGGTAGGTGGCTAGATGTGCGCTGCCGACCATAGAAGGATTAAGAGTTAGGGATAGAGATAGGGATAGGGATAGGGATAGGGATAGGGATAGGGATAGGGATAGGGATAGGGATAATAATTAAGGATAATAATTAAGGATAAGGAGGAGATAGGTTAATGGACTCTGGCATCTCTTACTCACTCACCGAAACACTTCTGTAAGGGGGTGGTTACTGCCGCCAGACGGGCTGCAAAATGACTGCCAAATGCAATGTGGCCCTGCCACAAAGTTTCATATTTTACACATTCGTTTTATTACCTTTATATATTCTTAAATATTATTAACTATTTATTAGGCCTTCAGAAAAAGTCTACATTCATCAATTACATGAAAAGTGTGTCAAGCAAGCATAATAAATTACGAACAATCGTCCAATCGATTGTCAATTTAGTATCGAGTGGTATGAACAATAAAATTGTTTGTCGACACTTGATTGCTGTTATATATGAATGAACCACAATTGCTTTGTTTCGAGTAACGAATAACAATATTCATATAAAACCAATGGGTTATGTTTTATCTACCGAAATGCTGTGGAACTAGATGGTACTATGTGAAATGTGTGAAGATATTTATTTAAATACCTATTTATTTTTACAATGCGGTATGTAATGCAGCCAGCATGCTTTTGACCCTTTTTTTTTTTTTTATTTTACGTTGGGAAATCCTCTTGGATACCCGGCAGTGTAGGGGGTACTGCCGGGTTATGCCGGATTCCTACCGGCTAAAACCCAACGACTTTCTATCATCGCGGCCATTAGCGGGCGGGGTCGCGGGGACGTTGTTACACGACTTCGGCGCCCCGCCACGGCTATTCCACGCGGGGAGGCCTGTGCTCCCTGTCAGAACCTCGGCGTACCCGAAAGTGCAGGTACGCCGGCCATCTCGGGGGACCTTATAAGTATTATGACGTACAATTAAATGAAACATATATATGAACATTAACATAAACTTTATTCAGATATTTTAATACAATAATAATGCTATTTGTCTGGTATCCATAATACAAGCATTAGTTGCTTAGTGTGGAACTAGATGGTGCTGTGTGGAATGCGTTTATTAAAGATATATATTTATTTATTTAATATTTTATTTACTTGAGGCTCATAACCAGAAAAGTATATTTTTGAGGTTATGGACATTGATTGCTAGCAATTCAGACATTACCCACCATAAGATGTTAATTTAGACGTTATACTAACAAAATCGTTGAGCCATTTAGACTCTAGGAAATGAACCCATTGAAAGCATCTTGAAAAGTTGGAGATTTCTGAGTTCTTGTTGCTTTTGGACGCATTGGAGGTTCCTCTTTGTATTCTACGTGGTGGATTGACGGACTGACGTGATTGAAGCCTTTTTCAAGGCTTTTTTTGTTTCAGTCCCGAAATTTCATTTCGTCGTCACTTCGTTGTTTGTTGACCGATTTTGCTGCGGTCTGCTTTGCATGCAGCCTTTTTCAAGGCTCTTCAGGGTAGCCTGCAGTAATTTTTGGTTTTCGTTGTTATTGTTATTGTTTTTGCTGTTATTTTCATAAAATTTTTAAAGTCGATTTTGAAAATTTTATAAAAAATTCTCTGTTTTTGGTGTTTTCGGACCCATTAGAGGTCATAGGTGGTACCCTATCAATTTGAGTGGTGGACTGATCTGAATGAAGCTTTTATCAAAGCTTTTCAGTATCAGTCACGAAACTTGAATTGACTGGTGTTCTGTCATTTGTTGGCAGATTTTGTTGCGGATTGCGTTGTACGCAGCCTTTCTAAAGGCTCTACAGGGTGATCCACAGCAGTCGTTGTTATTTATTGTTATTTGTTTGTTATTTGTTGTTTTTCGTGTTTTCACAAAATTTTGTTCATTTTTTGTCATTTTTCCCACTGAACTCGTTGTTTTGTCCCCCCTCTAGTAGGGGTGGACTCTCCTACGAGCTCGGAGGTCGGCAGGGCCATTAACTGGCCCATGTCGGACTCCACAGAGGCCAGTGGGCCTAACCAAAAGGAGACTGGAGGGCGCAAATTGCTGTACTCCAATGTGTTGACGCGGTCGGCTGCACGCAAGCGATCAGCAATGGAGGCAACCAAGAAGCAGCCCGAAACCAGCAAGTTCTTTGCTGTGGTATCGGGGTCGGAGGAATTGGAGGAGTTCGCCGAACCCGCCGTACCGCCGAAATACGTAAAAGGGCGTAAGGGCCGTGGCGGTAAAGCGTCCGGCCACGACGTAGGCGTTTCGCGGGCTCGCCGCGAACTGAGGGAAATGGAATCGGACTCCGACTCCGAAAAGTCCGCGACGACCTACCGGTCAGCTAAGTCGTCGGCCGGCTCCGTTGAGGAGCTGACACAAAAGGCGGAGGCCAGCGCCTCGGCGATTTTGGAGGTTGTCCGAAAGTCGGGCACCCTCAAGGGCACCTCCCAAAGAGAGATAAAGGAGGCCACCCACTCTATACTCGGAGTGGTCGAGGCGGTGGCGGCGCGCAAGTCGTCGAATGAAATTCGACGACTACGAGCGGATAATAAACGCCTCCGCGGGCAAATAGACGCCCTAATCGAGGAGGTGACGGCGTTGCGCAGGGCCTTTTCTGAAAGGCCCGTACCCAAGAGGACCCCGGCCAAGCCCCAGGCCGCAGAACCGCCCATGACAGTGGCTGAAGCCCAGCCACTGTCAAGAGCGGAATTTTTGGAGGCCTTCTCGGCCCTTCAGGCGGAACTGACTGCCCACGTAGGGGGGGTAGTCAATGCCCACCTAGACGGGCTGGAGGTGGACGGGAGGCTACTCCCGGCTCGCCAGCTTCGTCCGCCGCTAATGGGGGATAAGAAACGGGAGGAGCGCGCTGCGGCATCCCAGTGCGAGTCGGGGTCAACTCTGGCCCCACCGGCTAACCTGCCTAAAAAGGCAAGGCCGGTAAGGGTGGCCAAACCCCCGGCTGACATCGTTCCTGAGCCGCAGGCGGGAAGCTCGACTGAGCCAGGCCAGACCTGGTCAGAGGTTGTCCGGCGCAAGAAGCGCGCCCCCGCCGCCGCTCCAGCCGCGTCCGCCGGGAAAAAATCGGGTGGCCCCAAGCTCCCAAAGGAGCATAAGAAGTTGGCGGTGGTCGTGGCCCTCAAGCCGGAGGCTATTGAAAAGGGGGCCACGTATAATAAGGCTATAGCCAAGACCAAGGCATCGGTTTCGCTCGACGCCCTCGGAATTGGACCGGCCCAATTTCGTAAGGGCGTCACGGGAGCTCGTATACTAGAGCTCCCGAAAGAGACCACGCCAACGCAGGCGGACCAGTTGGCGGCGCAAATTAGCGCGGTGTTGGGGGATGAGGCGAAGGTCACGCGCCCTATCAAATCGGTTGACATACGAGTCAACGGACTCGACGACTCTGTGTCGGCCGAGGAGGTGCAGGCCGCGCTGGCCGTAAGCACGGGCTGCCCCCCCGAGCACTTCAGGGTGGGCAAGGTTCACCCTGGGGTCAGAGGGGTGGGCTCGGCATTCGCCTCATGCCCGGTGGAAGCCGCAAGAAAGCTTGCGACCGGTGGCCGATTGACGGTTGGATGGAGTTCTGCCTCCGTCCAACTGTTGGAACAGCGTCCCATGCGCTGTTATAGGTGCATGGGGCTCGGCCACCCGGTCGTTAGATGCCCGTCGAAAAAGGACCGCAGCGGTCTTTGCTACCGTTGCGGATCAGACGGGCATTCTGCGCATGAATGCGAGGCCGCATACAAGTGTGCAGTATGTGCGGACGCCGGGCTCCCGGCTAACCACCGCATGGGGGGGATGAACTGTTCCCCCCCAGCCGTCAGAGGCCGCCTCACAGCAGCTAAACCGCAGCCAAGCACAGGGGCCACTCGTGCTGTAAGGGAGGAGCACATGGACACTACCAATGCCCAGTAGTCTCACTGCAAATATCCTCCAGGCGAACATCAACCACTGCGCCGGGGCACAGGATCTACTGTGCCAGTCAATGGCGGAGTGGGAGATTCACCTGGCGGTGGTGGCGGAGCCATACGCGGTCCCCCATAATGCCAACTGGCTAGGGGACCTAGATGACTCCGCTGCTATTGC
Source organism: Synanthedon tipuliformis (assembly GCA_947623395.1). Lineage (NCBI taxonomy): Eukaryota > Metazoa > Arthropoda > Insecta > Lepidoptera > Sesiidae > Synanthedon > Synanthedon tipuliformis. The sequence goes on from OX392433.1 coordinate 4,102,426, forward strand.
AGTGAGGGCTGGTGGTGGGGCTCCTCCCCTTTCTCTCAGGGAGAGAGGTTCGGGTTTCGTAGCAGCGAACTGGGGGAGAATGGTGGTCGTGTCGACCTACTTCTCCCCTAACCGTAGCCGGGCGGACTTCGAGTTCTTCCTGGCTGCGGTGGAGGGTGTGGTGAGGCGTGCGGCCCCACTCCCAGTCTTGGTGGCGGGGGATCTCAACGCCAAGTCCGTGGCGTGGGGGTCCCCTAGTACGGACGCGAGGGGGGGTATTCTGGAGTCTTGGGCGTTGGGCCTGGGGCTCCAGGTACTCAACCGTGGTACCTCTCCCACGTGCGTACGGTGGCAAGGTACGTCCATTGTGGACGTATCCTTCGCCACTGCCACCCTTGCTGCCCAAATCCGGAGCTGGCGGGTCGAGGAAGAAGTGGAGACCCTATCGGACCACCTTTATGTCCGATACGAGGTCTCCACGCGGGCCCCCAGCGCGTCACAGCGTCGGGATCCTACGGCGAGTGTCGCCTTTCCCAGGTGGGCACTCGCCAAGCTCCGCCCGGAAGTGGCGGAGGAGGCGGCGATGGTGAGGGAGTGGTCGTCTCTCCCCCCTCACCTCGCAGGGGATCCTGACGGCATGGCCGACCACTTTGCGGACGACCTTCGGGCCGTCTGCAATGCCGCCATGCCGCTGTGGCGCCCTCCTCCCCGATGGAAGAGGGTGTACTGGTGGGCGCAGGAAATTGCCACCCTGCGCACCACGTGCTTGGCTGCGAGGCGTGCTCTCCTCCGATGCCGGAGAAGGCGCTCCAGGAGGACGCCTGACGAAGAGGTCCTCCTTCGTCAGGCATACAGGGAGGCTCACAAAGCCCTGCAAAAAGGTATTTGCAGGGCCAAGGAAGAAGCACATGAGCGCTTCCTGGCCCTCCTGGACGCTGACCCCTGGGGTCGTCCGTATAGGGCTGTGAGGGGAAAGTTTGCATCAAGCTCCCCCTCCACAGCCAACCTCGAACCTACGCTGCTCGAAGAGGTTGTGGGGTCTCTTTTCCCGACCCCCGGCCCATTCGAGCCCCCATCTATGGAGCCTCCGGAACCACTGCCGGAGGCTGCGCTGCAGGGCCTTCCCGTCTCTGACGTAGAGTTTGAGGCGGTGAAGGAGCGGATCGGGAGGAAGAAGACGGCCCCGGGACCAGATGGCGTCCCGGCTAAGGCCCTGGCGATAGCGCTGGGGCCTTTGGAGGAGAGGTTCCGGGCGGTACTCGATACGTGTATCGCCCGGAGCAAATTTCCGGCGAGGTGGAAGGTGGGGCGACTGTGCCTTCTCCGCAAGGAGGGCCGCCCTGCCGACTCGCCGGCGGGGTACCGACCGGTGGTCCTGGTCGACGACTCCGGCAAGGCTATGGAAAGAATCATAGCCCGCCGGATAGTCGAGCATCTAGAGACTGAGGGGCCGAACTTAGACGAGCACCAGTTCGGCTTCCGAACCGGTCGGTCCACAATGGACGCAGTGGGCCTCCTCAAGCGGTGGACTGAGGAGGCCACCGGCAGGGGGGAGGCTGTTGTTGCGGTGTCGCTCGACATCCGCAACGCTTTCAACAGCCTCCCTCATGAATGCATAAGGGCGGCACTTAAATTCCACAGGGTGCCGCCCTACCTCTGCGCCCTCGTCTTCGACTACCTTTCTGATCGGGTAGTGTTGTACGAGGGCGCAAACGGATGCGTCCGTCGACGCCCAATGGCGGCTGGTGTACCCCAGGGGGCCGTCCTCGGCCCATTATTGTGGAACCTGGGGTACAATTGGGTCCTGCGAGGCAACCTCCTTCCCAAGATGAAGGTTGTCTGCTTCGCCGATGACACTCTAGTCGCGGCGAAAGCGCAGACGTGGGAGGACGCAGTGCGGTTAGCGTCGGTCGGCACCTCTTTGGTCGTCCGGCGCATCCACCTGCTAGGATTGGAGGTGGCCCTAGATAAAACTAGGGCCATGGGCTTCCATCCCCCACGCCGCAGGATCCCTCCGGGGCTCCGCGTCCGAGTGGAGGGGGTCCGGATTCCGGTCGGGATGCACATCAAGTATCTCGGCCTAACACTGGACCCCCGCTGGAGTTTCGAGGAGCACTTCAAGCTCCTCGCTCCACGGCTGACTGCAGCCGCAGCCGCACTCGGACGGCTCCTCCCAAACCTGGGAGGACCAAATTCGGCGTGCCGTCGACTTTACCATGGGGTGGTAAGGTCGATGGCACTTTACGGAGCCCCGGTCTGGGCGGAGTGTCTCACTCCCCGTACCCGGGCCCTCCTGAGGAGGCCTCAAAGGGTCATGGCGATCCGGGCTGTGCGGGCCTACCGCACGGTCAGCCACGGGGCCGCCTGCGTGCTGGCGGGCACGCTCCCGTGGGATGTCGATGCCCTGGTTCTGTCCCAGGTGCACCGGCATCGGGTCGCCGCAAGGGCCCTTGGAGAAAGACCCGTTGCCGAGGACGTGCAGCGGGTCCGTGCAGAGGCACAAGAGAGGGCCATGGATGATTGGGGTGAGGCACTCCTCAACCCCACCGCTGGTCACCGGACGATCGTCGCGGTTCGTCCGGTGCTGGAGGAATGGGTGAGGCGCCGACGAGGTGGCCTCACCTTCCATATGGTGCAGATAATGACCGGACACGGGTGCTTTGGTCGTTATCTGCACCGTATAAAAAGGGAGGAGTCGCCGCGGTGCCACCACTGCGGCGACCTTGACGACACGGCCGAGCACACACTCCAAGTGTGCCCGGCCTGGAGTCCCCAGCGCCGGGTGCTGGAGGTGGCGCTGGGTGGTGGAGACGTCTCACTGCCAAGCATGGTTGAAGCCATGCTTGACAGTGAGACGACCTGGAAAGCGGTTGCCTCCTTCTGCGGTTCTGTAATGTCGCAGAAGGAGGCAGCTGAGAGGGAGCGAGAGGAAGAGGCAGGTCTCGCTTCCCTCAGACGTAGGCGGTTGGGCAGGAGAAGGCGGGCATACCTAGCTCGTCTTTGAATGTCCCAGGGGATCTGCGCACATAGCTGGCTAGCTATGTGTGCCTGCACAAGGTCCCACCGTCTGGGGATTGCCTGGGTGTCTCCGGGCAATCCTCCGTTGGCGTTAGCCTAGTCAGTCGGCTAGGCTGCCCTGGGGTGGATCGGAGTTTGGTGCCTCGGCAGAACCCGGTCCACTCCGTTCACAGGGAAAGGAGGCACCGGGGAGTTTTAGTGGGTATTCCCAGTGCCGCTATGATCAGGTGCTGGGCGACCCCCACATATCCCTACCGCCTAGCCAGCGGTGGGGAATCTGTAAGCGGATTACTCCTCGTCAAAAAAAAAAAAAAAAAAAAAAAAAGGAAATGAACCCATTGATTTTTTTGAAATGCTAAACTTATACTAAACTGTTAACCATACTTTCCCGTCATAGTGCTTCTTACTTTCAACAATAAAATTCCTCGGAACAGTTCTATATTTCAAATTATGTAAATCAATATTGGACTGTATTAATAATGCTGCCGGGCACTCGTTGCAACTACTTCAATTGACTGTACGGTGCGCAAAAGAAATGGGGAAAAATTTCAAAAACAAGAACAGCATATTTGTAAATTACTTTTGACAAAAAAAAATTTTTGACTAGCTTTTGCCCGTGAATTTTCCCGGGTTAATTTTTCATAAGCGTTGAAATATTTATTCAAAATTTATTGCTTTTATTTTTTTGTTCAGGCGTTAAAATGATGGCGTTATTTTTTGTTACCTAGAGTTTTTGTTTTTGTACCTGTTACCTATTTTTTGTTATCGGGAACAGTACCTACTTTTTTATGTAATAATAACATCTACGCAAAATTTCATTATAATCGATAAATCTACATATCTATCTATAAAATAAACTCGCTATCCTACTCTATCTGTTTCTCCGCTAAGTTTTTCTCTAAAACACTGAACGGCTTTAAGATTTTTACTATTGGAAAGACCGCAAAACCAGCAATGTTTGCGTACTTATATAATTTCCAGAGAAAAATTTCATCCGTGCGATATTGGAAGCGAGTCGCTAGTATTTACCTATAATTATAATAAAAAATAGATTTTTACTATTCTCCTAAAAAAATAGATTTTTAGATTTTTAGTTTTCTCCTATCTGTACATTCTATTAAATCCACACTGATGTGAGTGGGGTCCCTCAACTCGCTGATTGATCGTGACATCTCCCTTTAATTGCTACTGCACAAAATGACTGCCGGGGTGATATGTCTTTCTTTTGTCTCGTGATTTCTCAATAGTTCTACGTAGTTGAGATTTATAGTTTCCGGGTAACTGTTATTAGCGAGGGCTGTTATCAGATTTGGGCTGTGAGGGAAAAATATTTTTATTTTTACTAAACACCCGGCTTTGCCCGGCTCCGACACACGGCTAGAGTTTACGACTAGACGACTAAGTTTTAATAAAAGAAATGATTAGTAGTTACTGCCACTAATAATTTCCTTTGAGGTGGTTACTGCCGCCAGACGTGATGCCCAAATGACAGCGAAATGTTGCGAAATGACTGCAAATTTATTGTTAAGTTCTTTTAGCGTTTTTTTTTAGCGTATTAACTTGGCGGACAGAGCGGATCTGTATATAGCCTACTAGTTATTGCACGAGACTTCGTCTGCGTTTATAAAAATAGCCTATTTTACTCGCTGATAATATAGCTTCCCAACAGTGAAAGATTTTTTCAAATCGGTCCCGTAGTTCAATTCAATTCAACAACAAACAAACACAAGCTGACACAAGCTAACACAGCGGAGCTGACACAAGCTGACACAGCGGAGCTGACACAAGCTGACACAGCGGAGCTGACACAAGCTGACACAGCGGAGCTGACACAAACAAACAAATCTATCCTCTTTATAATATTAATAAGTTGTACTCTGTAAGAATTAAAAAAATGGGATAGGGATATTTATGTAAAAATATTAATAGTAAGTAATAATTTGATCATGTTGTTTTTTTTGTTGACGCTACGTCGTATCCAACTCCGAACTGATTGATCAGAAAGGCACCAACAAATTGCCTATGATTGGCTTCTCTAACTCGGCCGACGCCATCTCTTTATTTAATTATACATTGTAAGATATTTATTTAGAACTTTGTGGCTTCATCATAATTAAATTAATTGTTTAGTTAACTTAAATTACACAATTATTTAGAAATATGTGAAATTAGAAAATATTTATATGAATGTATTTCTTTATATTTTATACTAGCTATTGCACGCGACTTCGTCAGCGTAACTTTATAAAATATAGCCTATGTAACTCGCTGATAAGGAAGCTTTCTATAGGTTAAAGAATTTTCAAAATCGGTCCACTACTTTTTGAGTTTATTCATTACATTCTTCTCTTTTTATAACAACCACAAATTTCAATAACACACACACACACACACATACACATAGTATAATTTTATAATTTTACAGATAGAATATAAATGTGTCTAAAAAATAAAAATATTTTTTTTATATCTGACCTTGAAAAATTCTTCGCTTCGCTTCTTTCGCTTGTATCAGCCTCAAAAATTTTGATTTGATAAAACAAAGTATGATATGTTATAAAAAATACTTGTAATCTTTTGAATCTCCCTCACATTCTTGTCATTATATTACGTTATCTTACAATTTGTGATACCCGAGTAAATCGTACACGTACATAATCGTACATGTTGCGCAGTCATGTTCATCCGCTATAGTAATCGATGTGAAGCGATGCATCGAACACGTGTATCGAATGATAATATCGAGACATTACTCGTTACGTGAACCTGTATGGTTTTTTTTTGTAAAGCAACTACATGGATATTGAGTTATTAACGTGTTTTCCAATAATTCAGCGTAAGCGGTATTCTTCGCCAAAAATGCGGTCTTTTTATTGTAGATCTATGCATATATTTCTATAACATATACTTATCTATTTACTTGTATCTTATTTTATATATATTATAATATAAGAGTAGCTGTCACGCGGACACACTGCATGTCACAATCAAAAAGTAGACCCTACCTGGACAAAATCCTGAAGGACAAACCAAGTACCTACCACAAACAATAAGTCACATAAGTTGCGAATGCAAACCGCAGAAAATAGTTTAATATGTATGTACTATGTGAAATAGAATTATATTTTACTAGCTGCTGCACGCGACTTCGCCCGCGTAACTTTATAAAATATACCCTATGTCCTTTCTGGTGTCCCAGACAAAGTGTATGCAAAATTTCATTGAAATCCATTCCGTAGTTTTTGCGTGAAAAAGTTACAAACATCCATACAAACTTTCGCATTTATTATACTAGCTGGTGCCCGCGGCTTCGTCCGCGTTCTGGATGAAAGGTACTCTATGTCCTTTCTGGTGTCCCAGACAACGTGTATGCAAAATTTCATTGAAATCCATTCAGTAGTTTTTGCGTGAAAAAGTTACAAACATCCATACAAACTTTCGCATTTATAATATTAGTACGGATTATAGACTACACTATCAAGCTGACAGCAGTGAGTTACTGGCCTAATTTTAACGAACTAACATACGTCATACGGAAATGATTAATCCACGTACAATGTTTCCAAATTATTTCAGTGCTATAAACTGCGTATGCGTATGCAATGCGGTGTTCCAATTATGATTGGGTTACAACGAGTACATTAAATGAATGTGCGACTTTTAACTAGGGTTTACATCATAGGGTAAAAAAAGCGTACCGGTAGCGTAACGGTTTAGTTCTCATTTCGCACTATTTTATTTCTTACGAAATGTGCGTAACGCCCACTTAAATATGAATATTATATTTTGTAGTGCTTTGTACAATGATTATTTCCATGCGTGCGACACGACAGCTTCAGAAAATCGTAGTAGGCGATTGGCACACATTGAGTTTTATAGAAAAAAAAAATGAAAGTAAATAAACTTTTATAAATAGTAAGTATTTAAATATTTTTTAAATGTCTTTATTGTCAAATGTGGGTTTTGATATGCCGCCCTTTAGCTTGAGTTCAATGCATCCAAATTCAACCAGTTAAAATTTGATTGATCCTGTAGCCAAATATGACTACTGGCTATTTTAATAAGCCCTTACGGAACCCATTATGAAACCCTTTGTGCTCTGTGTTTAAATATCGCACATTGTTTTATCGAGCGTACTGTAGTGTTTTCCATAGCCCCAATACAAATTATCAAGCGGTTGCAGCCAATTACACCTCTGTGTTCATAACGCAGTTTGATACCAAATGCTTAAAGCGTTAAGGTTATCATGTAACTTTAGTCTTTATTGCAATAGCAATGTATTATATTATTCTATACCAGAAATACGAGTAAATGCACCTACAATAACGTTATTCCCCTATGGCTAGACTAAAATTGTAGGGGTCCTGAGTTAGTTTATTTGTCGCAGACAGGTGAGTCTGCAGAGCAATTTGGAACCCCCAATGCTCGTGTTTGTAGACAACTGTAGCCACATACATTCCAGTGGACAGTCAGTCCGCCTGCCGACTTATAAAAAAAAACAAAAGTTATTTTTAACAATAAAACAAATAGTTTTCTATGTTTATTTAAATCAGCAACAGCCTAGCACACTTTACATTTCAAACTTTATCGCCTGAAAGAGTAACAAAAATACATCTACCCTCACAAACTTTCCCATATATAATACTAGCTGCTGCACGCGACTTCGCCCGCGTAACTTTTTAAAATATACTATGTCCTTTCTGGTGTCCCAGACAACGTGTATGCAAAATTTCATGGTGATCAGTTCAGTAGTTTTTGCGTGAAAGAGTTACAAACATTTATACAAACTTTCGCATTTATAATACTAGCTGGTGCCCACGACTTCGTCCGCGTTCTGGATGAAAGGTACCCTATGTCCTTTCTTGTGTTCCAGACAACGTGTATACAAATCTTCATGGTGATCGCTTCAGTAGTTTTTGCGTAAAAGAGTTACAAACATCCATACATCCATACAAACTTTCGCATTTATAATATTAGTAGGATATCGATGGGTGAAAGAAATCGATTAGAATCTGTAGAAAGTAAGATGAAAGCATAAGTAAAGTTTTGCCTCTGTGGCAAAAATGTATATGAAGTCCCGATCCAGCAAAAACTTTCCACCTCGTTAAGAGAATCCTTCCAAAACCTGACATGCGACTGTCATTTTCGATAGCCATCCTTCTAATATATCATTCCGCGAGGCCTTCCTTCCATTGGTTCGATCGCAATAACTCAAATTCGTTTTGTAGACTCAATATGTTTTTTGATCGATGAGGGTATTTGATAAAAAAAAATCTCACTTTAATAAAGACTGGTTAAGGGTTTTATATGGTTTGTAGCATACAAATGCTCGACTAGATACCGCCGTCGTATTTGTAAAATGCGGCATAAAATAGTACGCCGAATTCGGCGTACCCGAGCCAGTCACACTGCAAACTGTCTGTGATGTGTACGTGCTGAATGTTTTATTAAATTTTGAGCACAACAAAATGCCAGTTTGCGTAGTGAAACTGTGCAAACATATAATAAAACTGTGTAAAAAGTGATAAAAAGTGACGATGTTTTACACACACTACAACAAAAAACTGCCGCATTTACGGAGCTATCGTTTTTGTATAGTACTCTATCTAGTCGAGCGTAGCGAGACCAATGCAATAATGATTGGGTTTGTAGATTTATTTTATTTTAAGTCCTTAGATTAATCATTAATTCTCGTTGCGTTCAACTAGATACCGCGCTATCGGTAACTTTTTATTGTAGTGTGTGTAAAACATCGTCACTTTTTATCACTTTTTACACAGTTTCATTATATTTTTACGCAGTTTCACTACGCAAACTGGCATTTTATTATACCCAAAATTTAATAAAACATTCGGCACGTATACATCACGGACAGCTTGAAGTGTGATTGGCTCGGGTACGCCGCATCCGGCGTAATATTTGTTGCCGCATTTGACAAGTACGACGGCGGTATCTAGTCGAGCGCAGCGATACCAATTTTATCAATCTAAGTTTAAGTCTTTTGCATTTTAGAACGCCAGACGCGCTTCACACAAATTGACCGATATCATTAAGGTTGTTTCACATTCATTGCTTTTCCCCCTAAATATGATTTTTTAAATGCACATGCATAGTTAAAAAATTCTCTTACGCCTTATTTCAAAGCAACCCAAATGTAGATAGGTCAAATTCTTGCGCCTATCTTGTGGCAATTGAACTTTCAGGTCACATTGAATGTTTTCACCCCATATATTGTACTTGTCCAACGCAACCCCTTTGAGATACCCCTCCACAAAGGGATATTTGGGCGTGTTATTGCGATTTAGGATATATTTACTCCGCGAGCTGAATATCAAAGAGATATATCCGTTCTTTGGGCGGGCACAGAAATGAGAAATCCTTTACGGGAAACCGGTTTCATAAAAAATATATATATTTTCTTTGGCAACTGTGGTGTAGAATTGTTGAAAAATTGAATACGGGGAAGACAGTTTTTTTAAGCGTTTTACAGCTAAATACGATAAATTTTGTAAACATTTTTTTGTTTTTTTTTTTATATATTTTAGTGTTGTTTTAATGGAGGACGGTCAGCCTGTCTGTCGAGCTTAGCATAAAAACAAATCTAATCTCAGGAACTACGAGTTCGAATTGAAAAATTCTTATTGTGTTGGATAGATCATTTATCGAGGAAGGCTTTAGGCTATATAACATCACGTTGCGACTAATAGGAGCGAAGAAACAGTCGAAAATGTGGAAAAAACGGGGAAAATTATTCATCTTTGAGGGCTTCCGTTGCGTGCGCTGCGAAAACCGTTCGAGATACCCAAATGATTCCCAAAATAACTATTCCACGCGGACGAAGTCGCGAGCACTAGCTAGTTATATATAAAACCAGCTGTTTCACGCGACTTCGCCTGCGTAACGTTTTATAAAATATAGCCTATTATATAAAGTACTACTTATCTAAAGAGTAACTATTATTTAATCTGTGTCTAAAGTAGCTTCTAACTACTTTATATAAAGTAGCTTTCTATAGGTGAAAGAATTTTTAAAATTGATCCCGTAGTTTTTGAGTTTATTTATTACAAACATGGTATGTATGTATAAAATATAGATATAGATAATCCAGATATCGTTATCTGGATTACATGCAGATATCTGGATTATTTGTCGAACTTACTTAAGTTGCAAACTTACATGGGAATAAACGAAAGTCCTACCTCAACGTCCAATATAAATCAGATTTATTAATCTCGCTTTGAATAATTCCAATATTTCTGTAAATGTATAACTTTTTAGCAAAGTAAGCTTTAACACTACAGAATAGAGTCCATTTTCGCTACGTGACACCGTGACACTGAGGTATGTCTGCGATTTTCATTAAGCATGGTTCACATTGCAGTCACGTGCTGAAACAGCAATTAGTGAGTGCACTATTAATTGTTCTGTGTCAAAAGAAACTTATTGAGGTCGCAATCAAAGTGTGAATTTCGATATTCTGTGCAATAACTGGGTCTGCCTGAAACTGTGCATTCAAACATTTCTAAATTGTACAAAAAGTCGCTCTCTGTGTATGTCATTGTTTATGATTTTGATTAGTTTTTTTATTATCATTCGAAGCACTTCAAGTAGGTAAAGACCCTGATTAAGTTAGAGGTACTGGACCATCCCCCCACCCCTCTTTATTCCGCCCTAGTAATTGGTCGAGATTAATATATATTTTTTATATTTTAATTTAATAAACTTAATATAATAATATAATAATAACGAGGGTGGTGTAACCCCCGGGGGGAAAATATATTAAAAAAAATCAATTTACCAAATCATAGTGATTAAATTTTAAATAGGTATATGTTTCCATGTCTTTTAGACTGTCTGTCTACTCACGACTTTATCTGTTTAATTCATAAAAACAAACAGACATTATTTAAATTACAGGCGACAAGACTACATCGGAATAGGCTTAGCCATGGACAAGAGCTAATACTAGCTATAAAAATCATTGCATTTGACTTATACAAGTTTATTTTATAACAACTTCCTACTAATACTATACCTAAATGCAAAAGTATGTCAGATTAGATGTATGGATGTTTGACACTCTTTTACATAAAACTAGCAAACAGATTTGGATAGAATTTGGTACACAGATAGTTTATTACCTGGATTAACATATAGGATACTTTTTAATACTGGAAAAATGTTAGGTTAACGATAGATCGTCTAAAAATATTAAAAAAAATTAAAAAAATGGCGGCATCGGCGCCATCGTTGTACTCATATATTTTCTCATGTGTTATATTTCTCATTTTCCAACGCAGACAAAGTCGCAGGCACAATAAATACAGCAAATGTATAAATACTTTGTTCTATCTACAATTCATTGTTATTTGTACAAGGATTGTCAATAAATTGTAAACAATCAATTTTAATGTCCTCGGCACCACTCCACATGTGGTCACCCTATGAATTGACCGATCAATACAGCGTATAATCCATTTGTCACAATTTATATTCGCAGCTGGATGTCCACTTTAAAAACAATTTATGGACACCGAGTGCTTTCTTCGTTTTAAGATGTGCCAGAGAACACATGTGTATTAAAATGTAGTAATAAGGAATATTGAGCACTTTTTGTAGTTAAGAATCGATTTGCATGTATATATAAGCTCTTGGTATGAAAATTTATGGAAGTAAAATCAGAATTGTTACACGAAGGCGTTATGTTATGCGTTATAGTTACGTTGTATTTTTTTTTATATTTTAGAATATATTTTATCGGTTCCATAGTTCACTTGCATAGGTTTCATAAGTCCGGGGTGTTACTGTTGTGCCTATAATATTTCGTGTAATAATACATACATACCTAATAATATAGGTATTTTATGCACATTCAAAGCAATGTTTTACATTTTGCAATGAATTGCTTAGCAACACATACATATACATACATAAAATTAGTTGTCCGTCTAGTTGTTTCGAGTCAACAAACAGACGCCAGGACAGGAAACCAATAACCCGAACGAGTGTAATTTGTTCTGCGGTCTTGTGTCTCTGTCAATAATTCAATATTGTTACATTGCATGCGTGAAAATAGTTTATTATGAATACGTCTAATAATAATTGTAATACATATAGTTGTAAGAATTGTAATTGTTATCTATACATATACTAGCTACACGCTCCCGGCTTCGCCCGGGTTCAAAATAAAAACTCTCCTATCTTTTAAGTTGGACCAAATTACACATAGTTACGAAATAGTACTACTAAAAATCATTAGTGAATTACATTTAAATTCAGTTGAAATAAAAATTCAAATTTGATTATTTAGGGGAAAATAATTCGATTGTCTACACTTAATAACGGATCATTATGTAGGTGAAATTAAATGTAATTACAATACTTAAATATTTATTTTTTTAGACACAATAATAATGAACATACAGTGATACTACTAAAAATCAATAATAATATTTGAATTTTTAATATTAATTTTTTTAAGTGTGCTTATAATATAAAAAACTGTGCTCAGCATTTACAATTTTGCATACAATAAAAAGTATGAATAATATCACTATGATTCATTCATGAATATTAAAACTATGTAGGTATGTACCACAGAAAACTGATATTGTACCAAGTTGTTGCATGCTACTTCGTCCGCGTAACTTTATAAATATAGCCCAAAGATAATTGATTGGCGCTCGACTAGACAGAGCGCTATACAAAACCGATAGCTCCGTAAATGCGGCGACTTTTTATTGTAGTGTGTGTAAAACATCGTCACTTTTTACACAGTTTTATTACATTTTTACACAGTTTCACTACGCAAACTGGCATTTTATTATGCTCAAAATTTAATAAAACATTCAGCACGTACACATCACAGACAGTTTGCAGTGTGACTGGCTCGGGTATGCCGAATTCGGCGTAGTATTTTTTGCCTCATTTTACAACGGCTGTATCTAGTCGAGCGCAGCGAGACCAATCATTCATTTATGATATAGCCTATATCAAACTCAAATTCGATCCTGCTCTTTGATATTCACATTTTAAAAAAATAAGAAAATTCAATACATTCCCAGGCCTTTCATGAACCCATACGGCAATAATTACAGAGTATAGAGCAATTCCTATACTTATAAAAGTATTACGTTAACCTTATAATTAAATACGTCTGGAGTAAGACCAGCAATGAACATTTTAAAATTTTACACAAAACCGCAATTTTACTTCATAATTACGCGTAGTTACGACAAGACTTGCTTCTAGGGGCTATTACGCAAATTACGACCCTGTCACAAGTGCATAAGTTGGCTTTTTATTTTTTATTTTCACGTTGATTCTTTTAATTGCTTGCATTCGTAGAAACTAATTTTATACTTTAAAATTTCTAATAAAAACTATATATTTTTTTATGTTAAGGTCGGCAGACAGGCTGACACGGTCCACTTGATGGTAGGTAAGATAAGGAGTAACGTTAATTATTAATTAAGATTATTAATTATTAATTAACCTTAATTAAGATTAAGGATAAGGAATTTGGAAGGGATAGGGAAATGGGTTCTGACATCCCTTACTCACTCACCGAAACATAAAAGCACACATGCTGTTATTTCACATTGGTCTTTCGTGACGCCAGACGGGCTGTTCCTACATTGCCTTTCTGGCCTCAATATTACCAAAATTAAAACTACATACGTGTATTATTATTGTTTTTGCCTTATTCTCAAATACTCATAATTATTGCCACACAAATAATCACACGCACGTACACACACACATGCACACACACACACACACACACACAATCGTTCTATTTAAAAAAAAACATTTTCTTATTTAAAAAATTATATAAGTAAGTATATTATAATAATTATAAAAAAAATTAAGTATATATATTATTACTAGCTTTTATGGAAGAGCGAAGGCTCCTGGCACAGGCTTCCGCTTAAAAGGAGTCTTCAATCATAGTTATTGTAAATACGATTTTTCTAAACTGTTAATAAACATTTTTATTTTTTTTATTCTCAAAAAAGTTAGTTTTATTCGCTAGTCACTTCACAAAAACTACAATTTGAATTTGAGTATGCAACATTAAATGTAGGTATTTATTTATAGCGAAAAACCGCGAGAGTTGCACCAACCTTTTGCAATATAATGCGCAAATAAAAACAGTTGACACAAAATATGTCTAGTGATTCTGTATCAGATTACACATTTATATTATACTAATATTATATAACTACATATCTAAGAACTACAATAAATTTAATCACTATAATAATATACAAACTTTAAAAATTAACTAAAAATCTTATTAAATAAAAAATAAATAAAAAAAAATTAAATCTATTAAGCCTTTGGTAGACGAAAAGGTGCCCAAAATGCTGGCGGCATTGCCCCGTTGAATGCATATGCTTATCTTCTGGGCAAAGTAACAGCCAGCACTCTGGTCACCCGACGCATCTACCAACCGTTTAGCCAGCTCCTTGTAGAGTTCATGATTATTATATTATTATATTATTACAAATGCGAATGTGAGTTTGTTTGTTAGTTTCACCCAGAAAAATACTGTTCCATGGAATCATGTAAAAATGGCTCATAAATAAAGCAATAAAATATATGAACAATAAAGATTGAATGAATGTTTGAGCGGTTCAGTAATTGTTCTCGCACGATTTTATTACGTACGAAGTGTGCGAAAAATTAACTTTAAAATTAATTTTTTAGTAGTCATCTCGAACATAATATCTCGCACGTCCATAGATAATTGTCTTGGAGCATAAGACATAAGAATTTCATGACAAGACAAGGCAAGACATTAACGTATCTTGCCTTGTCTTGCCAAGAGTAGTTGCCATACAGAATCAGGGCCCTGGTTGTTCGTTTAATAAAAAAATATATATTAAAACTAAGAAAGAGTTTTCTCATTTGTACTCAGTGTGAAGTTTGTAATTTATTTAACTTTGTGGTTAACTGTTATTCACTTTGTAAAAGAAAATCTCTTGGACCTTAAGCTGACATATTTTGTACATTTATTTTACAACTATCTGTTGCACGCGACTTCGTCCGCGTAACTTTATAAAATATAGCCTACTAGCTGACTGGTGCCCTCGACTTCGTCCGCGTTCTGGATGAAAGGTACCCCATGTCCTTTCTGGTGTCCCAGACAACGTGTATGCAAAATTTCATGGTGATCGGTTCAGTAGTTTTTGCGTGAAAGAGTTACAAACATCCATACATCCATACAAACTTTCGCATTTATAATATTAATAATAGGATCTCCCTGATAACGTAGCTTTCTATAGGTGAAAGAATTTTAATTAAAAAAACGAGTGTGCTTATGACCACACGACTGAAGTGAAACTTCTTTCGCTCCATCTGTATGTATATATATATATGTGTGTGTACAATATATACATGTATACACATATACATATATTAATTTATGTATATGTGTATATAATAATTAATTATTATTAGAGGAAGAGAGAAAGAAAATGTGCGCGCGCACTGCTGTCTCTTGCTTATATCCCCCACATAACTTCCGTTCGCCTTGCCCGATCACACTTTTCGTAACGCTTACGTCACGCGTTCGCCAGCTTACTCCCCAAGTCAAGCGTGCGTAAAGAAGTTTCACTTCAAAAATCCATGACTCAGGTACAAAGGTAAAATGTTAACACATATAAACAGTTGCCTCTGGCAGGATTCGAACCCGCGACCGTTTGGTTAACAGCTGGGATCACTAACAACTAGACCAAACGTGTCGTCTGTATGTAATTTCCCACCTCAGCAATTACTGTCCAACTAAAAACAGCTGTCTGTTTTCTCTGACTAATTTTTTCAGCTGTCTATTTCGCTTTCAATAATTTATAGAGATGAAGAAAATAAAATGTTAAGAGTTTTATTATCAAGGCCGTGGTCGAAACGTAACTATAAATTGTTTTATAGTAAATGACACAGATAAATGATATTAAGTGAAGTGTCGGAAACTCGATGTCTTAGTTGGTGTAAGTACACTTCAATTCAATGAAGCCTCGACAAATTATCGCAAATTAGAGCTGCCATAACACTTGCGCACAGTAATCAGAATAACAGAATTCGATCCTACACATATGTGTTTAATAATGTCTCACATAATTATGAACAATCTTATTATTATTATATCTTAAGATCGTCAGACTTGCTGACGATTTACTTGATGGTATGTGGCTATCGTCGCCTATAACACAAGCAACATCACAGGAGCTTCAAATGCGCTGGAGACTATAGTAAAAATCAAAATATTTCTACTATTCCATAAAATACTTTTTAAACCAACCTGAATTTCTACCAATTATAATTATATTTAAAAATAATTCTTGACCTACTTATATAAAATTTAATTTTTGTAACAACATAAATTTTAGTTTAAAAAAATAAAAATATATTTCTTTATAACTAACTACTGCAACGTTGCTAGTACTGTGGCGACTGACGTCACGTGTTCTCTATTACATATGATTTATAGGCACTAAAATTCAATAGAAAGTAATTGCAGCTAGAAATATGTGTCTGGAAAGTAATTTTGCAGACTGTCTGCTTAATTTTATGTAGACATCTTAATTGGTAAACCATTGTTTTTGTTTCTTCATTTTGCAATTCCATCGTTTTGCATTTTGCATTTTGCAATTCCATCGTCATTACTATGAGCGTTATGAGCTTACCTTTTGTAGCTTTTATGCAGTTATGTTTAGATAGATATGTATTGATTCTATCTAAGCATATTATTATCTTCCTCTTTATAAATAACTAGCTATTGCATGCGACTTCGTCCGCGTAACTTTATTATAAAATATAGCCCATATTACTTAGAGAATCAAAACTTAGAGATGACTTCCGAGCTTTCCATTACTACTTTAATTTACTAATAAACATGCTCTGCGCACTGCCAAGGTTTGGAACTCCCTGCCGGCTTCTGTATTTTAAATTCTTTCAAAGTTGGAATGAATATGCATCTTCTGGGTGAGCTCGCTCCGTCATAGGCCTCATCTTTGCACAGCTGGTTTTTGGCCAATAGTAAACCCATCTCTAAGAAAAAAAAAGTCTACACCCAAAATGTGTACTAAATACGCTGTAGCTCTGAGAAAAAAAACTTAATGATGTCTATTCAAACCATACAAAGTGCTACGACGCTAGATCGCTGCTAAGATATAATTATTCGCGATGAAAAGTTTGTACGCGCCGGTGCTTACGCATTTTGTTCAAAGCCGTAAATACTATGTAAATAAGGTATACAGTACAGTTCTTTGAAACTATGGCTTTTTTTTTATGAGATGGGTTATGATGGTTGGACCAACAACCAGTCATGTGGCAAGGATGAGGCCTAAGATGGAGCGAGCTCACCCAGAAGATGCCTATTCACTCGAACCTTGAAAAGATTAGGGTTATATGTGCTCGGAAATACAGACGCCGGCAGGGAGTTCCAAACCCTGGCAGTGCGCATTATAAAGGATGTGCGCATTATAAGGATTATTAATATCTAGTATATAGTATAGTACATTTAATTATCACTATTAAAAGGTAATAGATTCGACATTAGCCAATAGAATACTATAGTGTCGCTGGATACTGAACTCTGACCAATATTTGAGTCGGAAAAAATTGAGCCAAAAAAATTAGCTGATTGTAGGAAAATACATGGAAAAAATATAATTTCTGTTTGAATATAATTTCTGTTTGAATTAATTAAAATTAAGTTCGCTCCTCTCAAGGATATCTTGAGATAATAAACGTAGCGACCTTGAATTCGAGGTCGAGGTCGAGGTTAGGATAATATATCTACTAAATATATTTGCGAATTCAAATAAAATACAGTACAAATCTCACTGAGGGACAAACTCATAATCTTATAGAAAATAATATCTCATAGAAAATAAAAGCTAAATCTAAATATTGATACGATTGTGACTCGATACTGGTTTACAGCAAAAAATAACACTGTAAAAGGACAAAATATACGTTCGAGTATTTTTATTACGAAAAAGGTCGCTACATATCGAAGGGTAGTGGAGAAATCAAATCAGCAGGGACACGTTGATGTGTGTCCCAAGTTACAAACTTGGGGCGAAATGGTTTCAACATGATTGCGTCACATTTTCATTTTTTTATTCTCTTAAATAAAGTTAGTATTTTTTCCATATAATATGTATAAAGGGTGGCAGACAAGCTGACTATCCACTTGATGGTAGGTGGTTACCGTTACCTAAGGATAGCTCGTATCATGGCTCGTATACATTTTTGTTTTCCTACAATTTACTAACAAGATTAGAAGTGTATGTGTTAATCCAAGACAACGACTATCAGCTTGCCGATTTGCATCTAAATCTGTTTAACTGTTGTGCTTGATTGAGTAACAAACCAAATATAATAAATTTTGAATCAGTATTCAAACCTGCTTTAACGATTATAAACAGAAAAGCGTTGCATCCAATGGGATATTATTGCTTCATCATAGTGCTTGTTCACCTTGATTCGCTGAGGCGGTGGCGGGCGCGGTCACGAAACGTCAAAAAGACAGCATAATTATGCAAGTGTTCACGTCCTACACAAAGCAGGTGTGGCGAAAGTAGCGGCGGAGCGCGCGATTCACTCGCGACGTCAGGTAAGTTCAACCAGTTTGAACTTATTGCTAATAATGGTAGCACGTTTTTTTTTTCATTAAGTCGTTCAATACAAAGGAGTTTATCAGTGAATTATTAAATACTAGCTGTGCTCGCGACTTCGTCCGCGTGGAATAGTTATTTTGGGAATCATTTGGGTATCTCGAACGGTTTTCGCAGCGCACGCAACGGAAGCAATTTCCTCGTTTTTTCCACATTTGCGACTGTTTCTTCGCTCCTATTAGTCGCAACGTGATGTTATATAGCCTAAAGCCTTCCTCGATAAATGATCTATCCAACACAAAATAATTTTTCAATTCGAACCAGTAGTTCCTGAGATTAGCGCGTTCAAACAAACAAACAAACAAACAAACCCTTCAGCTTTATAATATTAGTATAGATTAAAGATCGTCGACGAGCATCACGAAACGACCACACGCGCCACTGCGCCCGCGCGTTCTACGTGAACAAGCACATAATTCTAGCTCCCGCTAATTCTTATCCAATGTTCGTCAAAAATCGCCATTTTTCTTTCTCTTAGACCACCGACTTAAGATGATGTTAATAAAGGAGTAATCCTCAATTTTCTTTATAGAATCTTTATTAAGGATAACATGTGGTAGGCATAAGGGTTTTGTTTGGACCCTCGCAAAGATGCCTTGAGCGTTTATAATAACTATTTCTGATTATTTTTATGTTCCCTTTGAAAATGTTAAATTGTCTGAACATTATTAACCTTAAGAGCTTCTTTAGATGAATAAGATGATTCGTTTCGAGATATTAATACAATAGTATAAATTTTTACAGGTGGTTTTGTAACCTGCGCCTTTGTTAACAATGTGTATTTATTATTTATAAAAAAATAATTGTTATATTACTTACTATGTTTAATCTATACTAATATTATAAAGCTGAAGAGTTTGTTTGTTTGTTTGTTTGAACGCGCCAATCTCAGGAACTACTGGTTCGAATTGAAAAATTCTTTTTGTGTTGGATAGATCATTTATCGAGGAAGGCTTTAGGCTATATAACATCACGTTGCGACTAATAGGAGCGAAGAAACAGTCGAAAATGTGGAAAAATGGGGAAAATTATTCATCTTTGAGGGCTTCCGTTGCGTGCGCTGCGAAAACCGTTCGAGATACCCAAATGATTCCCAAAATAACTATTCCACGCGGACGAAGTCGCGAGCACCAGCTAGTTATATTATATATTAGAAGACAGTCGTGTTAGTAAGACCATTTAAATATAACTCGAGAAAGGCTGGACCGATTCTTATGATACATAGCTAGCGGATACATAGCTAGTGGATACATACATGGATATACAAGGCATTCCTGTTAAATGCAGAAAGTAATATAATTAAATTGAAATTCAACTTAATGGTCATGTGACATAAAACCGCCAGGTGGCGTTCTGCAGTCCGTCTGGCAGCGGTAGTCAATCCTTTACGCCACTGGGAAATCTAATACCTATATAAAATTCTCGTGTCGCGGTGTTCGTTGCCAAACTCCTCCGAAACGGCTGGTCCGATTTTGATGAAATTTTGTGTGCTTATCGGAAAGGTCTGAGAATCGGCCAACATCTATTTTTTATACCCCTAAATGTTAAGGGTGGTCCACCCCAAAAAAAAATTATTTTATTTTTTTGGCAAAACAACGTTTGCGAGGTCAGCTAGTAACTTCATAAAAATATGATGTTAAATTTACGTGTATAGGATAGTATAGGATTTAGACAAGAGTAGAGCATCCTTCTAGCGAGTGGATCGTTAGCCTCTCGGGCGCTTTTTTATAGAAAAACAAATCTAATTTGTTTTTAATTAAAAAAGGTATTAATTGATTCTAAATTGCTCAGTGAAAAGATACGTTAATGTAGTGCTATTCTTAAAAATGTTCCACATTATTTAAAACTTTGATCATTTATAAAGAACTAATGGATTTATTGAAGGTTATTAATAAATAAAACATATGGAAGTGGAGTACTAATTGCTATTCATGTTCATATAACTTGACTACTTCATTTTAGTCGCTTGCTATTTATAATTGTTTCTTTTTGGAGTTTACTACTAAAAATCGATTTGCATCCTTACTAATATTATAAATGTGAATGTGAGTTTGTTTGTTTGTTACGCTTTCACGCAAAAACTAATGAACTGATCACCATGAAATTTTTCATACACGTTGTCTGGAACACCAGAAATACCTTTCATCAAGAACGCGAACGAAGTCGCGGGCATCAGCTAGTGTAATTATAAGCCCATGGTATGAAAATTGATGGGAGTAAAATCAAAGTAGTTACACGAATGCGTTATATTACACGTTAAAGTCATCTTCTATTTTTTTAATATTTTAGAATAACTGAAGTTTCATTGATATTAGGCCAACTAAACAGTTTTTCGGCGTGTTCGAATTATGAAAAATTAAATTAAGGAGTAAACTCCAGGACACACACAAATTTATTTTAATTGTTAAATTGGTAGTCAGCCAGACTTTCCGCTTCAGCTTTAGTATTGTAGGTGATTATAATAACTCTAAATTCAAATTTTTGAGACTTGTTCTTCAATCAACCGTTAAACGTCGACTGGAAACTTTTATTTCCAATGTATTGTATTATTTGAAAGTAGTCCGAATTATTGAATATCACAAGATATGTGGGCGATTACGCGGAAAACCTCAATACAATAAAAAACATCCATATTGTACATACTTATACTCTATTTTTTATGTTTAAGATATAACTTTGTTTGAACGTTTGAAGTTTTTCTCTCAGTTTTAATCTATCTCTTTACTTTGTTTCAATAAAATCGTTTAAGTATTTTAGTCTTGAAGTCAGAGTTAGTTTCGCATTTGTAATATCAATTTGTAATAAGTAGGTAGGTACTTTTCTGGACGAAAGAAAAAATATCTTAACGCTCTAACTTTTCGAGTTGTTGTATTATACTGATTCCATATTGTGTAGAGAAATTTCATTAGACTGAGTTTGTTCGGAATTTGAAATGGGTTTCGGAAAAGCCGTTTCCACAGCAGGATATAATGCAAATAAAAGTTATGGCTTAAATTATTATTGTCGATAACTAGGAAATTTACTCCTACTTCGATATTATTTATTGCTTTAAGTCGATAACTATGTGACAGGCCTCACAACAGTCCAGTCACTTGACTGGATTGCTTTTATTTTATAAAATATGTCAGGCGTTATATTTTTTATGATTTTTTTTTATAGTTTACTCCTTAAGACTCGACTTTTGTATATAAGCCCGGGGTATAAAAAATAATGGGAGTAAAATCAAATGTCACATGTCACACGTTACGCGTTACAGGCTACAATTTGTTTCAATACCTACATATGTTTTAATTATATTTATTAAATTACTTATTTATTCGTTCGTTCGTTCGTATTTATTAAATATTAAATTATTTATTTATCGTTCGTAAGGAGTAAACTCCAGTCATGCGTCGGAGCTGACACACACACTTCAATGCGAACGAAGTCGCGGGCAACAGCTAGAGTAGTATGTAAACTAATAAATATTTCAAATGAAAAAAACTACTTTAAACAGTTTGATTCAACGCGGGAATAAAAAAAATCCCAATTTTCGCACTAAAGAAATAAACTTCACAGAACTTTGAAACTGTGTAATATTTATAGAAATTCTTTTGTGCTATTTTGACATAGGGCCAGTTAACTTACGATCCCTTTTTTCGTTATTTACGACAGTCCAATGGCACGAGACGTAATCCCAGTGGACCTATAAAGAGCTATTTCGGGCCCCATAAACGGGGCCCTTATCCTGGCCTCGAGCGAGCAATAAGGCAACGTTCTTTTTCAAAGAAATCATTGCTCAACTTCATTAAAATGAGACGCTCAATAACTTATTCAAACTTAGTCTTTTACAGCGCCTAATTTTCAGTCGATTTTGAACGAGATACGAATTCATGCATTGTGAAGATTTATCTATTTTGGTTAAAAGGGGAGAAATACTACTTTTCGTTTTTGAAAATTAACTTAAATTAAATTAACATACTTTTGAAAACACTTTATTTATTTATTAACGCAAGAAGCATTCAATGTCGCCTTTTTTTAAACATAATATATTTTACTCAAAATCTATAAATATAATAAAGGGATAGGCTATTAGCAGGTTATCACATGTGTAGGTGTCAAGTAATGTATGAGTCCAAACTCTCTAAGGAAACCCGCCTGTCTCCTTTTTGCATATGTCGTCGGCACATAGTAGAATTGGGCATATCATGATATTCCTGGGCAGATCATATTTCTGTTAAAACTGAGAGGGTCGCCTCACTCGGCTCCGCTTCGCTCGGCATTTCCATTTAAACCTAACAAGCTCCTCCTCGCTTTGCTTCGCTCCGCTCCTCATCGGCCCTATTTTTGACTTTTGGCGAAACATTTTTGATTTCATACTTTACGATCTGCCCACGACACATACACAGTGTCATCTAGAATCTAGAAAAAAGTACTGTTCCTAAGTAAGCGGATTAAGTCGTGGGAAAAGCTAAATATATATAAGATAGAACAATTTATGCCTCGTTATCCCACATTCATAAAATATTTTCTCCTTCGTCCCATAACATAGATTTTTGGTTAAAAAAACTTAAAAAACTTAAAAAGTTTAAAGTGCAACACAATTATGTCACTTCTTTGTTATGTATAAATTTTTATATTACATTAAAAATACTATTTTGATATATAATAAAATAATATTAATTCATGCAGCATGTGTTAGAGTGCTTATAAAAAATATCTCACTAGTTCCGCCAACGGAACTTCTTCAAGTATAGTTACTACTGGGAATTATCGTCGAACTTGAACAAAATATAAATAACTAGCTGACCCAGCAAACGTTGTTTTGCTAAAAAAATAAAATAAAAAATTGTTTGGAGTGGACCGCCCTTAACATTTAGGGGTATGAAAAATAGATGTTGGCCGATTCTCAGACCTACCCGATAAGCACACAAAATTTCATCAAAATCGGTCTAGCCGTTTCGGAGGAGTTTGGCAACAAACACTGCGACACGAGAATTTTATATATTAGATTTCGATGAGAATAATCCATTTGAAATTCACGAATTACATAATGAACACATTCCTAAGGTTCGAATCTTAGTCGAAGCACATCTGAGTAGGAAAAAAATAAAAGAGGGTCAAAACGACAATTCTCGACCGCGAGTCTGACGTGCCGCCATTTTTTCTCACCGTAGGGTTCCACAGTTACATTTTTATAAGCTTACCTTTATTATTTTACTTAAGATACTTAACACGTCATAAGCCCGCGAAATGCTAAAGAGTCTGGCCGCCATTTTTGTGGCGTAATCTCCTTACACACTCAGTACACATCTCGTACTCACTCACGCACATACCATAAGACTATTCACTAATGTTTTATGTAATTTAAACTAATAATTTGTCATTTAATAATTTAAATTGTCGTACAAGTAAATTTGTAAGAAAAGTGCAAAAGCACAATTTTTTTTTTATTACAATCGGGGTCGTCGACCACAGGTGCGTCGACGACTGGGGGCGTAAGCCACGGACCCTTTAATTTCTATACTAATATTATAAAGAGGAAAGATTTGTTTGTTTGTTTGTTTGTTTGCATTGAATAGACTCCGAAACTACTGGACCGATTTGAAAAGTTCTATCACTGTTGAGAAACTATAATTATTATCAGCCAGTAACATAGGCTATATTTTATAAAGTTACGCGGGCGAAGCCGCGTGCAAAAGCTAGTATTTAATAAACTTAATTTATTTAGATACCTAGATGTATCTAATAGATAAAGAATAGCTGATAAGTTATTATTCAAATTCAAAATTGTATTATTCAATATTGTGAAAGAATTATGCATGATTTTGAATTTGAATTTGAAAATACTTTTCAATAAAACTACTACTAGCAACTGTCACTGCCATTAATATGTAGAATTACTAAAAAATATTATTTTAATGCTTACTCCTTTTTTTTTTTGAAAGCCTAACTCTTACGAACTAATTATCGATTATATCAAATCACAAAACTATTTTAAGCGAAACCTTGAAACCTGTCTTTGATTGGTCTTTGAACCTTGAAAGTTGAATACCAAATTGGTACGTTTGTATATTTTGAATAGTGCACGCATATATTTATTTTTCCTTGTACGGAACCCGGCGTGGGGGATTCCTTTTTTAAAATTAGTGGCTGCGGCGGGCTGCGGCGGGCGTCAATAGCACCTCGTTATTATTCCACCAAATAATGATTCGACCGATTTTACGTTCTCGATAATCTGGAGTTCGAGGAACGTGCAATAGATTATTCAACAAATGAACGGACTCTTTGTTAGTAGTGAGTTTCGGTGGAGATTGGGAACACCTGGCGTGCTAAATAGTGCTGTGCAAGCGTTTGTCGATAAATTTAAATTTAATTTTTCGTATTTTTCAATATTATAGTTATTTATGTAGTTAGTCTGTACTGTAGTGAAATAAAAATAATAATAAAATAATAATACATTTGTTGCAGTAACTAATAAAGTAGGATATGATGAAATTGGTTTGAATATCCTTTGAAGCATACTTTGCAAGAGAATGTCTAAATTAGGACATCCTCCTCTATAATTATTCTCATGTGTGATCATTATATCATTAGTTTTAACTAAAACAACATATCACTTAATTAAGTTGTATTAAAAAAACTAAAAACTAAAAGATCCAATAAAACAGTTTTAATATGACATTTATATATGTGTCTGTCAGATTAAGCATTAAAATGGTACTTACCATTAAAATTAAGTAAGAATCTGCTAAATAGACTGACACCGTTCTAGAGAAAAAGCTAATTTAATATGATATTTTGTCATAACGCGTCTTAGTCCCTCTACGAATTTGGTACAACTAACAATAATGTTATAAAACAATAAACAATATACTACTTTTTCAAAAATTCATTAATGTACAATTATTACGGATCAAAGTTTATAGGTTTAGAAGATTTGTATAGGTAATCACTGAACTAATTTTGATAAAACTTTGTCAAAACCATTGAATAGCTTGAACTTGGGTGCATATTATCTGCACAAGGATAACTATATGCCTTAGTTACCATTCTGAGTGTAATTTTCAATATTGTTACGTAAACTGAACATAAAATAAAAATGTTTGTTGTCACGCAGAGTTTTATGTAATTATCTATCGATATAAACAAAAATAAATAAATAAAAATAGCCTGTATTTTCCACTACAGTTTTAACTTACTTACTGCAATTTAACTTATCGATATATGGCTTATCGATACTGCAGCCCAACACTTAGCAATAGACCCGTCCGATCGTAAAACTGTGCTACAAAGGAATTCCTTCGCCCAGACTTAATTTTCGAATGGAGATTAAAAATGTGTTTATTAGTTCGCAAATTCCAAATATGGCAACGCCTTTATAAATGAAATATTATTGTAACATCACAATAATATTTCTATGTAATATTATATGTTATCTATAGACTAAGTGATTTTATGGGGGCACTTTTTACAATGCCCGGACAATAGTCAAATCAGGCTACGTACTACTATAGGCTACTTATAGATTAATTTTATTAAACGCGTTGCAATATTCATCCAATTCCGTTCAGCCGTTTTTGCGTCATTGAGTAACAAACATACAAATTGTGTTTCCGAGCTCATATAACCTAAATATTTTCAAAGTTCGAGTGAATATCTTCTGGGTGAGCACGCTCCATCTCAGGCCTCATCTTTCTTACACGGCTAGATGCTGACTAAGAGCAAACCCATCACTAATTATAAAACAAAGTCCTCCGCCGCATCTCTGTCTGTGTATGCTTAGATCTTTAAAACTACGAAACGGATTTTACTGTGGTTTTGATGGATAGAGTGGTTTTCGAGGAAGGTTTTAGTATATAAATTACAAAGTTACGCGGCCGAAGTCGCGGGCAGCAGTTAATCTCTAATAAAAAGAAATTGTATTTGTCAGCTCCGACACACGTCTGGACTCCTTACGAGCGATTATAAAATTTAAATTTTCTCAATTCGAACACGCCGAAAGATTGTTCTTTTTTAAAAATAATATTGTGTAGATGGCTACAAATAAAGTTGGCGCAATATCTATGAAACTTCAGATACAGGGCGTCCCACGACTATGCCACATGGAGGGAAAGTACCTCGAATATTGTAGATGGAACATTTTACTGAAAGAAGACTTAATTTTAATTTAAAAAACAATTTAAACTGCATTCATAGATTTTTAAATAATTACATGGTTGAACCGGGAATCGAACCCGCTACACGAGAAAAAAAATTACCCCGTACCTTTATCATACCGATCGAAAGGCTTCATCATAAGGATTATTTTTTGCTAAATAACATAGTGTCAGAAATAAAAGGAAGAACATGAATTTTAACATTCATATTTTATTTATTTAGATTAGAAAAAAATTAGAAAAAAAATAAAACGTATACTTATATTTTATTTTTTTCTAAATTTTCATCAGAGAATATAATATGTAGCTGTAGACACCAGTAATTGGTACGTAAATGTAGACGTGTTTTTATAACTTGTAAATGTGTTTTGGATAATTTTAATGTACTGTGTCTCAATAAAATAAAATAAAATATTCTAAAATATTTTAAAAAATAGAACGTAACTAACTGTAACGCATAATATAACGCATTCGTGTAACCATTCTGATTTTACTCCCATAAATTTTCATACCACAGGGTTTTATATCTATGCAAATCGATTCTTAAGGAGTAAACTCCATTTAAAAAAAACGTGACATTCCTTACTAAAATGGTGGTCTTCTGAGTAGATAGTTTTTAAAGATATGCAGCGCCGATCGATAGGCCTTACAACAACGCTTCGCAAAAGTGTTACCAGTTTAAAAACATTTCAAACTCCCATCACATTTTTTTGCATATTCAACAGCGGGAACACACGCAAAAACTTATAATTCACTTTTGTAATTTAGCGTAACCGAAGAATATATTAATATTTTGCAACAGAGTAATTTCAAAGGCAACTTTAACTCGGGACTCACTAAGGCGTGAGCGTAGTGAATCGCACATCTCCATTGTGATCGGACTTGAAAAAAAAATCAACATTCCAAACAGTTTTAGCGACGTTTTATTCTTGATTTTGATGTGAAATATGTGTCTTTTTTTATTAAGTCAAGGCAGCGCTTGGCCGCGATCTCACTTGGTGTAAGGTGCAGATGCGGGGAAGGTGGACCACGCTTACCCGAGATCTAGGGTAAACAGGTTTGAGGAAACAGGCAGGCAATGAGTTCTACTCCTTAGCAGTTCGGACAAGTAAGGTGGAACTGTAACGCTTCGTGCGTGACCGAGGAACATCAACAACGAAGGGATGAAACTCCTCTCCGCGCCTCGTGGTCCGCAAGTGGAATTTTCTTGATAATAATAATAATAATAAAACGGTTTGATAGCCAAGAGCCTCGACCAACACCTCGAGAGGCTCTCACTAGATGGCTGGGTCAAGGGACAGATACAGAAGGCGGTACTTGTTGACACGGCACGAATTGTCAGGAGGTTCCTCACTCTGGAGCCCTAAGCACCGGTAGCTTGGCCTTGCCCCGCTACCTGCGGACTACTAGTTATAAGATTTTTTTTTATAATATTTATTGTCCTTGTATAATTATTTATTATAAAAAAATTTGAATTAATATTGAAAATAAATATATTTGATGTGAATAATAATAAATAAAATATAATAAAAACCATTTTATATTCCTCCACCAAAATAATGCGAAAAATTATGATATTGTGTAACGTGTTCAGTCGGGCTGACTGAAACACCCTTTTTTTTTTTTTTTTTTTTTTTTTTTTTTTTTTTTTCCGTGGGAAAATCTGCGATCCAGATCCCCACCGACTATGGGGGGATCGGTGGGGTATGTGGGACTTCTACCCACTAAAAACCCACGGTGTTTCTTCGCGCCGTCTATGGGCGGAGGATAGGGGACGCTATAACACGCTACCGTCTCCCCCGCCAGACGCAGCCCGCACACATTGCGGGCCCCACCTCGATTAGGCGCGGAGTGTGACCTCCGCGCAGTGAAGAGACGCACCGGAAACACACAGCACGTCTCCCCTCGTTGCCCGGTGTTGTGAATACGGCGGACGACCCCATGTCCGCCGTACCCAGGCGAAGCGGCAATTGCCGCCCATTTTCACCTCTCGCAGCGGGCAGTCAGCGAGGGGCTTCACTTCTGAAGCACCCCATAACCTCTTATCTGCGGCACAACCTACCGCAGAGTTAGAGGCCGCTTCCACCTGAAATCCTCGGATAACCCCTGCTCGTGTGGCCGCTCATCTCTACGGTATTAAGGGTGGGCGGCCCAAAGGGGTGTCCACCTGACATTTCCTCAGCAATCGCGGCAGCCCGAGAAACGGGCTCCACCTCGTGATGCCGTCGCGGAAGAGTTACTAAGCCGGGTCGCGAGGCCGGGTGTTCACTCTTCCGGACGACTGCAGAGGGCGGTTACTAGGCCGGCCCCAGAAACCGGGTCTTCACCACCCTCCACAAAGCCACGATTGCGGTACTCTGCCAGGCGGTCCTTCCCTGCCGCAGAGCTCCGTCTTCGCGTGCGTTGCCCGACTACCACTGAGCGACGGAGCCATCCGAGAAAATCCGCCCGCTGCGACCCGCGCCGGTCTTCGTGCGCAGAACCGAGACCCATACCTCGGCCCGACGTACAAGGACCGGGGGTGCCAACTCTCACTGGCCAACACCCGCGAGGGCCGAGTACGGCTCCTCGGCCCAACGAGCGGTGACCAGTGAAGCTCCAACGGACAGTTGGAGCCTCCAATCTGATGCTCCGCCACGAGCTCCGATAATCGGAACCCGCTCGGAGCACGCGCTCGTGGGTCTTCTTTGTTCCCCAGCGACAATCCGATCAGCCAAGCCAAGGCCGGTGACCCCACCGGCCCCTGCAACCGTCCGGATTGCCGAGGGTTAAGCCCCCCCACCACTGCACGGTCGTGACCCACTTAGGGGGGGTGACTGAAACACCCTACTCACCGACGTCGGAACAGTCAACAGAGCATGAGATTGAGAGAGAGGAGATGGGTGGAGTTTTCTCCTCTTTTCTCACTCTTTATTCCCAGGGCGCCTACCACGAAGAGTCCTACTGATCAGGGAAGAAGCTAACAAAAAAACCAAGTTTGGAAACTACTTACACTTTATTAGGAACATACAAAATATTTACACCATACAAAAGACAATACCTTAGTCCTAGTCTTAGCCTATACTTATTCTAATCCTATCTATATACAAATCAGATTGGAGTACAGTCTGGCTGTTGTTCCTTCTCTCATCAATGATTAGGAATGGTTTAGATACTATCTCTCTTTAAAAAGACACTTTCACTTGCACGCTGTAGTATGCAGTCACAACAAATAGACAAGGGGGTACCTTATGCAAAAGATGGCCGTCGCTGTCGCCGCCGAGGTTATGCGGTGCGGAGGGTGGACGCAGTAGGGTGCCTCACCATCCAATGCCACCAACCACACCGTCGACCTTCGGGACCTCACGCAGCTACTGTAGATTGCTGGCAAGCCTCTCAGCAATCACTTATGTGACCGTTACAATATCGTTGCCTTGGAAATGCAAATTTGTTGGAGACGGAATTCGTCACCAACACCAACCGCTGCAAACGATGCTTGCTCAGCTCCAATCAAAAAATAAATTTCTAAAATTGCTACGCAGCTATGGGGCTTTGACAATCTGTCTTAAAATCTGATTTCCTTGTTAATGCGACCGTTCGGTTTCAGATCTGATGACCAAGAGTGCGATCTCTTTTTCCCTCACCAACACTTTCCTTTTCTTTGTTTTTAATAAATTTCTTCGCACCCCCCGGATGCGAAAAATAGCTACTTTGACAAGCGCTCATAATGTTGCCTTTTACTCTTTAGATGTCGCTTTCAATCGATTCCATAGACTAATTTCATAGATATCCATAGATCATGGGTCGCACCACTATTAATGCTTCCCCTCCACTATAGAGTACGCTAGTGTAGATTACGGGGATCTGATCATTCCCGTAAGATACGCTAGATGGAGCTAAATAATACTTATTTCTTAATCACAAATTATTTATTATGATAATATTTTAATGAATCTATTTTTTATACGTTACAATTGAAGTTAAAAAAAATCTGATCTTAATTGGTCCAAACGTTTGCGAGCTAGATTCCATACACGTCAAACTTATAACACCCGGTTTTAGCTTCGGGTGTCGGGGGTAAACATTTTTCTCTAAAAATGCCAATGTAATTCAATAATTGGAATGTCTATTTTTAAAAAATAATAATCTTGTTATTGAATAATAAAAGGAAAAAATTAATTAAAGGTCTAAATAAAAAAAATAACGGATCCGAAATGGATAAAGCCAATAGGCACAGCCCGTTGGTGTTTAATTACTAAATTAGAATAGAAATTGGATTTCAACCTTTGGCTCTTTGAATGATTCCGTTTTGGTGATCATTCAATTAAGTTACAAATTACTGGCTTCGGGTTTTGGAAGCTATTTTGTTAAATAACTTGTGTGTAATTTATTTCCTTGATAGAATTATTATAATACCTAGACTAGCGTTGAAAAACATCTGAGATTTTTTTTTATTTTATCTATAATAGTACTAATATTATAAAGAGAGAAGATATGTATGTTTGTATGAATAAACTCAAAAACTACTGGACGAAATTACAAAATTTGGAAATTCTTTCACCCATAGAAAGCTTAATTATCAGCGACTAACACACAGAGGCGTCTTTACCTAGTGTGTGGGGTGTGCGATGCACCAACACCTACGGTGCACACGGGCGCAGCGGTGCTAGGGGCGCCAGCCGCGTCACTCTCAATATAAGTAGTCACTGAAGACTAGGTCTAGGTCGCAAAAAATTGCACTGTTTTGATTTTTTCCAATGTTGTTAGGATAGATACCAATAGTCTA
Source organism: Synanthedon tipuliformis (assembly GCA_947623395.1). Classification (NCBI taxonomy): domain Eukaryota; kingdom Metazoa; phylum Arthropoda; class Insecta; order Lepidoptera; family Sesiidae; genus Synanthedon; species Synanthedon tipuliformis. Next base: position 4,134,012 of record OX392433.1, read on the forward strand.
TAACCAAGTTTGCAGTTTCGAAAGAACTGTACTGCACGGTGCTCGAAAAACCTCGAAATTTTCAGAGATTTTTCAGCGTTTGGCTTATTTATAACTCCTACAAAATTAGCTACAATTTGAGTGCAGGGGAAGGGGGGTGCTAGGGTAATGATTGCACACGGGCGCTGCATGAGCTAAGAGACGCCTCTGCTAACATAGGCTATATTTTATAAAGTTAAGCGGGCGAAGTCGAGTGCAACAGCTAGCATCTTTATCGCTGTAACGACGGTGGCGCCGATTGATTTATATTTTTACATAATCCTTCGGAAACTTAAGATTTTTTCAAGATAAAACGTATCCTATATCCTAATCCAGGTAATAAACTATCTGTGTGCCAGAATTCATCCAAATCTGTTCGGCCATTTTGGGTGATTAAGGGCCGGTATTTCAACTGTTAGGTACTATATTCTAAGGAATAAAATTTAAGTGGGGCTTTACTACTTTACTAATTTACTATAGCGTATTTCAACTTTTACTCAACACAAAAACGTTCTTGAGTAAGCTTAGCTTTGTGGTAAAGTGAAGCTTAGTTAAGTGTTAGACTTAAGTAAAGACTGAAATACCGGCCCTAAGTAACAAACGTCCAACATATTAATATTAAATTAAGTTAAAGTTAAAAAAAATCGGTCAATTTTGAAGTACATAAATATAATTTATAGCCAATGGAAACCTACCAATCGGTAACCGTTGCGAACAGCAGCCACGCTGTAATAGCGTTATCATGCAAATCACTACTCATCGCCCTTCGATTTTCGATTTACGGATAAGATAAGCACAGTGCTTAAAATTGTTGTTCCTTTTTTCGCACTGGTGCTGTTTAGTAAAGGGAATTTAAATGTACCCCATTATATGAGAAATATTTTTGTATGCTCACTATTGTTATATTGTATTAATAATTCAATCGAATTCGTAAGTTTTTTTAACCAATTTTTTATTAACTAGCTGGTGCCCGCGACTTCGTCCGAGTTCTGGATGAAAGGTAACCCTACGTCCTTTCTGGTGTCCCAGACAACGTGTATGCAAAATTTCATGGTGATCGGTCAGTGGTTTTTGCGTGAAAGCGTAACAAACAAACAAACTCACATTCACATTTATAATATTACTAGCTGACCCGGCAAACGTTGTTTTGCTAAAAAATAAAATAAAAAATTGTTTGGGGTGGACCACCCTTAACATTTAGGGGTATGAAAAATAGATGTTGGCCGATTCTCAGACCTACCCGATAAGCACACAAAATTTCATCAAAATCGGTCCAGCCGTTTCGGAGGAGTTTGGCAAGAAACACTGCGACACGAGAATTTTATATATTAGATAAATATTTTAACACCTAAGTAAAAGGGGCGCGGACGGAGTCGCGGGCAAAAGTTAGTCTTTTATTTTAATATAATCTGTAATTTTAACACGTTTTTCATCCGAACTAATTCTATAGTTCGACACAGAACTTCGAATGCTAATTTTCGCCTCATCTATCAATTTTGACGCTTCCAAAAACCTATAATTTATTTAATAAAATCGCATTAAAATCTCCAAGATCTTTTTGTGCAAGAGGATATATAATTTTATCGCAATATTTTAACACAGAAAACGGCCGTCGATTGCGTTTATCGATAATACATCTAAATTCATTATAGCTTTGGGCGAAATGTGGTTATCAAAGTGTTTTCCAACAGGCTTACACTGTGTTTTAAAAAGTTATACGCCTTGTAGAAAGCTACACAATACTTTTATATAATTATCTAGTTAAGAAATTTACTTAGGCACATGATATTGACGGTTTGACCTTCAACGTTTATATCAAATCTATATGTCGTCGGCACATCGTAGAATTGGGCATATCATGATATTCCTGGGCAGATCATATTTTTCTTAAAACTGAAATTATTTCAAATTTATTTCCATGTAAACCTAACAAAGCTCCTCCTTGCTTTGTTTCGCACCTATTTTTGATTTTTGGTGAAAGATTTTTGATTTCCTACTTTACGATCTGCCCACGACATATACATTTTTAGTATTTAGAGTTTGTTTCCACCTTAAAATGGATTTTTTCTTTGTTTCAGCGGCCATAGAGTCATTGCACGCGCCGACTGGGGGCAGCGTAGAGTTGCCCTGTGACGTCACGCCAGTGTTGCCAGACGACAGAATGGGTTTAGTGATTTGGTACAAGCAAGGTCACGACATACCCATATATTCGTGAGTATATCTTTAAGTTTTATCTTACCTAATAGTACAAGTTTCAATCGTTAAAACGAAAATAAAGTCTGATTGATCTCCTTTCAATATTATTTATTTATTTATAATTTTAACAATTTTAAGGCTAATAATATAATACATGTAAAATTATATGCACAATACGAGAAAGAATTAATGAAGCTCAATGTTGCAATAGTAATCAATCAATCAATCATCAATACTAATAATAATAATAAATCTGTAAGTGTTGGTATTGTATGTATGTATTTATGTATGTATGTTTATCCTCCATAACTTAAACGAATTAACTGATTTTCATTAAACTTGGTAGATAAAAATTTAGACATACGGGACACAGGATAGGATACTTTTTTTCAAGCGGGCGAAGTAGCGGGCGCCAGCTAGTGTAACATAAATGTTTAGCTTATGAAGCTTCTATTTACGGGTTACGCTGAGTAATTTATCTTAGGTATTTCCGCGTCTCAAACGTCGATGTGCTCCACACCTTAATCCCATCGGCTGTCGTGCCACAGTCTTCTTATCCAGGATTGGCCCACTTACACTCAAAAAGCGCCGCAACTCTTAACATTAACTGATGCTGTGTACATGCTTGCTTAAGCATTCGTCTAAGTTTAGACAATGCACGTTTCCATTTGTACTTAAATATTACCATGGACTAATTACTAAGTAAGAGAGGATAACATGAAGGTTTGGATGGAACAAAAATATAAAATGTGTGTGTGTGTCAGCTCCGACGCACGACTGGAGTTTATTCCTTACGAACGATAAATAAATAATTTAAAAAAATATAATAAGAATAATAATATATTAATATGTATTGAAGCATATTGTAGCCTGTAACGCGTAACGTGAGACATGTGAAATTTTATTTTACTTCCATAAATTTTGATACCCCGGGCATTCTTAGGAAGTACTTAAACTCCAATAATTTCATATCTAGTACGATTAATTTTATTTCTAAAATGTGCACAATTTGTGACGTTTTCGCCCGTTGAATTCTTGTACCTAATTGAAAAATTGTTAAATTCTTAAACACGCAATAAAAGACGCAGTCAAGGAAAGAATTCGAATAACTCAATTCAAGTAAGGAAAATATTTTATTTCGAGAAATAAATATAACATTCAGAACCGTCTATGTCTAGATGTCTAGCGTATTTTAAATTTTGTATTTTATATTAAAATGAAGTGAGAGAGATGAGAATGATATAACAAAACTTAGAATTGTAGCCAAGTTGAATTTTAACACTGTATATTCACGTGTATATCTTTATATACATATAAAAATTACGTGTCACGTTGTCTGACGCCAACGAACTCCTAAACTACTGAACCGATTTTGATAAAACTTCCAACTATGTGTAACCGCCTTCCCCTTTCTTCCATCGGACATACAGACGTACGGCTGGCTACCATCCTCATCTTGTCGAAATCCCTCCTTTTCGGACCAAGCGCTTTGAAACATCCTTTATAATGCGCACTGCCAGGGTTTGGAACTCCCTGCCGGCGTTTGTATTTCCGAGCACATATAACCTTAATCTTTTCAAGGTTCGAGTGAATAGGCATCTTCTGGGTGAGCTCGCTCCATCTTAGGCCTCATCCTTGCCACGTGGCTGGTTGTTGGCCAAGAGCAAACCCATCCCTAATAAAAAAAATTAAAAATTTGGTCCCATTTAAAAGATGGGATAGTTTTAATTTAGAACCCGTGAGCGTGTAGCTACTATGTATATATATGTAGAAACATATATAAATCTGAAGTGAAGGCGTTAGAATAGATAAAAATACAAGCTTATGTGCTTAGATGCTTCTATAAAAACAAACACCCTTCTTAAGGTGATTCTATCACAATAACTTCACAGTATAATCTACTCGACAGAATACAATCTAACTCTTCTGACCAACAATTAGTTTGACTTATTCTGAAAAAAAAATCGTTCGTTACTAATGTTTAATTTTATTAGTAAAGTATCTCAATATTTAACTAAATAAGGTTTTATTAGTTTATGATTATTAGAAACATTTTAATAAATACTGTACCTTTTTGAATAGCTCAAATTTAGAAAATAGGTACTTATATATTTTTCGTATATATGTAATTATATCCTAAAAGAAATTCATTTCACCAATTTCTTTAAGAGTATACGATTTTCTAACACAGCTCTAGAATTTTGATGAAAAATTAAATGTTTTCATCAAAATTCTAGATTACAGTAATTAAAATAAACTGCTGCTTATTTAGTTATACGGTGGCATTGACGTCTCGCACAATATAATGAAAACAAGGCACGTAATCGTTAAGGAGGTGCCACGGTGCCACCCTCTATATAAGGTTACCTCCACTTTGAATATCGGATTAGTATTAACGATCCATCGTCCCAAGGAAGCACTCTATATATATATTTACAACGTATCTCATTTTGTAACACATTCGTCCTTTTCTAATTTAACTAGCCAAACGACTGTTCGAGTGGACTTCATCTAAAGATATTGAATATATCTATACTAATATTATAAAGCTGAAGAGTTTGTTTGTTTGTTTGTTTGAACGCGCTAATCTCAGGAACCACTGGTTCGAATTGAAAAATTCTTTTCGTGTTGTATAGATCATTTATCGAGGAAGGCTTTAGGCTATATAACTTCACGTTGCGACTAATAGGAGCGAAGAAACAGTCGAAAATGTGGAAAAAACGGGGAAAATTATCTTTGAGGGCTTCCGTTGCGTGCGCTGCGAAAACCGTTCGAGATACCCAAATGATTCCCAAAATAACTAGGTATTCCACGCGGACGAAGTCGCGAGCACCAGCTAGTAACTTTATATACAAGTAACTGTTGCACGCGACTTAGTCCTTTATAAAAGTTTAGGTTAGGTAATGTTTAGTTCAGTTTAGTTTAGTGTTTAGTTTAATAATACATAATGTACAATACACACATCGATGAATACACACAAAGGCATCACTAACATAATCCTAATAAATGAACACACATAAAATGAACCTGGCAGTCGTGAAAACAGAATCGATGTAATATTTTCTCGATGTGCGAGTATATCGAATAACGTCTAATGCATCGACAACCAATGTACTGATACACATATTTATACCCCAATTCAAAGGAGGTAGCGTTTTTGAAACTATTGCAGTTTACTCCTTAAGAAATATATATAACTAGCTGCTGCCCGCGACTTCGCCCGCGTAACTTAGGTACTTATAAACCTTCCTCGAGAACCACTCTACCCATTAGTGAAAACCGCATTAAAATCCGTTGCGTAGTTTTAAAGATCTAAGCATACAAAGGGACATAGGGACAGAAAAAGCGACTTTGTTTTATACTATGTAGTGATAAGCCCGTGGTATGAAAATTTATGTGTAATATCATTCGTATTTATTAAATTGTTTAATTATTTATTTATCGTTCGTAAGGAGTAAACTCCAGTCGTGCGTCGGAGCTTACACACACACACACACACACACACACACACACACACACACACACACACACACACACACACATTTAACACCCGACACAATAACGTCGAATTAATATAAATATAACATAATATTTTGTATTTATTATTTAATTTTTTTTATATAATATAATATCTTAAGTTTCCGCTCGGTCTCATAACTTGGAGCAAGCTAAGACGAATGCAAGCGCTAAGTGCAATGGACAAGGCTCACAAAGTGCTCCAGCAAGTACGTTCTACCGGGTTAGGGTAAACGTTACACATGTTAGTACTACGGGAGCGCAATCTGAAATAGGTGTATCGTATTGTTTATATCAGGCCGAGGATGTGAATTGTGAACCGGTGTATTCTATTTCAAATGTGTTTGTACTTTGTATTGGGACATATCTATATATGTATATATAACTTCGTTGTGTTGGTTGGTTTGTGTATAACGCAAAAACTCGAAAACTAGCCAAAGGATTGACTTAGATTTTTTACATAATATGCAATTAGCACCAAGGATTGATAAGTCTATATTTTTCGTAATAATATAATTTAGATCGCGAAAAAAATAGCTTTTTTTATGGCGCCAACTGCCGAAAGCGAGAAGAACTAACTCGTCATCTAGGACCGCTGTCAGATTTAAAGTAGTAGTTAGCCGTTTTCATGGCAGCCGCTGACTGTTGAACGTTAAAGAAAACCACAGCGAAGCGTGCTAGGGCTCGCCTAGTTTTTTTATACTTTTCCAATTAAGAAACGTTTAAGAATAGTTTCTCATAGTTACTAAAAGCTTTCTGATGAGATGATATTGTACTCTCTTTTTCGAGTGTTCTCTTTTACTAGGCCTTCTTACCCCTTCGGTGGTCTTGGGGGAGACTGCCGCCCGTAGTAGGCCTTTTTTTTTTTTTTTTTTTTACAAGATGAATCCATCATGGATACCCACCGGCCTGGGGACAGACCGGTGGGTTATGTCGGACTCCTGCCCCGAGGTGGTATTGGGGAAGACTTACCGACTAAACCTCTTGGCGTCCTCCGCGTCCGCTATGAGGCGAAGTTGCGAGGGCGGACGAACACTCTTCCGCAACTCCGCCGCGGGTGTCCGTAACCGGGCACTGCTCATTGGGACGGCGCACCCGAACTGCCAAAGTGCGCCGTGCCTCTCAGGATGAAGCGGGCGGTAGAGTCCCCATCTACCGCCCTAGTCCTGTCAGGGATCCAGATGGCGAGCGTACGCCAGCCGCCTGCGTCCAGTTCGTCGGCGACGGAGAGGATGGGATAGGACGTCGTCCTCCCGTTCTCTCTCCGCCGCCTCCTTCTGCGAGATAACATCCTCGCAGAAGTATTGCGTCACTCGCCAAGCGACTCTGCTGCCGACCATAGCTTTTACTACGGCCGGCAGAGAGAGATCCAATCCAATGGTCGCAGCGAGCTCAGTTCGCTGCGCCGACCATCTAGGGCACTCCGCAAGAGTGTGCTGTGCGCTGTCCTCAGCGCAGGCACACGAATGACATTCTGGAGTTGGCTCCCTACGAGCCACCCGGTGGAGATAGCTCCCGAAACAGCCGTGTCCCGAGAGCACCTGCACCAGGCGGGCCCGTAGTAGGCCTGCGTACCTCCACTCTCGGGTACGACGGGTTCTGACAGGGTGTGCTCCCTCCCGCATTGGATAGCCGTGGCGGGGCACCGAAGTCGTGTAATTGTGTCCCCATGACCCCGTCCATCAATGGCCGCGGTAGAAAGAAAGTCGTTGGGTTTGAGCCGGTAGGAATCCGGCATAACCCCGCAGTGTCCCCTTCACTGCCGGGTATCCAAGAGGATTTCCCAACATTAAAAAAACCCTTACAAGGTATATTTTACCTTGAATTTCTTAAAACCCTTAATGTCTGAAGACAAAGTTTTTGTGATTTTTTTTAGAATAAGAATCCTATTATTTTTTATTTCATTTATAAAGATAATTTAAAATTGGTGAACCTCACAATGAAATACTTTCGCGTACTAAGAATGACTCGATAAAAACACGTAACTAACTTCGAAAACTAAGCCAGTAAAAAGTTTCAACATAAACGCAGACAATTTGCAGTTTTATTCAATTCCTAACTGTGAAAACAAATCGTTTAAAACTTTTATTTTCTACCGCCATTTTACTATCAATTACTCTGACTTTGTTTTTAGGAAGAGAGAGTAAAAAAGATTTTATTGGTACGCGTCAGACGTACGAGTAACATTTAATGTGGAATTGATTTAACTTTCCTATTAACTTTCGCATAAATATATTAGCATAGATAAATGATTGGTCTCGCTGCGCTCGACTAGATACCGCCGTCGTACTTGTAAAATGCGGCATAAAATAGTACGCCGAATTCGGCGTACCCGAGCCAGTCACACTGCAAACTGTCTGTGATGTGTACGTGCCGAATGTTTTATTAAATTTTAGGCATAATAAAATACCAGTTTGCGTAGTGAAACTGTAAAAATATAATAAAACTGGGTAAAAAGTGATAAATAAAAAAAATAGTGTGATTTTTTACACACACTAAAATAAAAAGTTGCCACATTTTCGGAGCCATTGCTTTTGTATAGCACTATCTAGTTGAGCGCAGCGCGACCAATCCATTATCTTTGTATATTAGTTAATTTAATAAAAAAAACGTGATATACACAATATCGATAGAGTTAATTCGTTTAAGAGTTATGGAGGAACATACATACATACATACATACATACATACATACAGACAAACACATACCTACACTTACAGATTTATTATTAGCATTGACTAGCTGGCGCCCGCGACTTCATCGTCGTGACAAATCTTATTAGTATTGATTGATTGATTGATGATGATTTTAAGCCTTTCGATATTGGAGTGTTTATAATCGCCAGAAATGTTGCCAACTTTATGCCATCTGGTGGATAGAAGAGGAAAAAGAAGTATCCATGTAGGTATTTAAGATTTACGTGGATTTAAGAGGAGATAAAGGTATCCGCGGATCCACATGTGGAGCCAAGCTGTGGATCCAAATGGAAGGAGGCCATATTTGAGTGGTAGGCCGTACTGTAAACACAGTACGGTCTGCCACTCAAATATTGTACAAATATCTTCAATCCATTGCCTAATTGATACATTGTCAAGAGTTCAAGACGTAATGCGACTGGGATTCTTGACCCTTTTAACTTATAATACTTAGTAACCGACGATACACAACTTAAAATACCGATGCAGGATCTGTTTAAAATGATCTGTCATTTCTAACCGCCTGTCGATCGATTGCCTTTGCCGCCTGTCAGTTTAAAAAAAAAAAACAAAATTCTCAATCATAGCTTACAGTCACTCGTGATGAAGAGATTTGAGCGGCGAATAAAACGGATATCTATGTTAGTGTCGTGTAAAGGGTAGGGCACACTGTCGCGTAACTTAATGCTTAATCTTAAATACAATCTTAAGCTGATGCATTATCTATACGAACAGTATTTTACAGTAATATTGAATAAAACAATTTAGTCTAAAATATTTTTTTGGAAAAACTAATATCAAAGCAACATTTTTAATTGATTAATAGGTTTTTATTGCAAAAAAAATGTATTAAAAAATATTAATAAAAATATTATTTTATTAATTTATTTAAATAAATTACAATATAATTACTAAGTACATATATGAATTTACAATATTTACAAACTATAACTAAATAAATTATACCTAAAAACAAAATTCAATACAAAAATGGACCCCGCGGCATTGTACCGAGGACGCTGGCAGCATTTCCTCGTTGAATGGCCAAACTAATACGTTGGCCGAGGAAAGCGCCAGCTCTTCGATCTCCCGTCGCATCAACAAGCCTCTTCGAAATGTCTTTGAAGAGGCCCATTGCTTCAGGGCCCCACGGACCGAGTGTCTCAACCCCGAACGGTATAAAAACATATTCCGCGCCGAGACCACTATATTTAAGGATTTTACCCCTTTCAGCCGCCTCTGCTGCGGCTGCTACCTTTGTAGATGTTCCATGGAGATGCGAAGGGGCTAGTGTGTCTACACAGATAGCATCCCACACCAGCACTCTACCCAATCTCCATGGAATTAGAGACATAAATAAATAATTTAAATAAATAGTTTCTAGGCTTTTTTTGTATGATTTTGCAACAACAAATTAAAATAAACTTTATAGGCAGTCTGCAAGTAATTTTATTGTTTTTAAATGCTCTAATTATTCAGATCTACTTACTTACTTAAGCGTTAATAAACTGTAGTTAAGGGTCTTATTAACCTATATAAATTAAAAATCATGTTTTCATAAGTGACAAATTACCCAATAAATGAACCGCAAGACATTGGTTTTTGATGGATTTCGTATAGGCACAAATAATAACATAAATTATATATTCATTGGAAATAATGTAAGTGGGTATTATAAGGGAGCACAAGGTGTGCACTGGCCCTTATATTATAGAATATTTTGTCGGCATATTTGAAATGCAATATCGGGTGTTGACAGTTGAATAACTATTTTAACTTATTAACATTACTTATTTCGTTACAGTTATTTTTAACGTATAATAGCGTCGTTACTAGTTATTTAGATTATGCTATGTTATTACTAAGTCTTTGAATGTATTAATCTGGCGTTTATATGATTATTTATGAAATTATTAAATTAAATTTATTGATAGAATAAAATTCGAACAATTTTGAAAATAATTATACGATCATAATTTAATTTTGTAATGTATATATTTTATGATAGAAGACTTAATTCCTATGATCGTTAATTAATAAACCACATACCGTCATCAATCAAGTGTAACCGTCGTCAGCCTGCCCGCGGCCTAATAGGCTATTGATAATGTTGCAATAGAAAATACTAGCTGGTGCCCGCGACTTCTACCGCGTTCTGGATGAAAGGTATGCTATGTCCTTTCTAGTGTCCCAAACAACGTGTATGCAAAATTTCATGGTGATCGGTTTGCGTGAAAGAGTTACAAACATCCATACAAACTTTCGCATTTATAATATTACGCTGAAACTGAATCTATCTAGCGCTATCTAGAAACTGATATACGGATTATATCAGTTTCTAGAACGCTGGTCAGTCGAATGAATTCAAAGGATAAGTACAATCTATATTTTAGTAATATTATAAAGCTGAAGAGTTTGTTTGTTTGTTGAACGCTTAATCTCAGTAACTACTGGTTTGAATTGAAAAAATATTTTTTTGTTGGATAGTCCATTTATCGAGAAAGGCTTTAGGCCAAAATATAACATTTTAAACACGGACGAAGTCGCGGGCAATATCTAGGATTAATATATTTGAGAAAAGACGTTTTCTTAAAGTTTAGATTGTGGTTTTAATTTAATTGGCCTTTCTTAATAATTATTATCATTGATAATATATAATCACATTTTTGTCTCCAGATTGGATACCCGTGAAGGGGTCACCTCCCACTGGTCGGATCCGTCGACCCTCGGCAGTAGAGCAACATTTCGGAGTGACACCACACCAGCCGTATTGGTCTTGACGAAATTAAGGTAATTAGCGCTATAGGTGCTGCAAGTTCGCCACTAGAAACCTTAGTATAAGGGATTAGAAAAAGAGAGAGAAATGGGCTCTAGCGTCCTTCACTCAATAAACGAAACACAACAGCACACATGGTGGTAGCACAGCATACTTATTTCATACAGTAGGCTTGATTTTGGGCGATACCGCCGCCTGTGTAGGTATTTAAAAATTACGGAAGGGTTGACACAAATTAAGTAATATAAAATGTGCTTAAGTACCTTTCTTCATCGTGCGGAAATTGATGAAAGCTTAGTTCTTTATTTATGCGAGATAAAGATTTGCACGCACTTACAGCACATGCCGTATGCACCATTTTGATTTATATAATAAATTAAAATCTGAAAAACGCGATAGCCCTAGAATATTTATCCCAAGCTACTAAAAACGACGTAGTATGCAGCTTGGGCACGTCCTACCCGCGCCTCACCCCTCACGCCCCGCACGATTGCCCTTTCTAGACGTCTCCGTCGGCCTACTGTATGAAATAAGTATGCTGTGGTGGTAGTATTTCACAGTGGTCTTCAGTTACTGCCACCAGACGGCAGGAATTTTAACGTTATGAAATCCTTTTTAACATTGTCCTCTACACTGCCGGGTAGAGTAGGGGCAGACTCTACACTCCAAATAGCCGGCAGTGTAGGGGACACTGCGGGTTATGCCGGATTCCTAGCAGCTAAAACTAACGAATTTCTAGCGCGGCCGTAGATAGGCAGAGTCGCGGCGAAGTTATGTTATGACACGACGTCGGTGCCCCGCCACGGCTATCCAGCGCGGGGAGGCCTTGGAACAGATTAAGGCAAATTAAGGCACTAGACTTGTCCGATTCTCATTAAAAAAATATTATAATAAAGAATTGGAAACGAATTGTTGTTAAAAAATATGCATTTAAACATTACTCAGGAAATTGTCAAAGCCCCTTTTTGTTAAGTATAAAATATTCGTACAGTAATAATTCCAATATCTCTCTAAGCATTGCTTTTGTAGCGGCTTCATGCCGAAAATGTTTATTCCTTGTAAATATTCTATCAATTTCGGGAACCAATCTAAACATCAAACGGCTTGATTTACGCATGTACCGAATAAGACCGATGGATGCTTGCTTGGCCCAAGTCATAAGAGGAACGCTTTTGAAATAATTTTTTTTTGTGTATTTTATGGCTGCTAAAATTATTACATTTTTTCCTTTTCTTTATAACAACTTGTTAGACAACATAAGATTTTTAAATCGACGTAACATCTATCGTTTTATGTCTTTACATTTTCCTTTTTCTAAATAAATCATTTCTCATTAGAAAAATCATTAATCATTAATCGTCATTTCTCATTAAGTTATATTTCTTAACAACTACAGTTTGTTATTTCATATAATATGTATAGTTATGGATGCAGACTTTACTTTTTCTTTTCATATCTAAGACCACATTTAAGATTTTTCTAAATACTTCCTCATAGCAGCAATACTTTAGAAATTTCAGTAATTACTCATTGACAATGGTCGTTAATAGGATGGACACAGATAAAGCTCGCCTCTTATGACTTGTTTAAATTTGAACAAGAATTTTAAAAGGCGATCGATTCCCAAGCACGTGGAAGTGACGTAGGAGCAGCATATCAAAAGGTTTGCTTTTGTGGTGAAAAAAAAAACTCGTTTTAGTTTTAGGTTTCTTTTCTTTTATAACTGGGAAGTGGGCCAAGAAACTTGATACTTCTTGTGAACTATTCCATGTGGGTTCTCTATAGATCTCGAATCAATTGCGTAATCCCTTTTATTTGGTTTCTATTTATGTTCGAAGGCTTCGTATAATTATTTATTTAGGCGTAAATAAATAACTTTTCATCATTTATTTCAAGATTCATTTATTTATTACTAGCTGGTGCCTGCGGCTTCGTCCGCGTTGCTTAAAAAAATATATAATCAATATAACGACTGACACACAAGTTTGCATCTAAACTTTTTTATTTTAATATTTGTTTCGTGACTGTTATTATAAATGTTTCATCCCATACTGATACGAGTCAAAATAGTTGTGTATTGAAAATAGTGACAATGACGATATTATTAAAAATATATTAAATTAGTTCTAAGGAGGAAGCAACTTTAATTGAAACATATCTTCTTTTTCAGGCCAGAAGACAGCGGCCAGTACAGATGTAGAGTGGACTTCATAAAGTCTCCAACGAAGAATACAAGACTCAATTTAACTGTACTCAGTAAGTAATAAAAAGTTCTACAGACAGCCCATTAATTACTAAACCATTATTGTACTTAAAGTATACTTAAAGGTCGGCAGCAGGATGACTGTCCACCGTCGCTAGGTAACGCCTCTGTTATTTGTGGTTTAAATTAAAGTATGATGCCAAACTTTATAAGGTAATAACTAATAATAAAAGGAACTTCACCTACGCGAGAATACCTACTTTGTGCCAAATCTGGAAAAAGTTGAAGAGATACTTTTTATTGTTATTTTTTTATTATTTTTGAACGCAACTCAAGTCATTATGTCTAAATTATCTAAATTATGTCTTCCTACTGTATAAGTAGAAGGGATTTTTTTGGAAAAATAATTCATCATCATCTCAACCGTAGGACATACACTGCTGTACATAGAAGCCTTTTCCATAATTTTCCAATGAGATCTGACAGAAGCAGTCTGTATCCCGCGTCGACCCCCAGCCCTTACTAGGCCATCAAGCCATCCGAGCAACTAATCAGTTGCTCTAATACTGTCCGAATAGGGTGTCTTCATTCGCCGAAACACACAGCTATTTTTTTCTGGTTGTTTTCTGCAAGGAGGTACTGCCAGGGGATCTGTTCAGTTTATGACTGCGTAACGCAGTGTGTCTATTATTTATCTATATAAATCAGTGTATAAATTGATCTTAAAAGGCATCTATATACTTACTTTAGAAAAGCCTCGTTTACTTATTTACTTACTCTTCCGGATCTTGGCCTCCGACACCACAAGTCTCCAGCAATCCCGGTCCAGAACTATGCCAGCTAACTGGCGCGAGATAGTTTTATACCAGTAAACCTTGTTTACTGGTATAAAACTTATATTGCAATCCACTGCTTTAAACACGTCTGTATCAGGTTATCTACACACAGCCTTATTCCCAGCTAGAAACAACGAGCAGCGGTCGTTTCGTCCCGGCACCCCTGACATTCGAAAAGATTTATACCAACCATTCTGATAACAATCTCTTTTTCGGTGGACTGAGTTATCTACAACATCGTCGCTTGGTTGTTCAATTAAATTGTAATGTAATTATTGTTTTAGACACATCTTGTGATTAAGTGTTTGATTAATTGATTGGATCCACTCTTGATTCCTGCGGTAGTTCTTGACAAGACACTCACGAATTGATTTTGACAATCATTTCGTAACAAAAATAATGTAGTTAGAATTAGATTAATAATTGATCTCGCTGCGCTCGACTAGATACCGCCGTCGTACTTGTCAAATGCGGCAACAAATACTACGCCGAATTCGGCGTACCCGAGCCAGTTTTTACATTTATATAAGACATGTTAGGTAACTATGATATTATAGGTATATATGATCGCAAATGGTACTTACGCTCGATTCATCCATTTGCTCTAAAATATAAATATTAGTATTTAAGTTTGTTATTAATGGGTTTCTATTGTTTACGACTTCAATCCAATTCCCTTACTAGATGTTTACATTTGTCTCGAGATACTTGTGTTGTGATAGACCTATTTCGAACTTTGTTATCGAGATGTTAACAAGAGAACTTTGTTATCAAACTTTGGTTAATTAGATACACTAAGTTTCTAATTTTATAATTTTTTTGTCCGCAGTACCACCTGAAAGATTGATAATACTCAATCAAGAGAACAATGAAGTGCAAGGTGGTGTTCTGGGTCCTTACGACGAGGGAACAGAGGTTAATTTGACTTGTGTCGCAGTTGGAGGTAAGTTATAATAATATTTGTTTATATTGTAATATTGACGACACGATTGGTCTAGTGGCTAGTAACCAACGGCAGCTGTTAACCAAACGGTCGCGGGTTCGAATCCCGCTAAAGGCAAATGTTTATGTGTTAACATTTTACCTTTGTACCTGAGTCATGGATGTTTTTTATTTATAATAATTTTTTTTTATATAAGTCAAGGCAGCGCTTGGCCGCAATCTCACTTGATGTTAGGTGCAGATGCGGCCGAAGGTGGACCACGCTTACCTAGTAGATGCCCATTTACCCTACGTTTGTAATATGTATGTATTTACAAAAAAAGTAATCTATGCAGTATATCAACTGTCTGGTATCCATAATACAAGCATTAGTGCCTTCGTGTGGAACGAGATGGTGCTGTGTTGAATGTGTGTGGATATTTATTTATTTAATTAATTAATTTATAATTTAATACTTCACACACGCTAACTACGGTTGAAAGATTTCTATTGGTCAAAGTATTTAAAATCAATTGTACAGATTGGCCGGACTGCCGACATTCAGACAATGCTAATAACTTCGAAACGGTTGTACCCAAATCAAATGTTGGTGTACGGGTGTAAAAATTCCCATTTCACTCGCATTCCAACGGCGTATGGTGCAATTCATAAGCTTAGAAGAAAAGCAGTATATAAAGACTTAGATAAGAGGTAATCCGTTATTCACTTACCAAAACATTATCACACGAACTGTTATTTCACACGAATCTTGGAATTTCACAGACTTATGACTGATGAAAGTGTGCTTATAATAATTTTAAAACTATTCCCCTTGGAGTAATTTTATGACAATAAAAAATAGTATGTTTTTGTGAAAAACGCAGCTACCAGGGTGAAAATACTTTCAACTTCTAGGAACACTAGTAAACTAGGTTACATGTAGGTGGCAATCCTCCACTGGCGTTAGCCTAGCCAGCAACGGCTAGGCAGCCCTGGGGTGGATCGGAGTTGGTGCCTTGGCAGAACCCGGTCCATCCCACACAAAGGGCGAGGAGGCACCGGGGAGTTTTAGTGGGTATTGCCGGGCCGCTATGATTAGCATAGCGCGGTGCGCCGGCTGACCCCCACACACCCCTACCGCCTAGCCAGCGGTAGGAAGTCAGTAAATGGATTTCTCCTCGTAAAAAAAAAAAAAAAAAAAAAAAAAGGTTACATGTAGGTGTGCTGACGACCCTGATAACATAAAGTATTAGAGACAACGTTAAAATTTTCTAGAATATCTTAAGCACTGAATCACAACATCATACTTGTTGCTATTTCAGAGAAGTCTCTTGTGAAATGACCCCCAGAGCTCCTAAGTCATAAACTTCGGAGCTCATTTATTAAAAAAAGCCTACTTTTACTTGTAAGCGAACGGATGTGAATATAAAAAAAAACACTACTGGATTTCCGCTTCCGCTTGTAAATTGCACCAGCGCCAGTCTTTTGACGTGGGTCGTTCCGTACCCTTTGTTCTACACATTTTTTTCCGCGATGTACGTTGTTTTCGTCCACGACTTCCGTTTGTTGTTCCCAGGCTTCCGGAATTTTCGGTTATTTCGTTTAAATTCTAGCGCTTTGTTAACATTGAAATACGAACGAAATGTCCTTGGCTTGGTTTTAAAAAAAATAATAATAATTCGTTTTTCCCGCATAACCTTATTATTTTCCTATTTGAAGATTGAAGGAACATTTCATTCAAAACCGTTTTGCTCCACATCTAGTAAAGGTTAAAAGTCAATATTTGGCTGGCATCCCTTACTCATGCACCAAAATACAAAAATTGCTGTTTATTAGTTCAGCAGGGACATCAATCCGCTATTTGACTAATTTTATAAAATCGTGCTATCTTATTCTATATTACATATAAGTACACTACATTGATATTTCCGGGAGATCTACTGTATTATTGATAAAAATCAATGTTAAAGTTTAAAAAACCGCGCCAAAAACGCTGATTCTGTAACGGCGCTGGTCTTTGATACGTGTGACGTCACACGCTAGTAAACAAACAGAACAGAATGATGACACTGAATGAATGAGCCACTAGACCAACGTATCGTCATACCAGTCATACCATGGTTTACCATGGTAAACAATACAAATATTTTCAAGCGGTGGTACAAATCTATATTTCAAAAAGAATTATGTCATCAATCTATCACTAACTATATTAAAACCTTTATAAAAATATTATTATATATTTATTTATTTTATTTTTATTTATATTCACACATTCCACACAGCACCATCTAGTTCCAAAGTAAGCAAATTAATGCTTGTGGATACCAGACAGTTAATATACTACATACAATACTTTTTTTTTTTTTGTAAATACATACATGTTATAAATACAAAACATCCATGACTCAGGTACAAAGGTAAATGTTAACACATAACCATTTGCCCCTACGACTTTCTATCATCGCGGCCATTAGCGGGCGGGGTCGTGGGGACGTTGTTACACGACTTCGGCGCCCCGCCACGGCTATTCCACGCGGGGAGGCCTGTGCTCCCTGTCAGAACCTCGGCGTACCCGAAAGTGGAGGTACGCCGGCCATCTCGGGGGACCTCACGAAGGGCGGCAGTCTCCCCCAAGACCACCGCCCGGGTCCCGGTTAGGGTGGAAGGCGGCGGATATAGGCCACCCGCCTGCGCCCGAGCCTTCTCCGCCGGATTGGCTGGGAGAGGGGGTCCTCTTCCCGTTGCCTTTCCGCCGCTTCCTTGCGCGACATAACGTGCTCACAGAACGTGAGCATCGCCTGCCACGCAAGGTCACTGCCAACCATCGATTTCACGACGGCCGGCAGCGAGAGATCGGCGCCCATGACAAGAGACAGAGCGGCGCGTTGCTCTGCCCATTCGGGGCATTCAGCCAAAGTGTGCTGCGCAGTGTCAACCGCGCAGCCACAATGGTGGCATTCCTCCGTGGGCTCTCTCACGGCCACCCGGTGAAGATAACGCCCGAAGCAACCATGCCCCGAAAGCACCTGCACCAGGCGGAACGTGAGAGCCCCGCGCCGCTTCGCCAGCCATCCCTCTAGGGAGGGGCGAATGGCCTGAATTGTCAGGTGGCCCGCACTGGGCTCCTCCAGCCTTTCCTTCCACTCTTCGAGGAGGATCGTCTTAGGAGTGTCTCCTCAACCTGATGACCTCCTCCGAAGACAAAACCGAGCCGCGCGATCGCGCATTCGCGACATCCAACTCCCACAGAGGGGTGCCAGCTAGTACACACTAACCATTTGCCCCTAGCAAGATTCGAACCCACGACTAGCCACTAGACCAAACGTGTCGTCAAATATATAGGTTTTGTAGAAGAAAAAGCCTTTATTTCATTAATTTGACTATTTTTTGACAGGTCGACCTACAGCCAGAGTCTCCTGGTGGAAATCTCACGCTCTTCTGGCTAATTCAGAAGCGAGAGCCACAGTCTCCTTCAGATTGCAAAGGTCTGACTTTGGTACGGATATCACTTGTCAGGTAATTTTTTTTACATTAATTTTTTTTTTATCATAAAGTAATCTTTTTTATCATAAATAAATAATTTTTTTAATCATAAATAAATAATTTTTTTAATCATAAAGTAATCTATGATTTTTAGCAATACATCCTACTAATAGTTTGTTACTTACTTTGTGAAGATGCATGCATGTATGAATGTATGGATGTACGAGTATATGTATGGATGTTTGTTACTCTTTCACATAAAAATAACTGAACGTATGTGTATGAAATTTGGCACAAAGATAGCTTATTTTCTGCATTAACATATGAGGATACTTTTATAGGGGATTTTAGAGGGTTTTAGAGTGATCGTTTAAAAATATTAAAAAATGGGCGCCACTGTCGCGTGGCGGCGCCACCGTCGTCACAGCGATAACGATGTCATGCCTTATTACTCATTTATATTTTCTTTTCAATACAGACGAAGTCGCGGGCGCCAGCTAGTAAGCTATATTTTATAAAGTTACGCAGGCGAAGTCGCATGCAACAGCTAGTCGGTAACAAATCGTAACACATTATGTTTTTGCTTCACAGGCTGTAACGGATCCATCAATAACGCCAGTATCCGAAAGCCTAAGCATCGATATCAATCGTAAGTATTATTATCCGTACTAATATTATAAATGCGAAAGTTTGTATGGATGTATGGATGTTTGTATCTCTTTCATACAAAAACTACTGAACCGATCACCATGAAATTTTGCATACACGTTGTCTGGGACACCAGAAAGGACATAGGGTACATACCTATTATAATATATATTTGTCAAGCTTTGTTTTTTTTAAGTTTTTCAACACGTAAGAAAAAGTCGCGGGCATAAACTAGTTTTCATTATAAATGCGTATTTTCATTACAAAGCTTTACCCTTTCATAAACTCGGTATTTCTACTTGTTATTTAAACACAGGAAGTATTTGAAAGTATAATACTACTAACTGTAGTCTACACTTCTACAGTGTAGACTAACCGTATTTACTAAAGCGAAACTAAAAGGGGAGAGGTAAGGGGTTTTTTTCCTTTTAATCTTCCGTCTTTGTAAGTAACGAAGCGTTGAAAAATACGTGCAGTTTCGGGAGTCCCGATTTTTCACAAAGCTAATAGTTGCCAGTGCCAGGTGTTTAAATGGATTGTTACTGCTCGGACAGTATAATTTATTAAAATAGTTGTGCATTAATACTTTTGTTTCATTTTGTTTCTACAAATTAATATTTAGAGAGAAAAATTATCACACCTTAATTAATTAATACATATCCGTACTAATATTATAAATGCGATAGTTTGTATGGATGTATGGATGTATGTATGGATGTTTGTAACTGTTTCACGCAAAAACTATGTACTGAACCGATCACCATGAAATTTTGCCCAGAAAGGACATAGGGTACCTTTCAGCCAGAAAAAAAGTACTGCTCCCGAGGGATTATCTAAAATTAAGGAAACTAACTCCTGGCTAAGTATAATAGCAATAACGATGTCAGGCGATATATTGCTTTTTCAACGCGGACGAAGTCGCGGGCACCAGCTAGTTAATGAAAAAATATCTTCACACATTCTACACAGCACCATCTAGTTTCACACTAAGCAACTAATGCTTGTATTATGGATAGCAGACAGTTGATATATTATACATAGATAGATTACTTTTTTGTAAATACAAATACAAAACATCCATGACTCAGGCACAAATGTAAAATGTTAACACATAAATATTTGACCCTAGCGGGATTCGAACCGCAACCGTTTGGTTAACAGCTAGAGTTACTAGCCACTAGACCAAACGTGTCATCAGATTCTGATTAAAAATCGTTATTATGTTACTCTTATCTAATCCTCCTATGGTCGTCAGAATACTTGCAAGTACCTATGGTGTTGACAATACTAGGCCTGTCTGACGACCGTAACATAAGAAAGGCCTTTAAGGCCCACCGCCCTTCCCGAGCCAGTGCCAGGAAAAAGGTTACTTTTTCTATCTCGGCTTCTTTGCCTTATAATTTTTTAATAAGCGTGTCGGCCATCAAAAAATTTACATCATCAATCCCATAACAATGTGATTGACGTATCATTACCGACAAGGAATATATCTTAGTGACTTGCGTTTTTCGTGATCTCGCAAAGTGATTTGTTCATCTCGCTCGCTCGTTAGAATTACTATATTTGCATCCTGCTCTGTCATCCAGTTATTATGATAGGATGCATTTAATGTTACGAGATTTATTTACGATCCCTTTGATGGCCTATTTTGATAGGCTATGAGCATTTGGGATTTTCGAAATAGGCAGTTGACATTAATCGTTGTTTAACGTTGACGTTTTGTTAAAATTTATTTGTTTATATTATTTGCGTTGTATTGTTGGCTATCTAATATATAAAATTCTCGTGTCGTGGTGTTTGTTGCCAAACTCGTCCGAAACGGCTGGACCGATTTTGATGAAATTTTGTGTGCTTATTGGGTAGGTCTGAGAATCGGCCAACATCTATTTTTTATACCCGTAAATGTTAAGGGTGGTCCACCCCAAAAAATATTTTTTATTTTTTCGCAAAACAATGTTTGCCGGGTCAGCTAGTATAGTTATAATATCACTATAGTATATGTAAAACACTTATAGTGTAGCTGCCTCTTCGTGACCACGAAAGGAAGGAGGCTCTTAATTTGCTTTCTTAGGATTTTGTTTTAAAATCAGCACTAACCATAACTTTCTTATAACAAAAGCTCGCTAAATAAAGCGCTGTAACACGCGAAAGCTAATTAATAGTCCAAAGTAATCTAAGGTAATCTTTCCACTAATTGCTGACACGTTAAAGCTTTCAAGCCGTCCGTTGATTACTTGATATAGCAATTAAAACATTAGAGGCGAAAAAAAAATATAGAGTAAGTACCTATGTACGTATGGGAAACTTCTGGCCTGCGGTATAGTATTCGGTGCCTGCGGACCATGTGCCATATTCGATCCGCTGCGGGTTTTAATCCGGCCCGCGAGACAATTTTTTTTTTTAATTATTTAAGTATTGCTATACAACGAGGTAATGCAGACAGCATGCTTGGGACCCAGCCAAAGGGACCGATGCTTTATAATATATAGGTAATGTGTAAATATATCAACATAATTTAGAATTCGATTTTATAGTAAATAAGATTATTTGTCAATCAGTAATTAATTATTATCGTTATGCCCTGTAACTAATTTTTTTTAAATAATAAACTCGACCGACAGTCTGACACTCCACTAGCTGGTAGGTGTCCACCATCGCCAAAAAAAACAAGCACGTCACAGGTGCTGCAAGTCCAAGTCAAAAACACATTTGATGTTGATAGATTTGCAAAAATGTAATATTAGACAAATATGGGGGTCTCTTTTTTTTTGACGTGGAGAAATCCGCTTACAGATTCCCTACCGCTGGCTAGGCGATAGAGATATGTGGGGGTCCCCCAGCACCTGATGTTAGCGGCACTGGGAATACCCACTAAAACTCCCCGGTGCCTCCTTGCCCTGTGAGCGGGGTGAACCGGGGCTCTGCCGAGGCAACTAACTCCGATCCACCTCCAGGGCAGCCTAGCCATTACTGGCTAGGCTATCGCCAAAGAAAGGGATTGCCCGGAGACACCCAGGCAATACCCACGCGAAGGGGGGGACCCTGTGCAGGCACACACAGCTAGCCAACCAGGGGGGGTTTATCTAAACCCGAAAAACATGGCAAGTGGTCCGCAAGACATAGAAGTTTGAGGATCTCTGCCTTATGTGACACCTCGCAGAATTATTATATTAAGTTATCTGTTTCAACGAAAATTTCTATTCCATTAAAATTTTAGCAATAGATTATTTTAATCCCTAAACATTTATTAAGCAACTTTGAACTTATGCGCCATATAAATATGTCTCCTTTTAAGGTAACCCATTACCTTATCCTCTCGGGACAATCGCAAACAAAAGTATTTCAGGCCTGTCAATTAAAGGCCTCATCTAAGGATTAGCATCTCTTGGTTATTTATACTGTCGTGATCGTAATCGCATGTGAACCACGCCGCTTCCAAATAAGGATTTATTTCCATGTTCAAATTTTGCGGCAATTACATATGCTCTTCGACATGTTGTTAGATCGGAGATAAGCGTAACAAAGATGGCCGCCATTTTCCGACCTTTAAATTATGATACTAAAGGTTTTTAAGGAAAAAATATTATACGAACCGTAGAAAAAGTTGTATTCAAAGTTGAGATTCAAACTTTGTTTAATCAAGACTTTGCGGTTTAAGGGCCTCTTTCACCAACTACAAGTAAAGTAAAGTGTTGATTAGTTGCTTTTAGAAATAATTTTATGTTTTATTAAATTATGCACTCGGTTTAATGCATCATTCGATAGGCGATTTTTTTTTTCATTATTTTCTTTTTAATGTTTGGGACTTTCACCGTACAAACAAAGGTTTATCAGCTAAATTGTTCCCGGTGACAGGTGACTTTAAATGACGGTTAGCCTACTTGACAGATGGTTAAAGAGGCCCTAATATAGGGAATGTAGTTAACAGTTTGTGACGTCATATATTTTTATTTTTACTTTATTTTATATTTTTATTACTGTGACACGAAGCTAGTAATATTATAAATGTGTAAGTAACTCTGTCTGTTTGTTACCTTTTCACGCCTTAACTACTCAACCGATCATCATTAAATTTTGCATACACGTTCTCAGAGATATAGAAAATGACATAAGATATATTTCATCCAGAAAGAAGTACTGTTCCGAAGGGATAATATAAAAAAATATAAAAAAAAATTAACACGTGGCCAAAGTCTACAACAAAAGGTCAAGCGTTATATATTGCTTATTTATTTTTTAATTTTGAACGCGGACGAAGTCGCTGGCACCAGCTAGTCCGTACTAATATTATAAATGCGAAAGTTTGTATGGATGTATGTATGGGTGTTTGTAACTCTTTCACGTAAAAACTACTGAACCAAACCAATCACCATGAAATTTTGCATGCACGTTGTCTGGGACACCAGAAAGGACATAGGGTACCTTTCATCCAGAACGCGGACGAAGTCGCGGGCACCAGCTAATACATAATAAATAGTAAATCATAATTGATTGAATATAACTGTCTCCCTCGCACCCAGCAAGTCGACAGAGACAGCAATAATAGTACAGTATCAATTTCCGCTCGGCTTCGGACTTGGAATTAATGGAGCTTTTTTTTTATTTCTTAATTTAACTCCAGTAAGCTAAACTCTTAATGAACACGTTATCGCGATCTTTAAATTAAACGGACCGCGTGAACAAAATATATTTATAACGAATTCATGTGAATATTAAGACGAACTTTATGTTTGATACAAATATTTTTAACGATTCAAATCTTTGATTTTTAAGGCATACAAAATAATGTTTTTTTAATGCTTTTCACATATGACACAACATACGAAGCTGTAATTAAAAACTACAAACTAACCCCCGACTATCTATTGAGACTATCTATTACAGCGGGTTCCTATAATCTACCATCCGTCACTGTTTACAAGTAACTACTCGTTTTCATTTTCCGACAACGGATTGTAACAAAGCGTTCCACAAGTTTTCTACAAGTAGATGAATATAGGAACGCGTCACCCTTACGACTCGTGGCTATAAGTACCGTTTGTAGGCAAAAACGATTCGTTATTGGGATATAGGAACCGGCCCTTAGTAAGCAACTATTTGATACTACAATATCAGGGTCCCTAGGCAAGAGCAAACGTACAGTCATAAACGCTACGCACAGGCTACGCTACGCTTGGGAGAAAGCTTTGTGATTGGTCAAAATTTTATGTGGGCGTTACAACAACCAATCACCAGGCTTTATTTTTAACGTTTTGTAAGTACGCAAAGGGAGCGTTTGCATTGATATGCTCTTGGCTAGGGCCCCTGGTCAGTTTACCATATCATAGAAATACTACCGAAGAAATACTAACATATATCATACAAAACGGATTGACCGATTTTTATGAATTTATTTATGTAGGTATATTCGGTAGGTCTGAGAATAGGTTGTAAACTATTTTTTATAGGTACCCCATTTTTTTTTCGCAAAACAACGTTTACGGGGTCAGCTAGTATAGTTAAGTATAATATAAAAATTTCAATTTTTTCAAAACAGATATTTTTTTAAAGCGTCATCGAGATCTGATGTTGCATTTGAAGATCATTAAGCTCATTCCTAGTTGACGAACGAATCTCACTAATAATGGTCTCAATAGAATATCAAGTGTAAAGTTTATAATTTTTAATGGCTTGTGATACTTTTAATTTTGCCTTACTAAACAGAAAAAAATTAAACAATAACTTTAATGTACTGTCTATGTCGTTGGCACATAGTAGAATTGGGCATATCATGATATTCCTGGGCAGATCATATTTCTGTTAAAACTGAGAGGGCCGCCTCACTCCGCACCGCTTCGCTCGGCTCCCCTTTATTTCCATGTAAACCTAACAGGCTCCTCCTCGCTTTGCTTCGCTCCGCTCCTCGCCGTACCTATTTTTGACTTTTGGTGAAAGATTTTTGATTTCATACTTTACGATCTGCCCAATTCTACGATCTGCCCACGACATGTATAAATTTCCTATCTAAAAATAATTTTTCTTTTCCTATACTTTGTTAAAGCGATGCTACTTAAATTCGCTTAAACGAAATATGTATTTGTTGAATATTAGATCGTAAACTGGGTTAGTGATCATAAAGTTGCCAAAGTTACAATAATTGTTAAATGAGTTATGGCCCTATCCGCCGACCCGACCCACTTCCGTCTGACATCTTGCGAACTTGGGAACTCTA
Source organism: Synanthedon tipuliformis (assembly GCA_947623395.1). Taxonomy (NCBI): domain Eukaryota; kingdom Metazoa; phylum Arthropoda; class Insecta; order Lepidoptera; family Sesiidae; genus Synanthedon; species Synanthedon tipuliformis. The sequence continues at coordinate 4,159,520 of OX392433.1, forward strand.
AACAATATATCATCCAATTATTAAGAACACCAATGCTGTGTTTGTTTCCTCTCTATAGCGGGAATCTTTTTGGAAATGAAGCCTAACATCGTTTTTCCATTAAAAAAAAACATGTCAACGGTTGGACTGCAAAAAAAAAAAAATTTTTCGACGACAGATGTCGTTGCAGTGGCAGGTTATAACGCGCTAACGTTTCGTTCCTCAACTCTACGCTTTTCATGCAAGATCGACGGGGTGCTTACTGCCGCCAGACTGCCCTGGCAGTGTGCCCTGCCACTACTAAATAATAAGGCCTATTAAAAATTCTAAAAGTGTTCGTGAGTGTCAACAAAAAGTTTAACCATGCGCAATCGGAATAATAGGTATCTGAATAAATCTAGAATTATGTATTTGTCTGTATATATTTATAATTATATAATAAATATGTCTATGTGTATATATTGATAACTATATATGTATGTAACTAATATATATGTAAACTGAACATCGTGTGCGGTAAAACTCTAATGAGTTTATGTTTACACCGGTGTCAATTTTAATGTAACATTATAATTTACTATAATAATAAATAAAAATAATAAAAAAATTAAATAAAAAAAAATGTCGGAACGGAATCAAATTTGCTAGACGTCTCTAAGTAAAAATGGTATTACATATTATTTTGAACATCGCGCCAAATCAAAGGCAAGCAGGATCCATTCAGAATTGCCCTTATCAATTTAAAATCTCAAACACACTTCAAATTTGTAGTGCACTCGAACACTAGGAAAATAAAATTCACACTTCGCCCGTTGAAAAATTATTTAGCGGTACGGTCGAGTGGACAAGTTTTTGAACGAATTTCAAAAAAATTGCCCGACACGTTTTTCAAAGCATTTCCTGTGTCGTTTTGAATTCTTTATTAGTTTCGCGATTCCATTTTCAAATGGAATTTTGTTTATAGATTTCTAATAAAGTTGAATAATCTATAATCTATATTATAACTAGCTAACCCGGAAAACATTGTTTTGTCATATAAATAAAAAAAATTGGGCTCTGCCACCCTTATCACTTAGGGGTACTAAAAATAATTTACGGCCTATTCTCATACCTACTGAATATACACAAAAAAAATCATAAAAATCGGTCAATCCGTTGCGTAGGAGTTTCGTTACAAACACTGTGACACGAGAATTTTATATATTAGTGATATACTTATCTATGCAAGTTATAAAGTAGCTGTTTTTTTTACTATTTTATTTAGTATAGTATATTTTAGGGATAGCTTTCTTACGAGGCTCATCTTATGTATGACGTTCAGCGTCGCTCAACGAGCTATGGAGAGGGCTATGCTCGGGCTTAGACTGCGAGATCAAATCAGGAATGAGAACATCTGTAGACTAAAGGCCTCTACACACCAAAGACGCCGCTTTACCCGGCGGGTTAAGAACATTGCAAAATAAGGCACGATTATCGCAAAACAAGCTTTGCGGCTTTGGTGTGTAGAGGCCATAACGAAAGTTAAAGTTACATGTCAGGCGTTACATTACTCATAGTCCGGGAGCTAATGGCACTATTTTTTGACACATTTGCGCAACGTTTATTATATGGTTTTTGTGTCATATTAGCGCTTGTTAAACATAAAATCGACTCCTGTCTTACCAGCGAGACAACGCTTGTTAGAAGACATGTCAAAAATGGAGTTTGTTGTTCGACAATAGAGGTGGCAGGAAGTATTTTTTTTTTTCATAATGGACTGCCAATAAACAATATGTAAAGTTTCAGCTTTACTCATTTTTGACATTCACTAATTTGTTTAACATTTCAAAGTCAACTTTGAAAAGTTCATTTCCAAAGTCGACCCCGCCGGAAATCGAACCCGGAGCCCCTGAGATGTTAGGCAAGCACCTTTCCAAAGGGCTCGTAATCAAGGTATTATCTTTGCTTTGTCATTTATTAAAAAAATATATTACAAAAAAAATCATAACTTCTGTCCGCGTCTGTACCTAACACCAAAGGGGTAAGTTAACAAAAACGACCGCTTAATTGTCTTAAGTGGTTTAAAAAAAAGGGGTCGAAAAAAAAGGCTTTTGAATCGTTACGCCGTACCTTTGTGCGGATCAAAAGGCCATTGTCGCATCACAATGGGTTTTCATAATGAATTCCATTTTTTTGTATACCTACCCACGACTTTTCTAAGCAAATGTTTTACCTTCCCTTTTTTGATTACTCCTGGCGGACTAAAAATTGACTAGATTGTCCTGAAAGACCTAAATACATTTCTTATTTTTATATTAAAAACACGTTCGTTCTATATGCTACTTATTTATGTTTTTAATGTCCTCTATTCTATTCTATTCTATTCTATTCTATTCTACACGTTTTTTATGTATAAATAATATTTTACCGCTTGGTTTTGTGGCAGTAAAATCGTGCAAATTCAACGGAAACGTGTTACAGGAAATGTTGGAAATGTGAAATATTAAAAATCGGAAAAAAAATCGGGAAGTCTTATTCAAAATAAAACAAGAATATTTTTATGTATGCTGTCTCTATGTCTAGATTAGGTTTTATTGACCTTTTCATTGGAATACAAGACATACCTAATAAAAGAACACGGGAATAAAGGAAAAATCTTCCAAATTCTGAAACCATCATCAATCAGCACCTAATCAATACTAGTATAGATAGTCTACGAGTATCAATACTAATAATAAATCTGTATGTATGTATGTATATAATATGTATGTTCCTCTATAACTCTTAAACGAATTAACTGATTTTCATGAAACTTGGTAAATAAACATTTAGACGTACGGGACACAAGATAGGCTACTTTTTTCACGCGGACGAAGTCGCGGGCGCCATCTAGTCCGTACTTAATATTATAAATGCGAAAGTTTGTATGGATGTATAGATGGATGGATGTATGGATGTTTGTAACTTTTTCACGCAAAAACTACTGAACCGATCACCATGAAATTTTGCGTACACGTTGTCTGGGATACCAGAAAGGACATAGGGTACCTTTCATCGAGAACGCGGACGAAGTCGCGGGCGCCATCTAGTTTTATAATATAATTACGCGGGCGAAGTCGCGTGCAACAGCTAGTTTTATATAAAATACTAAAATGTGTTTGTTAGCAACACATGTATTTGTCAATTTACACCTTCGCCGTGAGCGTAATTGTGATTTAGCGAATGCGTCCATCTGTTTGCGTATCCTTCAAAAAGGGCCGTAACAAATTTCACACCCACGACTTTCAGATATAATTATCTGCCATTGATGGGTTTTTGACAGAATTGAATGTTAATTTGACTCGTTTTAATTTACCTTAATGGATTTACTCGACAGGGGCACAGAGTGGTTTTTGTTTTTTTACTACCAACAACAAAATCATTAAAATTCAATTTAGGCCCTACACTCCTAGTGACACACGGTAGCAAAGAATATCAATCTTATTACCGGTGTATTTAGAATAGTGTTGGTGATTCCCCTCACCCTACGCACTAGGGAATATAATAAAAACTAGCTGGTTCCCGCGACTTCGTCCGCGTTCTGGATGAAAGGGTACCCTATGTTCTTTCTGGTGTCCCAGACAACGCGTATGCAAAATTTAATGGTGATCGGTTCAGTAGTTTTTGCGTGAAAGACTTACAAACATCCATACATCCATCCATACATCCATACAAACTTTCGCATTTATAATATTAGTACGGATTCATCGAAACAGCTTCAAGGGAGTGGTTATACTTTCACCACACGGACTGTCCGTTATTTTTTTAAAATAAATAAGGAGTTTATTAAAATAAACTAGTGTAGTACTAATAGACTCTTGTCTTACAAACAAAGGTATATCAGCTAAATTATTCCCGGTGACAGGTCACTTTAAATGACGGTTCGCCTACTTGACAGATGGTGAAAGAGGCGCTTATACTATTTAGAGATCGACTATATTTAAGGTCGATTGAGTTCGATGTTCAATGCAACCGTGTGTCAGCGGAGCGATCTTAAAATGCTTTACGTGTTCGTTAAAGAGTAACAATTGATATTAATTTGGGAACTCGCTCTGATTGTTTTGTTATCAGCCGTTAACGAAGCAGTGATCATTTAATTATGAACATTTGCTTTGATAAAATGTAAGAGACACTTTTAGTATTAAATAACCCAGTTATAGTAATGTATTTCATTTAATTTAAGAAGAGATACAAAATACAAATTATTAAACTTCTGCTTGATAGTCTATACTTTTACTAATATTATAAAAAGGAAAGATTTGTTTGTTTGCATTGAATAGGCTCCGAAACTACTGGACCGATTTGAAAAATTTTCCAACTGTCTGTTTGTCCGTAGTAATTTTGAAGAGATTTTTTTTTAATTTAATTGTACAAAAAGCTTATTAGGTTTAGAATAAGTTAGTGGAGACACAGGCAGAGGCGGATAGCGACTTTATATTAAACTAGCTCGTGCCGGCGACTTCGTCCGCGTTGAAAAATGAAAATGGTAACGCCTGACATCATTATGGCTTTATATAGTATCTTATGGCAATGTATAGTATTGCAGTACTTTTTTTGGATGAAAGATACATGTCCCATTCTGTATGCCTGACAATGTGTATGCAAAATTTAACGACGATCGGTTGAGTAATTAATGCGTGAAAATATTAGCAGTAATACTAGTAAGATTATATATAGGAAGCGACTTTATTTTATAACAAGTGTATATATAGATATTTTAGGTGCAGAGTTAACTCGCGCGTCTAGGTTAGATAATTAATTTATTATGTTTGATATGAAACTAATAAATTTGAAGCGAGTTGATTGTCAGCCTGTCTGCCGATCTTAACATGTCCATTGCAATGCAATAAATACAGCTAAATTAATGTTCATAATATTTTGTCCACAGTTCGACCTCTCTGGTTGCGCCTTCAAGGCGGCAAAAGACCTCTAGTGGCGGGACAGACGACTGAACTGGTCTGTCAAGCAGTTGGCGCCAGACCTAAACCTTCGATATCGTGGTGGAAAGGCGGAACTAGATTGAAGACAGTCAGAGAAACAGTGAGTGACACCTTTACGTTCTTACTCCTTAAGATGCTTAAGGGTTGCTATACATATAGTCGGGCCGGCACATTTCATTTGTAAATTTTTGTTGCAATGTTGTCGAGGAGTAATCCGCTTACAGATTCCCTACCGCTGGCTAGGCGGAAGGGATATGTGGGGGTCGCCCAGCACCTGATCATAGCGGCACTGGGAATAACCACTATTCCCTTGTGTATTGTAGCAATCCTCCTGTAACATTTAGGCTGGGTTTCACCATCTTACTTTAACTATAACAAACGTCGCAACTTCAGTTAAAATAACGGTTAGGCCGAAAATGAGTTGCACCAGTTAACAAATAATCATAACTAGTTAACTGGTGCAACTCAGTTTCGGTCTAAAACTCATTTTCGACCAAAAATGTGTGCGAATTAACTGAAGTTACGACGTTTGTTATAGTTAAAGTAAGATGGTGCAACCCAGCCTTAGTGTTTGTTTCATTTTAGTAGGTTTATAAACAAAAATGCCAAGTGCCAAATGCCAAATCCCAATATTGAATACCGAAATGCCAAGTGTGTGAAAACCTTGCGAGCGAAGCTAGTTAATTCATAAGTTTGGCTTACTACAACATTTTCTTGGCAACTGGCACGATGGCGTCTCGTCTAAAAAGGCTAAAACATAGCCCTAACCGAATAAGGGTATACGCTGTGTATTTCACATTTCAAAGTAAACTTAAATGTGACACAATTCACTTCATACAAACCGAGTATTAGATTATCAATACGATCCATAGAGTGACAGCACAATAGCTATGTGTAATGATGGAAAAACTTAAGACCTGGTTCCCATTGTATCGGAGTTCACTTTACAGCTAACACATAATGTAAACGGATTGTAAATTTACATGTAACAGTATTTTATTTATGGAATGTAAAATGTAATAATATAATGGTGTAATAAAAAAAAATGTGTGTGTCAGCTCCGAACCACGACTGAAGTTTACTCCTTACGAACGATAAATAAATTATATGCACTATATTATTTATTATGTATTGAAGCATATTGTAGCCTGTTGTATGTCACACGTAACGTGTGACATGTGACTTTTGATTTTACTCCCAAAAATTTTCTTCCGGGCTTATATGAAACTGATTCTTAAGGAGTAAATTCGAATATTATTTTTTTATTAAAGTTGCGCAAAAGCAGGACTCTCAAAAGTCTTTTTAGTTAGCGGATTTTACGGAGAAACAAACGAGGGCTTATGTGCTAGTAATTTGAGGTCTTGTGCCTTTGATGGTGTGCGTAAAAATATATAATAATAATAACTAGAAACGACATAGTACCTTTCATCTGTAAAAAAAGTAGTGTCCCGAGGGATCATCTTAAATAAACAAAAAAATAACGCCTGGCCAAAATGTTATAGCAACAAGGGGTTAAGCGTTATATTGCTTTTATATTTTTATTTTTTTCAACGCGGACGAATTCGCGGGCACCATAAATGAAATTTAAAAAAAAAAAATTCATAGGGCACGTTATGTATGTGATACTTTAAATAACAAATCTCTGGCGTTGACCGCGTTAACGGTGACGACAGACGGCAACGGTGTCGTCGTAACGACACAGTGGGAACCAGCCTTTAGGTGCACCTACAATAGATACCTTTGTACAATCGATTTGTACAAATTGAGCGACAGTAATTACCTTTATTCGATCGAGATGTATGGAGTCCATTCTGGTAGATAATATCAATGATGGGGTTAATCGTACAGGTCTCCCGTTGTGCAATTGGAAGTAGAAATGTATACAAGGTTTTCATGTCAGTATTAATGCTAGGGAGGAAAATTACTATGAAGTCATTTTAATTTTATTATAGAAGTAAAGAACTAATATCGATACGGTCACTATAAATTTTAAAAATTATAATATAACTGTTTCTTTTTTTGTTTACTTTTTTTTTACCTTATATTATTGTATGTTTTCTCCCAGCTCCAATATTCTGTATTGACGTGTAATTTATAATATGTTTTAGTAATTTAGTGGAAACTTTGCTGATTTATGTTTTTCTTGTGTGTATGTATGTGTATAATGTGTATCGAGATATTGTATGTTTCTCTAATATAAATAATTTTTTTTTAAATTATTTAATTTATAAATAACAATTTATATCCTGCCGCTCTTAACAAAATTAACAAACTATAAAGATTACTAAATATATTTATCGTTCAAATATAAATAGATAAAAATTTCTCTCCCATTCAGACATCTTCTGATGGCAATATCACGAGCAGCGTTTTGACATTCGTGCCAGCCATCGAGGACGCCGGCAGAGTCATGTCTTGCAGAGCCGTCCAGCCCACACTCTCTCACTCCACTCACGAGGACGGCTGGAAAATGGAAATACAACGTAAGTGACGTCATCATAGTTGTGTAGACCTCATTATAGTTGTCTACGTAGACGTCATCATAGTTGTGTAGACGTCATCATAGTTGTGTAGACGTCATCATAGTTGTTTAGACGTCATCATAGTTATGTAGAACGTCATCATAGTTGTGTAGATGTCATTATAGTTGTGTAGACGTCATCATAGTTGTGTAGACGTCATCATAGTTGTGTAGACGTTTATAGTTGTGTAGACGTCATTATAGTTGTGTAGACGTCATTATAGTTGTGTAGACGTCATCATAGTTGTGTAGACGTCATTATAGTTGTGTAGACGTCATCATAGTGTAGTCTCCTTTATGTTTTTCTTGTATGTATGTGTATAATGTGTAGCGAGATATTGTATTAAATAAAATGTAAATTAATCGTATATCTAATAATTTTAAGTGATTAGTTAATTAGTTCTTCCAAAGAATGTTAAATCGCTACGCTCTTGGCTTACAACCAGCTATGTAGCAAGGAAGAGGCCTATGATGGAGCGAGCTCACCCAGAAGATGCCTATTCACTCCAACTTTGAAAAGATTAGGGTTATATGAGCTCGCAAATACAGACTCCGGCAGGGAGTTCCAAACCTTGGCAGAAAAAAAAAATCATAAAAAAATTCATCCTCACAAACTTTTTAATTTAAAATTACTCTGAGACCGCGTGGTCGGACTGTTTATTAAAAATTAATAAACATTATTAAAAATTAAATTAATTAATTAATTAAAATTAATTATTAAAAATTAATTATTAAATAATCACATTTTCTTGCAGATTTGCCTGTAGTGAAACTGGAGTTGGGTGCCAATCTGGACGCAAGCAAAGTTGTGGAAGGTTCTGACGTATATTTAGATTGCAGGGTGCGAGCAAATCCATGGCATAATCACGTCTATTTCACCCATAATGTAAGTATCATTCCTCATACAAATTAAACTGTATTTTTGAGCCTGCTAAACATCTAAGTAAATATAAAAATAACCTCAATCACACTGATTCCGTTACTGCCCCCAGTGTTTATCACTACATAGTATAAAACAAAGTCGCTTTTTCTGTCCCTATGTCCCTTTGTATGCTTAGATCTTTAAAACTACGCAACGGATTTTAATGCGGTTTTCACTAATGGGTAGAGTGGTTCTCGAGGAAGGTTTAAGTACATAATTTACTAAGTTACGCGGGCGAAGTCGCGGGCAGCAGCTTTAATTTTATTAACACGTAATTTTATAAACTATAACTAACATGTAGTGCCATCTGTTAACAGACTTTTTCCATTATTCGAAGTGAGATTAGATGAATTAGAGTACTACATTGCTTCAAACAGAATTCCCTAGATGGCGTTGTAAATTTTGCATACACGTTGTCTGGGACTCCAAAAAGGACATAGGGTACCTTTCATCCAGAACGCGGACGAAGTCGCGGGCACCAGCTAGTTACTACTATATCAAAGATAATTGATTGGTCTCGCTGCGCTCGACTAGATAGAGCGCTATACAAAAGCATTTGCTCCGAAAATGTGGCAACTTTTTATTGTAGTGTGTGTAAAAAATCGTCACTTTTTATCAATTTTTACCCAGTTTTATTATATTTTTACACAGTTTCACTACGCAAACTGGTATTTTATTATGCCTAAAATTTAATAAAACATTCGGCACGTACACATCACTGACAGTTTGCAGTGTGACTGGCTCGGGTACGCCGATTTCGGCGTACTATTTTATGCCGCATTTTACAAGTACGACTGCGGCATCTAGTCGAGCGCAGCGCAGCGAGACCAATCATTTATCTATGTACTATATTATATAGAGTATATATATTTATGATATTTTATATTTTCTAGAGCATGATAGTGAAGTCCGGTCCGGGAGTCCTTTTGGCAAATCAAAGCCTAGTTCTTCAGAAGGTGTCGCGAAAAGCTGCCGGAGCTTATGTTTGCTCAGCAAGAAATACTCTTGGAGAAGGTTCTAGCGAAAACCTAATATTGGACGTTAAATGTAAGTATATGACTAAATTAAATACAAATATTGAGACATTATAATTATCTATCCGTACTAATATTCGAAATGCGAAAGTTGGTATGGATGTATGGATGTTTGTAACTCTTTCAAGCAAAAACTACTGAACCGATCACCGTGAAATTTTGCATACACGTTGTCTGGGACACCAGAAAGGATATAGGGTACCTTTCATCGAGAACGCGGATGAAGTCGCGGGCACCAGCTAGTTTACTAATATGATAAATAGGAAATATTTGTTTGTTTGAAAAATTCTTTCAATGTTGGGAAGCTACGTTATCAGGGAATAACATAGGCTATTTATATAAAGTTCTATTGATGACTGTTATAGAATAAAAAAATTGGTCTATCAATTTAAAAATGAAATATCCTCTTCAACCAATATGTAATTTTTTTTTTAGATTCACCGACATGCAAAACTATTCAGCCTATTGTTCTGAGAGCAGCTAGAGGGGAAGTGATTGAAATCGATTGCGATTTAGACGCCAATCCAAAGGTAAGCTTTTAAGTTTAAAGCAACAATGTACTACAACTATGGGACTTCGCACGCCATATCTATACTAATATTATAAAGCTGAAGAGTTTGTTTGTTTGAACGCGCTAATCTCAGGAACTACTGGTTCGAATTGAAAAATTCTTTTTGTGTTGGATAGATCATTTATCGAGGAAGGCTTTAGGCTATATCACATCACGTTGCGACTAATAGGAGCGAAGAAACAGTCGAATATGTGGAAAAAACGGGGGAAATTATTCATCTTTGAGGGCTTCCGTTGCGTGCGCTGCGAAAACCGTTCGAGATACCCAAATGATTCCCAAAATAACTAATCCACGCGGACGAAGTCGCGAGCACCAGCTAGTAATAATAATATATTCACACATTCCACACAGCACCATCTAGTTCCAAAGTAAGCAACTTAATGCTTTTATTATGGATACCAGTCAGTTGATATACTACATACATTACTTTTTTTTTGTAAATACATACATATTATAAATACAAAACATCCATGACTCAGGTACAAAGGTAAATGTTAACACATTTTAAACATTTGCCCCTAGCGGGATTCGACCAGCGGACCGCTTGGTCTATGGCTTGGTTAACAGCTAGGGTTACTAGCCACTAGACCAAATGTGTCGTCACATAACATCATGAACTTTATAGAACATTTAAAAGTGACTTAATATGCGTAAAGCATGAACTCTGTCATAAGTATGTCATTTAAAACCAACCAAACATCTGTCATTTAAAGAAAATGCGACCTTACGTCAACACATCGGAGTTTAAAATCAATAGTAGAACTTGGCGTAACTATCTTTTACCGTTTTAGGCGTACTTTTTATGTGACGCTTTGATGTTTGTGATGCGAATTCCATAGTTGTAGTAGGTAGGTACGTCGATCCTCTAAAGGCAAACATTTCAAACATACGATTTTTAATTAAATAATATATTCTGTATTCGGCCAGTCGCTAGTTCCGGATAAATTATTTGTAATACGATTAAAACAATCCACAAAGCACAAAGAGTTTATCTGTTTCATAGCGAACATTGTTTAACATAAGAAAATATGCATGGCTCTCTCAATACTCGGAATTAAAATGTCCTATCCAATTTCAAAGGACGATTTCATTGAATCGCAATCAAAAGCGAAATTGAAAGTAAGCACACCTTAATTAAAAACTTAACGTGTACCTCAGACCAAATAAGAAATGAAGATACAATTTTGCGAACAAAATAGTGAAGACGCTGGCTGCCCTAGCCAAGGTACAAACGCAGTGCGCTACGCTACGCTAAGAGAAAGCTTGGTGATTGGTTGTTGTTTCTCTTAGCGTAGCGTAGCGTAAACGACTATAGTAAGCACTGCGTTTGCATCTTGGTTAGGGGGCCAGCTTTAAAAACATCTGCGTCTGCGTCTGCGTAGGCCGGTGTTGCCATAATAATACATGTACAATTAAATGATCACTTTAGGTTTTGATCAATCGAGGATTTGACGAATGTGTAATTTGACAAATATTTTTTTTAACTTGCACTTGGCCGTTTTTTGTAATATAAGTAAATAATCATATAAAGAAATAAAAAATAATTATAACGGTTAATAAAGGCAAAACTATATTGAGTTTTGTGTTCCAAGATCCAAATGTTTATTTATTTTTACTGAATTTTTTTATTTATTATTATTATTAGGCGAAGCGTAATTTGATTGCATTTGTGTGCGTGTATTATATGTATATTTATTATATATAAACGGCGGGGCGTAGTTTTACTGGCTTCACTGTGCCGTCCACAGGGATCTATCTTTAGTTCGTATTTTGTCTGAGGCATGCACACGATTAAAAAACAACATTACGGCTTAATGAAAGACCGCGGGGACATGTGTAAATGAATTTCGATTTATTCGAGCGAGCCATTTGTGTCAGTCAGTCCGACATTTTTGTCAGACGTACGATGACGTGTATTAGCCGAACTGTCAGACACACACACAACACACACAGCACACCGAATTGAGTGACGTGTAATTTTCATTGAGCAATTAATGTAAACGAGTACTTGAAAAAAATGTTTCACGACGATAGCCATTGCTTTTTTTTATATTTTGAGGGTTACACCTTACAAAGGTATGTCAGCCTCATCATCCCCTAAGCTAATTAACATAATATGACAAATCTTAAAAGCTTCATTGAAGCAATGGCTGGAGCATAGAAGATGTCCATCATTTGATGAGAAGAATTAGAATAGGATAGAGTAGGATAGAATAGCTTAGAATATGATAGAATAGGATAGAATAGTATAGGATAGGATAGAATAGAGAAGAATAAGATAGAGTAGGATAAAATAGGATAGAATAGAATAGAATAGGATAGAATAAGATAGAATAGGATAGAATAGAATAGAATAGAATAAGATAGAATAGGACAAAGTAGGTTGGAATAGGTTAGAATAGGACAGAATAGAAAACATTTATTTGCATATACATGACACACGCAAATACATCTAAAGATAATAAACAAATAAATTAGGTACACTTTTCACACATTTACAAATTTTCACATTTAAATGACCATACATAATAAATCCCACTGAGTGGGCGTCATGGCAGAAAAGGGTAAGGGCTTATCAGGCTTATCAGGGCTAAATAATTGCATACATATACGTGGTCCTTTCATTAATATACTTAATGACCTTTTTCGCAGGAGTCAATGTCTTACCACTGGTGGTTTAACAGTTCTGCTCACAGCAAGCAAGAATTGACAACAACCGCTGCTAATACGGGACAAACGCCGGGTGAGTTGGTGTTGGATTTAAGAGGATTCAATTTTATTAAAAGATTTTAATTTCATAGAAAAAAAAACTGCTTTTTGGACAATATTATGAGAGAAAAGATGGAGAGAAAAATTCGAAGATTGCTAGGAAAAACTTAAAAAAAAACATAAGTCTTCATCGCATCCAATCTTAAGTATGATTCCTACCCTCTATGGTTGACAATTCAAATATTTTAATTAAACATTAACGTCTTTTGACAAAAACAGCTATTGGCTAGCTAGCATAACTAAGTTTAACATAAATGTCAATCTTATAACTCAAGCATTTAGATAATGTAATAGTTTTGCGATATAGGGATGCCGATATGAAATACCTACTTATAGTTTTATGTAACATGTCTGGCTCGGCTAAGTGCGAACAATTTTCCAACACTATCAACCAACAGGAGTTAGAGATAGTTAGCGAGTTGTTAACGTGCCTGTGAAAAGTTAAACCGTTTTAAAACTTGCTGCCATGTAATTAAAACGCAAAGTTCATTGTATAGAAGGTATCGTCGCGAAGCACTACGACAATGTTGTTAGGAGTATGGATTTTTATATTACCTATTAACCTAAAAAATATATAAGCAATATCACACGTGACTCTTGTTGCTATAACGCTTTGGCCAGGCGTTAGTTTTTTTTATTTTATTTTATTTTAGGTATTTTATCCCTCAACGCGGACGAAGTCGCGGACAAAGTATAGTATTATATAAAAATACTAGCTGACCCGGCAAACGTTGTTTTGCCAAAAAAACAATAAATAAATTTTTGGGGTGGACTACACTTAACATTTAGAGGTATGAAAAATAGATGTTGGCCGATTATCAGACCTACCCGATAAGCACACAAAATTTCATCAAAATCGGTCCAGCCGTTTCGGAGGTGTTTGGCAACAAATACTGCGACACGAGAATTCCATATACAACCCTCAAAAAACCGTCTGTCAAATTAACCCCGTTTGACAGTAATACTTATAATTGATTTGTATATTTTTTTACACAGGTACTTTCTTATACATGGTGAACACTTCTTCAGACTACGGTTGGGTACAGTGCGCCGGAACTAATTCCGTCGGAAGACAGACGAAGCCGTGTCTCTTCCACATACTACCTGCAGGTAAGCTTAACAAAGCTAAAAAGCTAATAATGACAACAATGATTTCAAACAATGAACAATGAACAACAATTTCCACCATTTTTAATTTTATTATATTGTAATTTGGACAATACAAACAATTATTTGTGTATTCTCAAAAGTTTGGACATGCATAACGAGTACATCTTATTCAAATTTCTAATTAAATCTAAGTAGGTATGTAGTAAAGCAGATAAGAAAAGTGCTTTATCAGTTTCGATTACAAATTCCATTCATTTCAAAATTCGCTAAGGCTTAGTTTTGAAATAGGTATTGATTACTGATTGACATAATTTGTCATCGCCAATAAAGATAGCAATAGAAATTGTCACTTTGAATTTTCAAAGGAAAACAGACCTTATCATTCTACAACATACAAACAATGTTCAAACTTAGGGTGATAAAGCACTTTATTTGTCGAGTTTACATACATGTCGTAGAGCGCTCTACGAGTGGATTTTATCGTTGCCCTTTCGACATTAAAGCCTGATTTTTTTTCTGATCCTTAGAAGCCTGTAAAAGCCTTTACAAAATAATGAAATATATACATATATCTGAACAGAAAGGAATCCAATAAATGGATTTCCTTAGCTCATTATTTCCACTCAAAAAAAAGGGCAACATTCTATATATTATGTCACTTTACTCCGTTTAATTAGCAAAGCGGAGTTTAGTACAGTGCACATTTACTCTAAAGTATTTTTAAAATTTCACAAAATCTAATCGTATGCCCCATAGATGAAAGATTGGTCTCGCTGCGCTCGACTAAATACCGCCGTTGTACTTGTAAAATGCGGCAAAAAATACTACGCCGAAATCGGCGTACCCGAGCCAGTCACACTGCAAACTGTCTGTGATATGTACATGCCGAATGTTTTATTAAATTTTGAGCATAATAAAATGCCAGTTTGCGTAGTGAAACAGTGTAAAAATATAATAAAACTGTGTAAAAAGTGATAAAAAGTGACGATGTTTTACACACACTACAATAAAAAGTTGCCGCATTCACGGAGCTATCGCTTTTGTATAGCGCTCTATCTAGTCGAGCACAGCGAGACCAATCAAATATCTTTGGTATGTCCATAAATCTTTGTAAAACCTCTAGCGTAGACCGTGTGTTTGCTCACCCATTTCCTTCTGTTTGGCAGACAAACCGTCTACTGTGAAAGCGTGCGAGATAACGAACGTAACATACGACTCTTTAACTCTAAATTGCACCCCGGGACACGACGGTGGAATCAGACAGTCTTTTCTGTTGCAAGTAAGTATAAAATTATTTCTCGTTTTTTCCCCCAACGTGTAGTATGTAAAATATCATTTTTTATTATTATTTAAATACATACAGACATTATTACAGTTAAACATTATTCATTTATTATTTATATTCATATTCATTTTTATCATTGATATTATTCATTCAATTATTTTTTATTTAGTCTGATCGTAAAATATCATTATTTTGAAAATTTGACACGTTCGGTCTGTAACCCTAGCTGTTAACCAAACGGTCGCGGGTTCGAATCCCGGTTAGGCAAATTTTTATAATAATGTATTATATGTATTTCCAAAAAAAAAAGTAATCTATGTAGTATATCAACTGTCTGGTATCCATAATGCAAGCATTAGTTGCTTAGTGTAGAACTAGTCAAAGCGTGAAAAGGTAACAGACAGACAGACAGACAAACCAAAATCGTTATTTTTACATTTATATCATTATAATATATAGTATGTATATGGATTTAGCTACCTATTATTTTTTGTGTAGGCTGAGGAGTGAGCCATTTATGTTTTTATTAAAGCTGTAATATACCTATTTCATCATCTCATCTCAGCCGTAGGACGGCTGAGCCGGCACTGCTGGACATAGGCCTCCCCCATAATTTTCCAATAGGACCGTCAGAAGCTGCCTGGATCCACCGCTGACCCGCGGCCTTTATTAGGTCGTCTGTCCACCTTGTGGGTGGACGTCCTACGCTGCGCTTGCTGGTCCGTGGCCTCCACTCGAGAACCTTTCGGCCCCAGCGACCGTCGGCTCTCCGTACTATATGCCCTGCCCACTGCCACTTCAACTTACTAATCCGCTGGCTTATGTCGGTAACTTTCGTACGTCTGCGGTCTCCTCATTTCTGGTTCGATATAGTGTGGGTTACACTATATCGAACCAGAAATAGGTAATATACCTATTTATAGGTATGTAACTAAAATGTTAACACTTAGATTTCGTCTTTGAAATTTTGAGTTTTTCCTGAGCTATAATCCTATTTTTAATGCAGGTGTTCGATATGGGCACTGGTCTATTGTTGCGGAACATCAGCAGCGATGAGCCGGAATTCGAAGTGTCGGGTCTGTCTGCGTCAAACTCTTTGGCCGTGGCGGTTAGAGCTTACAACCGGAAGGGCTCAAGCGAGCCACTCACGCTCACCTCAAGCCTCTTGAAGTACCCGCAGCGGCACACAGGTACATAATTACAAATATTCACAGGACTAGGGGATTTTTGAAGTGAAAACTTCTTTAGGGGCATTGGTCATTTTTGAGATGGGATAAAATCATTGAACTCGCGACAGTATCAATAAGCCTAATAATAGTGATCATTGACCTAATATACAGGGTGGAAAAATAAGTCGGGCCCTGGAGGGAAACTACCTTAAATCCTTAAGATGGCTCATTTTACATAAAGGAGACATTCCTTTATTTTTAAAAAGAAACAAAACTGCATTCAAAGATTTTCTAAAACTCGCTTGACTCGCCCGGGACTCGAACCAACTAAAATTAAAAAAAAACAAACACTTGCTATTTTATTATACTAATCGATAAGATTATTATTCCGGATAAAATTTCTCTAACAAACATTTGGTCTTACTCTCGTCTGTCGTACAAGATACCCTTGAAGAATTTAAATTATATTACTTAATGCTTTCCATGATATTAATTTAAAAAAAGAACAATAAGCAGACAACTGCATATGAAAGTAAACTTACTAGATATGATAACAAGGATTAATATGGTAACACATCTGACTAATAATCTAGTTTCATATCAACATCAAACCTTTTTAATGGTTTGTTTTCCTCTCTCTTATCCTTATCCTCTCGGAGAAATAACACAACAACACAATTATTTCTTAATTATTCTTGTGAGGTTACAGACCTACTAGTTACAGACGCCAGACATGCGTGTCCTGTCACTATTAATTATTTTATAATCTTTGGAATTAATTGATTTGAATTTGTAGAACAATTCATTAATTAACAATTTTGAATTTTGAATTTTGAATTTTTATTAATTTGTAGAATTAACAATTTTGAATTGTTTTCTGAATTTGAATATGTAGAACTTATAAGATTTTCATTGTAATTCCTAAGATAAGAATCCGTTCAGATAATTCAGTTATAGTCGTTGGCGCAACAGAGCAATATAAACAACTCGTTTGTGTACAAAGGAAATGTCATTTGTTTATTTTCCTGCTCTGGATACAGAAAAAATAAACCTAATCACACGAGGGGAAGTTTAGATATAGATAGATATATGTGTGTAGATGGTAAAGTGTCGAGGGGCTAGTGCGAGTTTAAACGCATCTAACGCGTAAACGTCAATTTGTATGGGAATGAACAAGACAAGATCTACACGTTAGCCACTAGGTGGGGGCTGCTTCATTCCCATACAATTTGACCTATACCTACGCGTTCGACGCGTATGATCGACTAAAACTCGCACTAGGCCCTCAGTACCTTTACCATGAGTTTATTATGATCGCACTCGCTAGCGAGAGCGTAAAATATTTATATGAAAAATTGTCAATTGTCAATGTCAATTGTCAAAATAAATATTTTACGCACTCGCTAGCGAGAGCTAGAGAAAATTGTCAATTGTTAATGTCAAATTGACGGTTTTCCATATAAAATTGTTTTACGCTCTCGCTAGTGAGTGTGATCATTGTAAACTCATGGTAAGGGTACGGTACAGTACAAGATGATAATAAGGTATCTTCTGTTCGTAGCTCAAGTGCCAGTGAAAGTAGAATTGACAACAGTACTGATAATAGTGCTGGGCGCTGTCGGAGTAATAACAGCAATGACCGCCGTATCAGCCACAGTGTTTTGCTGCAAATACTGCGGCAAGAGGGCTAGTAAGTATTTTTGCATTTATTATCTGATGTTTTGCAGTATGATTTTGAGGAAAGTGTAAGGGATATTGAGGAACGAAACAATAGCGCGCTATACGGAGCCTTTTAAAGTTGATAAATTTAATATTTGATTGTTTCAGACAAAAATGAGAAAGATAAGCGTCAACAGGATGAAACTTCGAACATACCTTTGACGGGTACAAAGGAATCCGAGAGCGTAGATAGTTTAGGTAAATAAAATAAAATAAATAAAATATTTAAGGGACTTGACGAACAATATCAACCTTTTTCATATTTGACAGTCCGTCGCATTTTGACAGCTATTGCCATTAATATTGTGCTGTGAATGCGTTAGTTCGAAATCGTGTGGCTTGTACGACATCGCTTTCAATACAATGGCGCAATTGTTACATTTCTCCCTTGTTTCCCTGCTCTGAAGTGTGCACATATTGACATTCCAACCATTCGACCGGAAATTTCGAAATCGCTAATATATCGAAGTATAAAATGTGAAAATACAACAGATTGTTATAAAGCGTAATTATTATACTGAGTAGATCCGAGATGTCAATACTCTGTGTTTTTTCGACGAATTCCACAGTCCAAAAAATATGTAGCACTCAAATAATTTTTGTTGACATTAATTAAACAATTTACTGACACGTGAATGTACGGAATGTCCATTGTTTCGTATAAAGTAATATGAAATCATAAATTAAATTAATTAAAAATATTTTGGAGATTTTTTTTTGTAGATATTAATTTTTTTCTTCATTTGTAATCTTATGTAAAGATAGACTATAGATTTACAAGTCACCTACTTATGTGGTTATCATTACCCATTAGATCTAAAATACACAAATAAATATGTCATATTTTTTTTAATAATTCGATTTTTAAACTTTGTTGAAAATGGCTAATAACGCATATTGTAAAACAGACGACAATTAATTTTAATTCTTACAATAAATTTACTTTAACTTTAAATTAACAAGTACCTATTTCAACGTCTCTTTTGCAGCTGAAAGAGTAGAACAGTTTTAACAAAATTTTCTTTTACAGATAAAAACCCAGACATAATTCCCTTGGACGGCAAAATAAGTGACACATGCTCCAATAAGTCTTCAACCACAGACTACAGTTCGATAAGACCGCTTATATCAAAAACGCCCACAGACAAATACGACTCGATACCGCCAAACTGCGATAGATTCTATGATCACAACATAGACCCATGTAACCAATACATTCAAATCCGACCAATGGAATACAGAAGGCCAACGTACCAGCCAACGTTGGCGCCAATGCCAAACCTCGGACCGAGCATACAAAGTCTCGGACCAATGTCCAGTTTGAGCCACATGCCAAACATTGGCCCCAACGAGTGCCATAGACAGTACGACAAGGTGTACGAAGATTGGTTGAAATATAAGAACGCCCTGCCTTTGAACACGAGCGGTCTGGTAAGTTCAAATGAGTATAAAAGTTGGATTTTGTTTTCTCTCGGTTCACATTTAAAACTTATAAAAAGCAAATACGATTTCTGTGTAGCATCATTTTAAAGTCAAAGAGCAACTTCAAAGAGAGCTGTTTTAATTTTTATTTTCTATACTTACTCTGTGAAAGTTATTGCGCTGTCAAAGAACTTATGACGTGACGTACGACCATAGACAAGCTTTACAGATGTATTTGTCAGAATTTAAAAACAATTTACAAGAATTCCATGATAATTTAGAAGAGTGTTGTTATTGGACTTTAACATATATAATATTTAGTATAATCTAAGTATAATACTAATCCTAAACAAAATATAATTGCGTAATGAGTTTTTTTATTTGTTAAGGATCCACGCCTTAACTACTCAACCGATTATTATGAAATTTTGTATATACACTTACACATTGTCAGCAATATAGAAAAGGACATAGGGGTACCTAGGGGATCCAGAAAAAAAGTTATGTCACCTAAAAATTTAAAAAAAATTAAAGCGTGACGTAAATATAATTAATTTTTGCGCAATAAAAATACGTGTCCCCAAAAAAATGCTCAAAAATAATACGAGTATATTCACACAATTTTCTATAAGTCGTAAATCGGCTTTTGCTGTAATTTCTTAAGGCTCTTTAATTCTATTGATCGCAAAAGATGACTTGGTCTTAAAATTAAGCTAGATTATCCTCTTGGATTATTTTTTCCAATTTAAGTAAAAAAAAATGTTTCATTTGTAGCATATGACTTTCTCTTCAATTTAAAATTAAGCCATCTTTATAACATTAACTTATTTAAATTCAATGCGAAGTTTTAAAATATCTTCAAAAAAGTCCAATGAATAGCATGTTTTTTTTTTGTAAATATTTGTAACGTATGTATATTAGGTATTATCAGCAAACAAATAAAAAAAGATTCAATGTCCTATATCTTCCAAAATTATTTTAGCGACGACTACTACCTAGCTAGAGAAAGAATTATCAGACTTAAGTCATCTTTGCGATCAAAGAAAAATCAAAGGTCTATAAAAAATTACAGAACACGCATATTTACGCCTTATTTGTTTTTATCGATAAAATTGTGTGAAATTTCTTATCTTTTCTTCTTAACACTTTTTTTGGAACACGCTGTATACGAGAGTCGCTAGTTTAGAAAAAATACACGTCTACCAATCAATGTCAATACAATAGAACCAATCAATGTCTCTGTCATAGAATTATAACCTAACCTAGAAGCCTAGTACACGTACTATCAGTGATGTATTTTACACCAAGCCGTATCAGCTTGGTAAACGAACGAACCTTTTGTTGTATACTTGTGTGCGTGTCGCCTGAGCGTCATTTTACGTGTGGCTTACGCACACATCAATTATATTTGTGCTTCATTTTCGCCAGTCTTTTGATATGAAACTATCGTTCTATGATTATAATTCTATGGTCTCTGTATCTTATTTCAAGTGTATTTGTCTAATTTAGCTGCCGGCTGAGCAGCTAATGCCGCCGGAGTTGTATCCGCCTCCGCCGCCTGCAATCTACAGCAATCCAAGCAGAAATCCGTTAAATCTAGCTCAAATGCCTGAATTGGAACCTAGGTATGAAATTTCAAATAACACGTTGAACAAACACATGCGTTGAAACTTATTTATTATCTGAAAATAACATTTCCAAAATATAGGTACCTACACTCATAATATATACTATCTAATGTCTATATCTATACTTACTATAATCTAGTTCTAGCACACAAGCACTATCTAGTTACACAGTAAGCAACTAATGCTTGTATTATGGATACCAGACAGGTGATATACTACGTACTATACTTTTTTTTAAATACATACATATTATAAATAATACCATGACTCAGGTACAAAGGTAAAATGTTAACACATAAACATTTGCCCCTAGCGGGATTCGAACCCGCGACCGCTTGGTTAACAGCTAGGGTTACTAGCCACTAGACAAAACGTGTCGTCAAATATTTTCTCAAGTGTTGCTCTGTACCCAGAGAGTGAAGTTAGTAATAGGTATTTTATTTACTTAGGTTTTGATCTTTCATAAAATCTAATACCATTTAGAAATTTAAAAAGAATTGTAACGGTCACACAATAAATTCTCAACAATAGTTAGGTATTGTTGCTACTATGTTGCTTGTAAGTTTATAACGTCAGGTGGCGATTTGCTCTTTCAAACGCCTCCTTAGACTTTACTTGACTCTCTAGTGCCTTTTACTTTAAGATTTTCTTTAGAAAATTCTCTGATTTCCTTTATTTTTCCAGTGGCAATATTAGAAATGAATTGTCCTTAAAAATACAGTACACAGTCATTTCATTTGAAATCTTTTCTTATATATCTTTTTATATTCCCAAAAATAACTCAAGAATGGCCAGACCGATTTTAATTCGGTTTTCACTTATGAAAAGAAGAATAAAGGGGGAATTTTTGTTTAAATTATATAAAAATTGCAACCCGAGCGAAGCCTGGGGCGGCTCGCTGGTGACCTTATACATGATTTTAATATTAGATGACCAACCTACATATTATGTACGTAAGATAATAATGTACAAATTAGTAATATTAAAATATCTAAATAATAATAATAATAATCTAATAAATAATAAGATAATTGTACATTATTATCATGTTATTACATTTATCATGAATCCAGGATGCTAATTTTGTGAAAGCACCCAGCAAAAATTACCTACCATTAATGATAATAAATTGTGTCCTAGGTACCACATGGAGTCTAGACTCGCGATGGACTCGAGGAGCTGTTCAAACTCGCCACCGGTTAGATTTAATACGGAAAGCAACAGTGCGTACTTCAATAAGAGTATGATCGACAGAACTACGAATACGTTGCCACATTTAAAACATAGAGTTAATGGTAAGGATATTATGGGTTTTTTATTATACAGTTTTTTTTTTGTCCCATTCGGTGTTGAGACCCTTGGTCCATGTGGTCCTAGCGCTATAAGGCTTTTCAAGGAAATGGCAAAAAGGTTGGTCGACATCACGGGAGACCGAAGAGCTGGCAGCTACCTCGGACAAAGAATTAGCCTAGCAATTCAAAGGGAGAATGTTGCCAGCATCTTCGGAATTCGGAACCTTGCCTAAAGGGACTACTTTTTGAAATATATTTTAGTTAAGTATTATATTATACTAGCTGGTGCTCGCGACTTCGTCCGCGTGGAATAGTTATTTTGGGAATCATTTGGGTATCTCGAACGGTTTTCGCAGCGCACGCAACGGAAGCCCTCAAAGATGAATAATTTTCCCCGTTTTTTCCACATTTTCGACTGTTTCCTCGCTCCTATTAGTCGCAACGTGATGTTATATAGCCTAAAGCCTTCCTCGATAAATTATCTATCCAACACAAAAAGAATTTTTCAATTCGAACCAGTAGTTCCTGAGATTAGCGCGTTCAAACAAACAAACAAATAAACAAACAAACTCTTCAGCTTTATAATATTAGTAGGTATAGATATATTTTTTTAAGGTTTTTTAGTTTTAGGTAGGTTATGTGTAAATATATACATGTATGTAATATTAATTATTTAAATAAATAAAAACAGTTTTTTTTTGGATATTAAATGTCATCTGATAAAATTTAGTCAGTTTTTCGTAATAAAAATATTGGTAGTCAAATATTTTTTTAAAATATTTTTTTTGTAATTCCGAAAAATTACAATATTAAAAAAATGATTTTCTGAGCTCATGTAACCCAAATATTTTTAAAGTTCAAGTAAATAGGCATCTTCTGGGTGAGCTCGCTCCATCACAGGCCTCATCTTCGCTACACGGCTGGATGCTGGCCAAGAACAAACCTATATTTAATTAAAAAAAATGTACAGCAACCTTGTCACATTAACATTCACGTGACGTCATCGGCAACTAAAAAATACACCTAACAAAACTGACTGTACTGAGTGTGTCGAGAGATTACGTCATCAAAATGGCGGCATGATGCATTACCAGTTTGCGGGGTTTGTACGCATTTGCTTTAACAAACAAACAAAAAAATAAACTAAAATATTGTGTTAGATAAAAATATCTCAACAGAAACGAGAAATGGTTCGAGTTTGCAGATATTAGCCAAAAGTGCGCAATTTTTAAACTGAAAAAGTAAAAAGCGACGGTCGCTCTTGGAGCGATGCCACACGTTCGCATTTTATGTGACAAATTTTCAAAAATAATTTCTTAGTTCTAAAAACTTTTTAAGTGTTTTGCGGTTTGACTGGGAACTTTGATGATATCCGATATATCTATTTGGTACTGTAATACTTTTTAGTTTAAACGAATTTCATCATACTTCCTCAAATGGATACGTCCCAGGAAGCAATTTTTTACTTTGTCTGTTAACAACTTGATTTCTGCATTTTTTTTATGTAATTTTTTTGATAATTATGATTAATGTCATTTATGCGACGAAGCGGACGAAGACATGAGTGTAGTTAAACTTGTATAGGTTTTTTTATTTTTTATTTAAGCGTTCATGCTTTTTTGACTTATCCTTTGAGGGCACTTTTTGAGCACTATTCACATTATATTTGGGAACAGGTTTTTCTTCAAAATAATATTGAAAAATTTGTGTGTCGCTCCTACACACGAGTCACGACTGGAGTTTACTCCATACGAACGATTATAAAATTTAAATTTTCACAATTCGACCACCCCGAAAGAACAACATTTATGTTCTTTTTTTTAAATAATATTGTGTAGATGGCGCAATATCTCTGAAACTTTAGATATTCTAAAATATTCAAAAAATTTAACGTAACTATAACGCATAACATAACGCTTTCGTGTGACAATTTTGATTTTACTTCCATAATTTTTCATACCACTGGCTTAATATATTATATGCAAATCGATTTTTATTTATTTATTTTTATTTTATTTAGGAAAACAAACAATTACACAATGTATAGCAAATATAAAGAAAGACAGACATATATAAGTAGAAGTAATCGTGCAACCAACAACATTTTCCACGAATTGGTACATAGGTTTATTAGAGAAAACAAAAAAAAAGTACATAAAACTCCATACATAATAGGATAAAAAATACATAATAGGAATAAACTCCAATAATTATATATCTATTTATTTATAAATACTAAGACTATTATTAATTTGTTCATTTGTTTCAGTAACTTCGCCTAATCAAACCCAGAACGAAGCGAGATCTTCAAAAGCGACTGAAACTTCGGAAACTACAGTGACTAATAAGGAGTGTTGAAGTGACAATTAAAAATGAACCTTGTGTCAAGTGTATAGTGTATAATATTGATTGTAACTATATGTATAAGACAACCTTCTCCCGTCCGTTCCTTTATTATCCTCGTATTATAATTTTAACAGTATTGTTCTCATATGAATTTTTTTTAAAAATCATGCGCGTCACATAAATATGCTTAAGTAGTAAGAGGTAGATGTCATGCAGAAACGTTACAAGAAGCGTCACGTGATCGTTACACTGAAACGTCACACATTTTATTAATCCTTGAAATTTTACTCTCATCGCGTGCGAAGACTTCAAAAATCCGTTTATTGCACAAAAAAAAAGATTAGTAAGTTTTGGAACCACTGCCATGTAAAATCATTTATATCTGTGTCAAGCTTATAATTAATTTAAATAATATCTAAAAATGAGATATTTAATGACGTTATTTTAAAATTAATCAAAATCAAAATAACTTAAATTCAAAATTTATTACTAATTAAGGATATTTTAAAATAATATGTTTTTTTTTTTTTTTCATGATACTTAAGAATTATTTTTAAGTATCAATTCTTATGCAAGCATACCCTATCAACAAAGTATAAGTAGGTATTTTATTTTTTTATTTTATATAAATTTTGTATAAAACAAGTAATAGATAATATTCGTATTACAAATTTTTGTCAATTCACAACACCTGCACATATATATAACACGATATAATTATATTAAAACGGGGCTAAAAAAACAGATTCCCAAAAATAAAAATTATTTTTATCTGCAAATTATTTATTTTAAAGAACAGGGTATGTGATACATTTTTGTCATTCTTTCCACTTTTGAAAATTATATGAAAATAAAAGAAGTAATATAATTGTTATAGTTATGTAACCAAAACGGAATTAATTGTGTTAATTTTTTTGTTATATTTGCAGATAGATATAAAAAAATACCAATAATCGAATATGATATAAATTTTGTTTTCTTTTAAAAGATTCACAAATTGTAGATCGTTCACTGTGACGTTTATGTCTATAAAAGATTAAAAAACAAACGCACATTGATAAGAAAACCTTCTTTCCTCACAAAAATGTTCCATTTATTTGTTATTTAGTATATTTGTATTATTTATCAAAGGTTTCTTTATATTTATTTATTCCTACACCAACAGTCGGACTTTCGTTATATTATTAACCAGCCTTTCGTTATATTATTAACGAGCGTTTCGTTATATTATTAACGAGCGTTTCGTTATATTATTAACGAGCCTTTCGTTATATTATTAACGAGCATTTCGTTATATTATTGACGAGCGTTTCGTTATATTATTAAAGAGCCTTTCATTCTATTTTCAACGAGCCTTTCGTTATATTCTAACGAGCGTTACTTTCTAATATTAACGAGCCTTTCGTTATATTATTAACAGGCCTTTCGTTATATTATTAACGAGCGTTTCGTTATATTATTAACGAGCCTTTCGTTATATTTATTAACGAACCTTGTTATATTTATTAACGAACCTTTCGTTATATTATTAACGAGCTTTTCGTTCTATGTTTAACGAACTTTTCGTTGTATTTTTAAGGAGCCTTTCTTTCTATTTTTAACGAGCCTTTCATTCTATTCCTAAATTTCAACGATAAATGGATCTTTTCATATCAATGTGCGAATTGGACACATTAGTCACACAAAAATAGAATTAACGCATTTACTACGCCCTCAAATCCTGTAGGTAGACATTATTACGTGAATTTTCACATCTGCAACCAGATGTAGGATAAGACTGAATTCTTATATTAATGATTGTAGGTAAACTTAATTAATATATTCATATGGTGTGTAATATTACGTATATTTATTCTGCAGCATTAAAAATATTGTCATCATTAAAAATAAAAGTGTAATTTAAAAAAAATATTGTGTGGTTTTATGAAAACTTTTTCCTTACCCGGTCAGCTGATGCTAGCCATGGGCGCCGCCATATTGCCCTTGGCTGCTCTGGCGAGCGCGCCACTCTCCGCGGCCGGCTGTAATGCGACATGCGATAGATGGATGAAAAAATTTGAGGCGATGAAAAAAAAATCATTTAATAAAATTAAATATACGTAATAATTATTTATATAAATAAACATTTCGGTGTGTGATTAACAATGCGTTAGGATATTACTTAATGTCCTAACTTAATACAATGAG
Source organism: Synanthedon tipuliformis (assembly GCA_947623395.1). NCBI lineage: Eukaryota > Metazoa > Arthropoda > Insecta > Lepidoptera > Sesiidae > Synanthedon > Synanthedon tipuliformis. Next base: position 4,186,432 of record OX392433.1, read on the forward strand.
TTAGGACAGACAATACCGTAAATACGGTCACCCAATTTTAAATAAATACACTGGACCGCAAAGAAAAAGGGTCGGTTAGAAAATCTTCAACATCTTCAAAAGTATCCGACCTAGCTTTATGAAATAAAGACTAAATTAAAGCTAAACTAAATAATTTTTATTTAAAATATTCTTTAATTTACTTTTTATTTCATAAAGCTAGGTCGGATACTTTTGAAGATAATGAAGATTTTCTAACCGACCCTTTTTCTGTGCTGTCCAGTAAGTAACCCACATTGATGTTTTATTAATTTCCATGCAATAAATTTGATATTAAGACTAAACATCAATTATATGACAGTTAGTCGACTGGAAATATTTGACTCACAAACGATGCAACATAAATTATGTTGTCTCGTTTGTGAGTCAAATAGCATTTAATTCGTTAGAAAAGGGCAATATAATTAGTGAAACAAGTAAGGGGTAGTTCACACTCGAACGCGTCGCGTCGCGCACTTTTTAAGATAGCAATAGAATAGAGAATTTATTAGCTAAAAATATAATTATATAAGCAATATAACGCTTGGCCTCTTTTCGCAATAACACTGGCCAGGCGTTTGTTTTTTATTTTATTTTACAGTATTTTTTTTTGGATGAAGGCTCTGTGTCCTTTCTTGTATCCCTGACAACGTCACATTTTCTTTAAATGACAGACGTTTGGTTGATTTTAAATGAAAGATGACAGAGTTCATGCTCTACGCATATGTCACTTTTAAATGTTACATAAAGTTTGAAGTGTTTTGTATGGCGTGCGATATCCATTTACCATCCATCCTATCCATTTACGCGTTTTGAAAGGCGCACGTCGCGTCGCGGTCCAGTGTGAACAGACCTTAAGATGACTTGTATTTAAAATTAAGATTGTTTGCCTTTTATTTTAACAAAAAAATAGTGTCATATTTTAATTAGTAGATTACCTATTATAATAATTTATTTGAACGTTATTGATACTGGCCAATGATCGCACAAGATCATACGCATTGTCTCACATTTTTAAAATGAATATTTTACGTGTGTACATAAAAAAATTAATTGTAAATAGTTAGGTCTGTACCTACATGTCTAAGGTATGTTATAAAAGTTGCCATACTAGTTATTTAGATTTTAATGTTAATAATAATAATAATATAGGTACCTATACATACAAAATAAAAATAATAATTAATAATGTATAAATAGTATATAATATTAATGTAATATTGAAACGAGCTTTTGTTGAAATGTATTTTTTGTGAATATTAAAAAATGCCAAAAATAAAAAATATGGCGCGTGTAATTTGAAAAAATAAGCTGCATTATTATTTGTAGGCATTTATGTGAATTAATGTACAATATTTTTATTAATATTTTTTTTTCAGTATATTTTGTATTATTTTAATGGTATTTTTTACACATACATAGAATTACATATTATGATGAAATTCATACACGCTTATATATGGAAAAAATAATAATATATTATATCTAATATAAATTTTTCGATTGTTAATAATTATATTGATTGACTCTGAAGAGTCGATACGATGTTATTTATTATATTAATTAAATATTAAATTTATATATTATATTAAATTATTAATATTAATGTGATATATCTATAATGTTAGCTTATGAATATATTTCTCTATAATATTTAAGGTTTCACACACTTTTATGACCTAAAACGTTAGTCAGTTCAGTCTAAATTTTTCTGAAGTAATTTGTTTTTTCAAAATAAACCTCACAAGGTAATTTTAATTTTAATTTTTATAGAAATAATGATAATTAAATAGTGATAATTAATTAATTAAATGAGTGCGTCTGGCGACAGTAACCACCCTCTTACAGAAGACCATTGTGAAATAAATGCACGTGTGCGGTTGAGTTAAGGATCATAGTCGACTAGATTCGGCCCGCCATACTCGCTGTTGAGGTGAAAAGTTGTTGTATGTTTAACACGAGAGCAAATTTTTTTATGTCTCGTGCGTGCCTTTAAATCACTCACTTCGCTCAGTAGTCTATATTAGAATCACTCGCTAATAGACTACTTCGCTAGTTCGTGATTTAAAGTCTGCACTCGCAGCAAAAAACGATTTTGCTCTCTAGTTGAACAATGTACTATAATGCAACAAGCATAGAATTATAACCTAACCTAGAAGCCTAGTACACGCACTATCAGTGATGTATTTGTAGCTACCATATATATACGTATATAGAGCATCATCGACGAGCTCTACGAGTTGTTGCCTCTACGGCGGTTGTCTGGGCAAAGACCGGCCGTCGGTTACGCGTCCTATATTTATAGCACTTTATGCACGAAACTGTGCAAATTACTGTGCAATATTTTGTATATAAAGGGTAAAATTTTCTAAATAAAATCAGTCTTGTACATACAACGAATGGAGTCTTATTGGAACACACTAATCGCCAAATATTCTATCAATAGTTCACCAAGCCGTATCAGCTTGGTAAACGATCAGCTTTGTAAAGCATGGTAAACGAACGAGCATTTTTTGTATACTTGTGTGCGTGTCGCAGAGCGTCATTTTACGTGTGGCTCAATTACGCACACATCAATTATATCTGTGCTTCATTTTCGGCAGTCTTTTGATATGAAACTGTCGTTCTATGATTATAATTCTATGGCTACAAGATTGTATGACTGAAAGAAAAATAACTCAAATATATTCATAGGCTAAGATTACGAATAAAACAAATTTTATTACGGAAGTATGTAATATTAAATTTTATCGTTTTGCTAGATCTATCACGAATGTTCTAAAGGCTAATGCGGACACAATACTTTTAGCATCGTGTGTAGTGTAGTAATGAAAATTTCTCCACCTAGATTTTTGAAAATCTGCTATAATTATATCACCGATGCTAAAAGAATCGTTTTCTGCCATTTGCCCATAATGTTATCTTCGATAAAATTAACTTTTTTCTACATACTTGTTTAGAACATTATATTTATTATTTAAAACCTACAAATCTATATTTAGATCGTCAACCCAAATTCTATGTTTAAATGTGCAAAATATACTAATACTTACATTTTTCATAGTTCTACATAATTATTACATCTGTTGCATAAGTGTACAGTATAGTTCAAAATATTAATTTACATAAAGGAGTAATTTACTCTTAAATGTAACTAGACATTAATTGAAAATCTATAAAAAAATTAAATGACCATGCATGGCCTTTTATTAGACAGACAGGAGCCTAAAATATTGTTTAAGTATTATTATTTTATGTGATGTCTTATTTGAAAATAAATGTGAGTTTATTAACAGTGAAATTTGTTTATTTTATACAAAGATACTTGATTGGTCCCGCTGCGCTCGACTAGATAGAGCGCTATACAAAAGCAATAATTTTTACCCAGTTTTATTATATTTTTACACAGTTTCATTATGCAAATTGGTATTTTATTATGCCTAAAATTTAATAAAACATTCGACACGTACACGTCACTGACAGTTTGCAGTGCAGTGTGACTGGCACGGGTACGCCGAATTCGGCGTACTATTTTATACCGCATTATCATTAGTTGGTCATAATGACCAACTCTAGCCGCACGGGGTTATTCCAAATTCGTACCGGTTAAAACCCAACGACTTTCTAGCACGGCCGTTGATGGGCGGGGTCGCGGGGACGTTATGTTATGACACGACATCGGTGCCCCGCCAAAGCTGTCCAGCGCGGGGAGGGTTACGCTACCTGGCGTACCTCGGCGTACCTGAAAGTGGAGGTACGCCGGCCATATCGAGGATATTATACCTAACAAATAAATGTAGCATCAGTCTTCATATAAAGTTGCGATTGGCAATGGCTAAGTTAAAGTAGTTCTCATAGTAAATTAAACAGACCAAATCTCAAGAAATATGCGTAGATTTACTATGTTAGTATTGTATATAAGTATATTTCCTGAGTTTCTTTCGGGGTTTCTTCTCAGGATCGTCATCTTTGCTTTTTTCCCGAAACCCTGGTAAATTTAAATTTATTATGACGATCATAAGAGTTACTTGTAGAAACCTAATTGATAAATGAATTTTTTTCATTCGATTTTGATTTAATTTGAAAAAGAGGGATTTCCATAAGATTCTTAATTTTACATTAGAGAAATATTTTACTTTAGAAAATCTTGTAATTTTAGTATATTAAAGGTACTTAATCGCGGAATTCGAAGCTTGCAATTTTGCCAACATGTTTTAACGCGATTATTTCGTATGAATCTCGTTAAAAGCGACGATCCAGTTTGAAATTGGATTTTAGCATTTTCGCCTCTTAATAACAAAAATTGGCTACATTTTTTTTAATTTCAAGCTCAAATTATATGTTATAAAAGGCGATGGCGAACTTCTCTTTGTTTATATTTTGTTTACTATATAATTCCGACACCATTAGTCAAAATTACAGACCCATTTGAGATAATCCAGAGTTAAATTAACTATTCTCTTTAATTTTAAAACTCTCAAAATTAAACTATAAATAAATTAAACCCTGCGTTTTGAAGCATTTCATGGCAAAACGACAATAAGCCTTTTTAAGCACGTCCCCAATGTAGCCTACTAGACATACAAAAAAAAACAAAGAGGAATCGAGTGTATTGTAGACTAGCTGGTGCCCGCGGCTTCGTCCGCATTCTGGATAAAAGGTACCCTATGTCCTTTCTGGTGTCCCAGACGACGTGTATGCAAAATTTCATGGTGATCGGTTCGTAGTTTTTGCGTGAAAGAGTTACAAACATCCATACATACATCCATACAAACTTTCGCATTTATACCTAATATTAAAGTATGGATAATGAAAAAAATGTTTTTATCTATTGTTTTAACGTTTTAAAAACGTTATTTTCAATTTAATTAAAAAATTTTCCACATCCAGATCAGAGTCCACATTGAAAAATTCATTTCCAAAGTCAAACCTGCCGTAAATCGAACCCGGGACCGCTGAATAACCACTCATCCAACGGGTTCGTCAAATATTTGATTATAACTGGCCAGTATTATTCTTAAATAGCAACACACAAAAACAAAAGTTACCGTTTGTTACTAAAAATAAACATATAAAAAATTCGTGGTAGGGACATTACCGCCAGCGGTTGGTAATTCAGAAATACTGGCTGAGATAAGATAACGCGTGCCTTATTTATAAAGCCGAGGCCGAACCGGGGAATTAATGTTCGCATTCCACTTTGTCTCTTGCTATTACCACTGTTCGGTAGAAGGTTCTGTGATAAATCAGTTACATTAGAGTATTTGTGGGTTAATCCAAACACTTCTACGATTAATTCTACGATAGAACTGTTTGGAAAAAAAAAAACCAACTAGTTCTACTGCACAGTGTGACAGATTGGACTTTTCTATCGCAGAACTAATAGTAGAACTGTTTGGACAAAAAAATCCAACTAATTCTACTGCACAGTGTGACAGATTAGTCTTATCTATCATAGAACTAATAGTAGAACTGTTTGGACAAAAAAATCCAACTAATTCTACTGCACAGTGTGACAGATTGGACTTTTCTATCGTAGAACTAATAGTAGAACTGTTTGGACAAAAAAATCCAACTAATTCTACTGCACAGTGTGACAGATTGGACTTTTCTATCGTAGAACTAATAGTAGAACTGTTTGGACAAAAAAATCCAACTAATTCTACTGCACAGTGTGACAGATTGGACTTTTCTATCGTAGAACTAATAGTAGAACTGTTTGGACAAAATTTCCAACTAGTTCTACTGCACAGTGTGACAGATTGGACTTGAATATGTCAAAACTGTTTTACTATTTTTATAATACTTAGAATAAAATAAAAACATGCAATGAGTTCTACTGTGGTTAGTATGCAATATTGCGATAATTAATTAGACAAATGGTACTTAAATACAACTTGACAATTATTGTACATAGAATATATTCTGTTTTAAAATGCATAGATACATGCAATAAGATAATTAAAATAGATTTTGTTGGTGACTTAGTTATTCTTTTCTTAGGCGATGAAACATTTGTCAAATCTAATTAATTCCTATTGATTATAATTATAACTTTTAGATGATCCGTCGAGAACTTATCTTTTTGTTTATTCGATTTTATCATAGCCATTTTTTATATTTAATTGTATTATATACTAATCGCATTTATATTACTAGCTGTTTCACGCGACTTCGTCCGCTTAACTTTATAAAAAGTAACTTTCTACTGAAAGAGATTTTAAAATAAATAAATAAGTAGTTTTTGATTTTATCCATTTTAAACAAAAATACGAATCATTAGATTACCTATAGATTAGAATAGTACCTACAATAAATAATCGTGTTAAATGTGCTTCTATATATAAAAACACTCCTTAATGTGAAATGTAGGATCATTCTCAAAGTCAAAATTATGGAGTCGTATATCCGCATATATCGGACATTTCTTTTACGAAACGAACACACTATAAATCATTTGGGATCTGTGTGGAATAAAAATAGTGAGGATTTGGTGGAATACAAAGTTATAACGTTAAGAATGTAAAAAAGGTTTCGGAAAATAGATGAAAATTTTTATATTTTCTATTCTACGAGTATCAGTATTTTGAGCTATCATCACTCATTAATAAATTAAATATATGAACTGTTTATTACTTAATTAAGGAAAAAATAACAACTGCATTAAGTATAAGTAGACATTTAAAAAATATATATTTAAATTTATGACTGAGAAATCATATTTTTCATATTGTATCCAAAAAAGTTATACATGATTTCTCAGTCATTCAGTTATACACATTTCTCTCTGAAATAAAAATGGATACATATAATAAAGCTCTGATACTGATGTGATCTATCTGTGATACACATGAAGAGATGTTACAATAACGGGCTAACTACATTTTCATTAAAAAAACAAAAAATATTTATGAATTAATTATTATTAATTATTAATTAATTATTATTAATTATTAATTAATTATTATTAATTATTAATTAATTATTAATTAATTAAATATTATTTATTTATGAATTAATTATTATTTATTTATTTATTAATTAGATTTCTCCACGAAATTTTTATGACCGTCATTATAAGTTTAAATTTACCAGAGGTTCGGTTTCGGCAAAAAGCCAAGATGGCGATCCTGAGAAGAAACCTCGAAAGATACTCAGGATTCTTCTTTTTGTCATCTTTAAAAATATTGTTCATCGTCATAATATCAAATTCAGATAAAATAATAACTAAAGATAGACCCAGAGTGAAGCCAGTAAAACTACGCCTCGCCGTGTACCTATAACGCGCGCGAGTTAACTTTGCATCTCGCAGGAATGCGATTATTGATTCTCAATCAATCAGATCAAAAAGAGGCTTGTCGTACTTATAACAGTGGTACTTATAAATAAATTCAAATTATTGTTTAAACAAAGGTTAATACAACTTTTGTTTAATGTGTAAACACACGCCAATCCTAAAAATTTGCATTTTTAAAAAAATATTTTAGAAGAAACTGTCAATGCAATTGGTTTGAAAAAAATATATGTTATACTTAAACATGTGAAGAACAAATTGTATTGTTTAGAATTTCCATCGAAGTAGTAGAAACCCCACAATAAAAGTTAGAACATAAGAAGAATTTGACTTATATTGAAATTTGTTGCGAAAACGGTTTATTGCGCGCAAATGATTCCTACACCGAATAATAAGTCAATATCATTTAAAAAAATGTATTGATTTTTTTATTTTTTTTTTAATGGAGTTTTAATGAAAAGTACAAAAAACCACATTTATCAGACTTATTGAATTGTTTCCGCCGCCTCGGAACTCTAAATATATGGAGCTACAGTGTCTCAGTGACTGCGTTGAAGTGTAGATTACGTTTGTGTTTTTCGTGCGGAATTAGTATGATATATATAAACATTCTAAAGGTCATATCGGTGAAGGTCAAATCGTCAATGTCATTCGCCTTTGTGAATCCCTTAAATAATAACTTTAATTTGATTTTGTTTTAACGACATCATTTGTTACAACGGTCAGAACAACTATTTTTCATTTATTATTTTGCCTCTACTTTGCTCGTCAGCTTGTCGCTTTTTTTAGAATCAAATTTATTTAATACTTAACAAGAATAATGAATATATATTCATTTATATTGGAACAAATGAAAATATTTCCCATTCATATTCACATGCACTTACCTACATAGTATTAGAGACGATATTCTCTTGAAACTAAATAAATAATCATAGATACAAGAGATATTTGCAATGCAAGTTGAACGCATATTGCTTGGCGCAGTATAAATGGCGACAGTATTCACAGACTATATTATTTCTAATTCATATTTTCAGAATAAAAACCATATTGGATAGAGATGGTTCAAACAAAATATTATTTTATGCACTGTGATCAAAACAAGATGGCCGCGATGCTATAGATGACATTTCGTGATGGATGAAAAAAAAAACCATTTCGCTAACAAATAGAATCGTCATCGAGACGATTTTATCATAGAAAGAGAATGTATAGGGCGCTGTCCATAAGAGCCATCATAGTGTATAGGTCCGTTCGTTGCTTCTTTCAAAACTGTTTTCAAAGCTCTTAATACAAGCGACGCCATAGGTAATGTAATTGCGCTGCAGACCGAAAGAATTTTTCAAATCGGTCCAGTAGTTTCGGAGCCTATTCAATTCAAACAAACAAACAATCTTTCCTCTTTATAATATTAGTACATATAGATAATATGATGATATAGGAGAGAATAATGTAAGCTAAAGTGAAAAAAAAGGTACATAGTAGTAGAGTTACACTTCTGTCATCGACATATACTGTGTCGTACGAGTAGATCGTACCAAACCAGCACAACATCGGTAGCCATTTCTTAGATTTAAGAGCTTGCAACATTACTATTTTGTGTAGTAGCCAATATGCTAGAAAGGTTTCTTAGATTTTATGTGTGTAGGTAGGTACCTATACTCTCGATAGACTCACGATGCAAGAAGTTAAAGTACTGACCGAGGCTTGGTTAAAATAACTGAATGTAAATTGCTTTTATGGGTTTTGACATAATATCGTCGTTGTCATAGACAAATGATTGGTCTCACTGCGCTCGACTAGATACCACCGTCGTACTTGTTAAATGCGGCATAAAATAGTACGCCGAATTCGGCGTACCCGAGCCCGTCACACTGCAAACTGTCTATGATGTGTACGTGCCGAATGTTTTATTAAATTTTAGGCTTAATATAATACTAGTTTGCGTAGTGAAACTGTGTAAAAATATAATAAAACTGGGTAAAAAGTGATAAAAAGTGACAATTTTTTACACATACTACAATAAAAAGTTGCCACATTTTCGGAGCTATTGCTTTTGTATCTATCTAGTCGAGCGCAGCGAGAACAATCAATTATCTTTGGTCGTTGTCTTATTACTTATTTCATCAATGCACTACAACCTAATCTTCACACATTCCACACAGCACCATCTAGCTCGTTCCACACTAAGCAACTAATGCTTGTATTATGGATACCGGACAGTTGATATACTACATAGATTACTTTTTTTGTAAATACATACATATTATAAATACAAACATCCATGACTCAGGTACAAAGGTAAAATGTTAACACATAAACATTTTCCCCTAGCGAGATTCGAACCGCGACCGTTTGGTTAACAACTAGGGTTACTAGCCACTAGACCAACCGTGTGGTCGATGGGATGGCCATGAATAGAATTCGACACTGCTTTCCCTTGTACACAGCGCCAAGTATTGAAGGCGTTTGTGTTGCACAAATATCAAATTACAGCAGTGAGTGAAAGGAGTTGGCAAATCCTTTGAGTAACTTTTGATAGCGTGTCACCGAGGCAGATGGGTTACAAAAACAAAGTAGACGAAAAAGAAGTTTAAATGAGTTAAGTTGGCGAGTGGAAACAGTGATGGATCGAGTTGAGAGTTTTTGATGAACGTCGAGCCTTCTCGGACGACTTACCGCCTTAAATTAGATTCCGATATGAAAGACCTTTCACTACGGATATACAATTTATTTATTTGTATACTAGAGACCCGACTCCGGCTTCGCACGCATAATTTTCAATTTTTTTTTTTTTTGGAGTTTTATGGAAAATGGATTATGGAAAGTTTATGAAGACTAAAATTAATATATTCTATTAATTAATTACTAAATTATTATATTATATTATTATATATTATTAATAGATTTATTAATTACTATAATTAATTTATATATTAAATTAATTATATATACGAACCGATTTGAAAAATTCTTTCACTGTTGGGAAGCTATATTATCAGCGATTAACATAAGCTATATATATTGTGTATAATATAAAGTTAAGCAGACGAAGTCGCGTGCAACAGCTAGTATAACATAAGACAGAACAATACTTATGTACCTACCTACCATCATTTACACAAAAAAAATCTACAATGAGTCATTGTAGTTAGTTCGAAATACATTCATTCACTTTAAATAATACAAGACATGGTTTCTGCGCCTTTTACAGCAACAAAGCTTCGTTTAATTAATCAATTCGCCTCCGCGCCGGCTTACGTAATAAATAGTGCAATATTTCTCTTAAAACAAGCCACCAGAGGGCGCTGCTAATTGCGCGAACACGCGCGTTAGTTACGGACCTCCCGCGGGACGTATCCCATACATATTTGGCGAACTACGGCAGGTGCGCTTGAAATAGCTTGCCCTAAATACCAGATCGGGCAAATAGATCGCAATCTCTTTCCGCACAGACAGAACACGTAGCGGCCGTTTATGTAATCAAAACGTGATGGATAAGTAAGAAACATGACTTTTTTTTCGATATTTGACGTTTTTTTTTAAAGTTTTTTTTTTATATATTAAATAGCTGTAGCTGACCACGACTTCGTCCGCGTTCAAAATGCTATATAAGTAATCTAACACCTTCCTCGAGAACCACTCTATCCATTGGTGAAAACAGCATGAAAATCGGTGCAGTAGTTTTTGAGTTTATCGCGAACAGACACACAGACAGACGCGGCGGAGGAAATAGGTTTTGCAGCATCAAACCGTACAGAAAAGACTTACTTTTACTTTTATGTATGAAAGGTTACCCTATGTCCTTTCTGTACCCCTCACAATGTGTATGCAAAATTTCATGATGATCGGTTGAGTAGTTAAGGCGTGAAAAGGTAACAGACAGACAGACAGAATGACTTTCATATTTATTAGTATGGATGTTTGATATTGGAATTTTAGTTGTAGAGTCGAATTTTTAGTTACCCATATAGTTTTGGTTTATTCCCATCTCGGCACCTTCCCATCTCGGCACCCTCTTATGAGGCCCATTTTCCGATTACGATTTATTCCATCAACTTTCGAATATCTATTTTTAAAGGTTCGCAACAGCAACAAGTTTTCGTGTTTAATTTTGACCTCACTTAATTCTCTTTTCTTTCGAAACAAGTCCGAAGTTGTTCAGCAATAAAGTCGCCAAGTAAAAAAAAACTTAGACATAAAACATGGCAGTAAGTCTTCGCAGGACAAGAAATTCTTGGCAAACTTTCGCGTTACTTTTAACTGTAGGTTAAAAGAGCAGTTAAATATCCATATATCTTGAGGGCGAGCGGTCGAAACGGGCTGTAATAAAATTAAAAACAAGACCAAATGTCGCTTAAATATATTGCCATATTGTGTGCATGCAAAGATAATTGATTGCTCTCGCAGCACTCGACTAGATAGAGCGCTATACAAAAGCGATATCTCCGTGAATGCGCCAACTTTTTATTGTAGTGTGTGTAAAACATCGTCACTTTTTATCACTTTTTACACAGTTTTATTATATTTTTACACAGTTTCACTACGCAAATTGGCATTTTATTATGCTCAAAATTTAATAAAACATTCGGCACGTACACATCTCAGACAGTTTGCAGTGTGACTGGCTTGGGTACGCCGAATTCGGCGTAGTATTTTTTGCCGCATTTTACAAGTACAACGGCGGTAACTAGTGGAGCGCAGCGAGACCAATCATTCATCTATGGTGCAATGGTTATTTAATGTTATGACCTTTGAACCCCTTTAAGTTCTTAAAATGAAGAATTTCAAAAGGCTACTTAGAAACTACTAGGCCTCGACCCCGCATTTTAACTGATGAATTTTTTTCTACAAATTATGATACCTACTCAAGCCTTCCTTGTTTATCGCTTCTTCAAAATCCGTTGGGTGATTTTGAAGAAGTTAGCGGGAAACGGACAGAGGTGGACAGCGACTTTTTTATATGATACGTATACATTGATTTCATATATATATTTTTATTTTTAGGTAATTTATCTATCGATATTTGAAGAAAATATATTTTCATATATTTTACATACAGAATTTTTATATTTGAAAAAATCTATCAGAATTTCATATGGTCTATTTTAATATTAGTAAAAAAAAGTAATATCTGTTACTCACTAACGGTGAAAGGATTTTATAATTTCTTAATAAAAGTTATACTTACGTTATAAAGATAATTTTGTACGAGGAAACAGCTTTCGTTTGGATGTGGATGCGTAGCGTGCATATGGTCTTTTCATTCACTCTACCTTTTGAATACATTTGCTGGCCTGACACTCTCTCTTTCTCTAATGGTTTCACGTATTCTATATGGGAATTGTAGCTGTAAATTTTTTGTATCGCATCTTTCTCTTATTCTAAAAAAAATTTAAGACACACTTATTATTACATTTTAAGAGATCTCATGCGGAACGCACAAACGCAAAGTAGATCTAAAATCCAAATGTTAATGCACGAAGTTTTATTAAGTTTTTGTGAAGTGGGTGAGAAGCTCGAAACAAAAGTTTTCCGTCGAATTTTAAATTACAAGGTGTGGCGCGACCAGTCATTCTAGTCTTGGAGCTGAATGCGTAAAATATGTTTTTGTAAACACTCGACTCGACATGGTCGATGGGAATCTGGGGCCTTAGTCAAAGTAACAATTTAAAACGATAACGAAACGATAACGAAGTTCGAAAACAATAAAATGTATGGGATTGACACATCCCATACATTTTATTCTTTCGAATCGAATCGCTACGGAGCGAATGCCACTTGTCTAAAGGCCCTGGTTCGCAGATTTTCCCACGCAATAAAAGGGTAAGGATAAACGTGTAAAGATGTAAGCCTGATATAAATATTTTTATTTAACCCAAATATTTTCAAAGTTCGAGTAAATAGGCCTCTTCTGGATGAGCTCGCTCCATCATAGCTACACGGCTAGTTGTTGGCCAAGATCAAACCCATCTCTAATCCGTACTAATATTACAAATGCGAAAGTTTGTATGGATGTATGGATGTTTGTAACTCTTTCACGCAAAAACTACTGAACAGATCACCATGAAATTTTGCATACACGTTGTCTGGGACACCAGAAAGGACATAGGACTGGAGGACAGGTGCCCTCCTGTCCTCCAGAAAAAAAGTACTGCTCGCGAGGGATTATCTAAAATTAAGGAAACTAACTCCTGGCTAAGTATAATTAGCAATAACGATGTCAGGCGGTATATTGCTTTTTCAACGCGGACGAAGTCGCGGGCACCAGCTAGTAATAAAAAAATCAACATTAAAGTTAATTAACATTTTTTTATATCTGACTCTCCGACTATGCCCCGTTAAGCGATAAAATTTACTTCCTTTCCTTATCTGTTTCGCGACTTTGTTATTTACTTTGTAAATTAGACGAAGTGAAATCCCGGCGGGAATACTAATTTATATATTGTACTATAGGATTTTAAATTAGGAACAACATTTTGTTTATTATAATTAGGTATAACCCAAGTTATTACCTAAACCTAACCTTAAATTATTACTGTCAAAATTAAATATTCAAGGGGTATAAAAATATACTGTCTTAAATGTTGGTAGGCTGGCTGACGATATTATTTATACTTACTCTTTCACCATCTGTCAAGTAGGCTAACCGTTATTTAAAGTCACCTGTCACCGGGAATAATTTAGCTGATATACCTTTGTTTGTACGGTAAAAGTCCCAAGCATTAAAAATAAAATAATTAAAAAAATCGCCTATCGAAGGATGCACTAAACCGAGTGCATAATTTAATAAAACATAAAATTATTTCTAAAAGTAACTAATCAACACTTTACTTGTAGTTTATGAAAGAGGTCCTTTAGTATTTTGTAGGCATACTAAATATTCAAAAGCTCAAAATCTATTTCAAATTATTTTCTTAAATCTATTTAAGAGCTACTTTCTATCTGAAAATGCTAAAGTATCGTCAAAATAGGTCAAACCCTATCGAAGACTCAGAAAGACAAACAATATTTAGCCATAAGATTTATAACTCGTATTTGGTTAGAATCTCATCATCATTCTTCATGACGACACGTTTGGTCTAGTGGCTAGTAACCCTAGCTGTTAACCAAATGGTCGCGGGTTCGAATCCCGCTAGAGGCAAATGTTTATGTGTTAACATTTATCTTTGTACCTGAGTCATGGATGTTTTGTATTTATAATATGTATGTATTTATAAAAAAAAAGTAATGTATGTAGTATATCAACTGTCTGGTATCCATAATACAAGCATTAAGTTGCTTACTTTGGAACTAGATGGTGCTGTGTGAAATGTGTGAATATTTATATTTATTATTCTATTGTTAAGATTTCGATCGCTAAAACAAAATAATATACAATTAAAGTAGATTATTATAAATTATTAAGTAGATTATTACAAGAATAATTTACATTATGTTCTGGCTTAAAACTTTAATAAATTGTTTCCAACACCTGCCTTCGTGGACAATTTAATGGCTGAATTAATGCCACGTCACTGAAGCAACTAGTTCAGATGTATATCTACGTATATTGGAAAGCTTTTTTGTTTCTTAAGGTGGCGCTATACGAGCGTGGGAATTCAGTAATATAATATACTAGCTGGTGCTCGCGACTTCGTCCACGTGGAATAGTTATTTTGGGAATCATTTGGGTATCTCGAACGGTTTTCGCAGCGCACGCAACGGAAGCCCTCAAAGATGAATTATTTCCCCCGTTTTTTTCCACATTTTCGACTGTTTCTTCGCTCCTATTAGTCGCAACGTGATGTTATATAGCGTAAAGCCTTCCTCGATAAATGATCTATCCAACACAAAAATAATTTTTCAATTCGAACCAGTAGATCCTGAGATTAGCGCGTTCAAACAAACAAACAAACAAACTCTTCAGCTTTATAATATTAGTATAGATGTATTTGGGAAAATTTGTTATCTCAACTTACTATAATAATGCGAATAATTATTCCAAACGAATAAATGAAGAATGCGCAGCACTTATTCAACTCGCGAAACATACGCCAGCATTTCCAATATTTTACAAAAACCTTTATAGATAGTTACTTAATTTTAAATTTAACCCAATTTTAAATGTGCATAAATTCCGTTCGGTAGTTTTTACGTGAAAGAGTAAAAAACATTAATTCCATACATACTACTTCCTCACAAATTTTTGAATTTATAACATTTAATAGGATATAAATTCAAAAATTTAACATTTAATTAAAGCCTTATATTTTTTACTTTACAACGTTGAAAAAAAGGAGCGCAGACGAAATAGCATTTAAAAAAAACTAGTATTTAATAAAATAAAATTTAAAAACTATATTTAATAATAATAAAGTCAGTTTAATATTTTTACTCGTACAATTGGAAAAATAGTACCTAAGCACCAAATACTCGGTTTACACAGAGCGCAATAAGGCTTACGAGCAAATTCAGGAAAAATTCCGTGTTTCGGATCGTCTGATACCTGATCCGATGCTCAAATATCTATGGACGCAGCTTCTGAGACCTGCAATCCTGTTGGATTTATTTCCTTTCTAAATTCGAAGTAAGTAGAAAGACATTCTTATAGAAAAATATGAAAGCTGTTAGTAAAAAGAAAAATCATTAGATTTTATATTATTAGCTTTTATATATTACCGGGTTAGCTAGTTACTAGTTACTAACTGACCCGACAAACGTTGTTTTGCGAAAAAATAATAAATAAATTTTTGGGGTGGACCACCCTTAATATTTAGGGGTATAAAAAATAGATGTTGGCCGATTCTCAGACCCACCCGATAAGTACACAAAATTTCATCAAAATCGATCCAGCCGTTTCGGAGGAGTTTGGCAACAAACACAGCGACACGAGAATTTTATATAGTTACTAGCTGGTGCTCGCGACTTCGTCCGCGTGGAATAGTTATTTTGGGAATCATTTGGGTATCTCGAACGGTTTTCGCAGCGCACGCAACGGAAGCCCTCAAACATGAATAATTTTCCCCGTTTTTTTCCACATTTTCGACTGTTTCTTCGCTATTAGTCGCAACGTGATGTTATATAGCCTATAGCCTTCCTCGATAAATGATCTATCCAATACAAAAATAATTTTTCAATTCGAACCAGTAGTTCCTGAGATTAGCGCTGAACAAACAAACAAACTCTTCAGCTTTATAATATTAGTATAGATTAGATTATAAAAAACAGTTCACTTACAATTCTGTTGCAAGAGAAGAAAGTAATAAGCCCCTATTTTGCTAAACTACAATGAGTAAATAGGTATTTTAGCTGCTCGTAAATTTCACAATGTGATTTAGTAAAGTGCTTGGATAATTTTAACGCGGAGAGGTGCATGACCCTATCATTATGACGTACAGAATCAAAAGCTTTTAGCTCACTCTCAATTGGAGTAAACAGAATGAATGATAAAGTGTAATGCATTGATGGGTTCGTTCATTTGAAGTTTTAACACTAGTTAATGTTTTAATTTTTTCTTTGTAACGTGACATAATGTTTACGTATCTAGAGTTTGGTTAGACTAATAAGTACCACAGAGTACCACATAAGTACCTAATGTCAATTGTTACATTTGTAACGAATATTAATTTTTCTTAAGTTATTTTAATTTTTAAAAAAACATCAATTACTTATGCATAAATTATTTATCATTTTGTTCAATAAATATGTAATTTATTATAAGTTTCTTCATTAGAATTTAATATTTGGTATTTTTTTTTTCAATTTTCTTATTTAATAAATAAAGATTACCTACGCACATATCAATTTTTTTAAGAAATAACAAATCTCCTTCTAAAGTAAGTCTCGTAAATGAAAATTATGGCAACCAAGTAAGTGGGAATGTTAAGGACCTTAAATAATTTTAGTATGGTCGAAAAGGCCTCGGGTGTTCCCGTGAATATTATTCACGCTTGAGCACAGTTTTGTGCAACAATGTATAATTTAAATCAATAAAACTTAACGCTAGCTTATAACTTGAGGATGCAAATGGAAGTTTAACAATATCTTACAGGAGGTATGACTAGGGTGACCAAAAGAACATTAAACCTGCGCACGCGTCCGTACCTACCGAACCTTTCGTATGGCTAAGCGCTCAAATTTAAACAGCGTCTGAAACAGTTTAAATGAAATGTGTGTGTCTGTAAAACACACAGATAATGTTTAAATTTGAGCGAAGATCTGCGGTTAGACATACGAAAGGTTTTGGAAATGTAATATACTAGCTGGTGCTCGCGATTTCGTCCGCGTGGAATAGTTATTTTGGGAATCATTTGGGTATTTCGAACGGTTTTCGCAGCGCACGCAACGGAAGCCCTTAAAAATGAATAATTTTCCCCGTTTTTTCCACATTTTCGACTGTTTCTTCGCTCCTATTAGTCGCAACGTGATGTTATATAGCCTAAAGCCTTACTCGATAAATGATCTATCTAACACAAAAATAATTTTTCAATTCGAACCAGTAGTTCCTGAGATTAGCGCGTTCAAACAAACAAACAAACTCTTCAGCTTTATAATATTAGTATAGATTTGTAGTATTTGTGTACAGTCGGGGTAAGAAAAAGTTCGCCACCTTAAAGTCGACAGTATGTCAGTGACAGTGCAGTTTCAGTCACGCCAACGTTTCATTTCAAACGAAAAAATTATGTTTGTATAGTGCTTTAGAGCGAGTACACATTGAGCGCTTGGGGTTGCGTTAGACGCGCGTTGGTAGCGTACAAACACGGCGCTAGCGCAGCGCTCGACAAGCGTTAGCAGGGTGACTATGACTATACTTCTGGCTCAGTTAGGAAATTGAGGTCGAAGTTGGTTGTTGGCCAAGAGCAAACCCATCTCTTATAAAAAAAAAATGATTTCTTGTGTGTTGCTCCTCTACCGTCGCTATTAAAAACGACGACAGACAGAGAATATTGGGTGCAACCAATACTTAAATATAACCACAGTATAAGTTTTTTTTTTCTTCCAGATTCACAAAAATTTTCAAAAATCTCCGCCCAATTAAATTTTTTTAATATTTTATTTTTATAATCTGGACTTTCCATATTCCAAATAGATGGTAGCTTTTGAATTAACCCAACATTGTGGTCACCCTACATAAAATTACACCACACTTAGCTACACTAACTGGCAATAACAGTTAACGACTCTTTAAACGGTTAAAAAATTAACACCATTCTGGATAAAAAAAGGTTACAAAATCATGCCTTTGTTAAGGTGAACAAAATTCAGGTATTTTTCAATATTTTACCGCGACTTCGTACGCATTGCAAAATAAATAATATATCAATACTAATAATAAATCTGTAAGTGTAGTATGTATGTATGTAGTGTAGTTTTTTTGACGACACGTTTGGTCTAGTGGCTAGTAACCCTAGCTGTTAACCAAATGGTCGCGGGTTCGAATCCCGCTAGAGGCAAATGTTTATGTGTTAACATTTACCTTTGTACCTGAATCATGGATGTTTTGTATTTATAATATGTATGTATTTACAAAAAAAAAGTAATGTATGTAATATATCAACTATTTGGTATCCATAATACAAGCATTAAGTTGCTTACTTTGGAACTAGATGGTGCTGTGTGGAATGCTGTGTAAATATGGGTGCTGTGTAAATATTTATTTATTATTTATTATTATTATTATTATTTATACTTATGTATATACATAGGTATGCCGGACGCTATTTTTTACTTAAAGAAAAGTAGGTACTCTTTCTGAATAAAAGGTACCCTATGTATTACCTTTCATTCAGAAAGTATCCTTAACAATCCCTCTTATTCCGTATCATTCACTTTACGGATAACGCAACCGTTATAGACATATTAACCTTTAAATTCAAAGCGATATGTCATTTTAAAGGTTAAAAATATCTATAACTTTAAAGTCTATATTATGTCTTTATGTTAGGTCTTTTATGTCTATATTTTCAAGGTTAAAATAAGCTCTTGTAAGTACTATAATCAAAACCTCATTTCCCTAATGCCCCTTCCTAATTCGACTCACCAAAACACAACAGCACATTAATATTATATATTTTAAATATATAATATTAATTATATATATATAAGTATATATATTAACAAAACAGTACCTAATGTTTTCTATTATAAAAATTATCCTCAAATTCATTTGTTGATCCCGGAAATGGCAAGCAATTGAAAACAAAAATAACTGGGCGAATGATAACAAATCTGGTTAATAAAATTATTTAACTTCTCAAAAAAAAAAAAAACTTTATTAATTTTTAAACAATTAATATTATCAAACGAAAGATTCGCTCCCTTGAAACGAAACGAACAAAGCAATGAACTTAGTTATGGTACAGAAAGCAATTAAAAAAGTTGAGTCCATATTTTTTTTTATATAAAAAAAAATCTCCAATTCTCAAACAATTGCAAAGTTTAAATTGGCTTTCGATAATTTTGGAGTTTTCGTTGTGAATGTAGTAACGTCAAGTATCAGAGTTCATGCGATTTTCATCTCTGTGCTAATAGAAATAAGGTTTAATATGAATGTAAACTTATTTTTGCCCGGTGTTGAAAAGTGTTCAAACCAAATAAGGGTTTCGGCTCCAAAATTACAGAAATTAAAAATTTCACTTTTATTTCCTAGCGCTTAAGGATTAAAATGGAATGAGCTACGGTTTGAGGAAACGAAATAGGATAAACATTAATTGTATGAATGATTTACTCGTCGACGAATGATTGATTGCAACAACTTTCCAAAGAATGTTTCTATTTATTCAGCCAAATTCTCTTCTACATGAGCAATGTTGTTCAGAAAACTTTCGCTTAGAGGAAACTCTAATAGACGGAATATCTATTTATAAGTAAGTAAAGTAGATGTTGCACGCGACTTCGTCCGCGTAACTTTATAAAATACTAGCTGGTGCCCGCGACTTTGTCCGCGTTCTGGATGAAAGGTACCCTATGTCCTTTCTGGTATCCCAGACAACGTGTATGCAAAATTTCATGGTGATCGGTTCAGTAGTTTTTGCGTGAAAGAGTTACAAACATCCATACATACATCCATTCATCCATACAAACTTTCGCATTTATAATATTAGTACGGATAGCCTACTAGCTGGTGCCCGCGACTTCGTTCGCGTTGAAAAAGCAATATATCGCCTGACATCGTTATTGCTATTATACTTAGCCAGGAGATAGTTTCTTTAATTTTAGATAATCCCTCGGGAGCAGTACTTTCTTTCTGGAGTCCCAGACAACGTGAATGCAAAATTTCATGGGGATCGGTTGCGTAGTTTTTGCGTGAAAGAGTTACAAACATCCATACATACATCCATACGGATGTACGGATGTTACTCGCTGATGATGTAACATCAAACGGGGTTAATTTGACAGATTTTTGAGGGTTTTTATCGTTCCTACGAAGCGTTTCTGACATATTTGAATATTTTTTTATCTCTATAGTACTTACATACAATTTAGTCCTTTGGCTATTCTATCTTTATTATTCGATATCTCTAGAAAAAATATTCATTCTTAACATCCCACAAAACTTAACCACAGATAAGAGTATCATTTGTCCTAGTATTTCCTAGTATTATTTGTCATTTTTACAATTCGTCGCGTAAAGTAGGTGACATTTAATTTGAAAAAAAAACTCGCATTTTGTTTGAAAATAATACGGGGTTTGTAAGGAAGAAATGTAAAAAACAAGTGGAATCTGCCATAGTATTAGTTTCAGAAACTTATATCGGGTCGCCCGAGACTTTGACTGCGGAGTTTGGTTTCACGAAGACAAAGCACAAGTTATAAGAGACAGCGTATATATATTTTTTATAATTTTTACTAGCTACTGCCCGCGATTTCGCCCGCGTAACTTTGTAAATTATACACTAAAACCTTCCTCGAGAACCACTCTATCCATTGGTGAAAACCTTAACAACCTTAACAAAATCCGTTAGAAGAATCCGGTTTAGAAGAAGTTAGCGGAGAAATAGGCAGAAGCGGATATCGACTTTATTCCATAATATTATGTAAGAAACTGTGTGCTTAGTGTGTGATATATAGTAAATTTGTATTGTATGCTATTTGTGTTTCGTACTCAATAAAATTTATTTTGTTCTTTCTTTCTTTCTTTGATATTTATTTTGTTGTATAAAATGAAAAAAGTAAAACCATAACCAATTGCGATAACTTCACAGTGTCGCATTCTTTTTAGATGAGAACCCGAAGACGACCAGTTAAGTTAGTGCACGAGCGGTGTCTTTCCTTGTGTTCTAATATGCCAATAGATAGTATGCTAGACGCCGCTCTTTTGTATTAGGATTGTTCTTTAAAAAAAAATGTTCATTAACAGTTAGAAAATCGTTTTTACAATAAGCATGATTGAAGACTCCTTTTAAGCGGAAGCCTGTGCCTGTGCCTTTTATTTAGGATATTTTTTTATTTACATTGTGACAGTGGTGAATATAAAATGAAATAAGGCAATTTGAAAGTTCTTATATATTAATTAATAATTAGTAATTTAATAATTGTTTAATTAAATAAATATACTGTTTCTTTTTAAGGCGACAAGAAGACAATCGCTTATTGCTTGCACCGCGCCCTGTCTTCGCTGTTTTCCATTCCCATTTCCGAGTAAATATTCCTATGAAAAATGTTACGCCCGGGACTTGTACATACAAACATTGTATAGGCTTTAATAAATCTAGCTTCCTTCTTAAACGAGTTAGATTCCTCCCCAGATAGCACTTGGTTTTTTTATAGAGTTTCGTGTGGGGATAAAATTAAATGGGAAACAGTTTAAAATTGAAATGTTCCATAAAATGTTTCTTAAAATATGTACTTAAAAGTACTAGTAAAATAAAATTAGTAAGGTATCCATATTTTATTGATGTTATAGGAAATTAGTGTATGACTATTTTGATTCTTTCTTGGCACTTTCGATTCGGATTCTACCGGTAGGTAGGTATAGAGAGAACGTTCCTCTGAAGGATTCTATTAAACACACACACACACGCACGCACGCACAAAGCCTCACACACATAATTCTATTTTTAAAGAAATTTATTTTTTCTTGTTTAAAACATTTTTGGTAAGTAGCTTTTATGGAAGAGCGAAGGCTCCAGGCACCAGCTCCCGCTTAAAAGGAGTCTTCAGACTTAAGTAGGTATGTGTTGCTGAGCGCAAAATTCGAAGACTAGTTCAGCAATTTTTTTTCCGATGATTGCCGAAAAAGTAGAAAAAAAATTATGGAGAGAAAAAATTAATTAAATTAAATTCTCGGAAAAACGCGAAAATCCCATTTTTTTATTATACATCAGCTGCCAAGGTGCAAATATCTTTTGAAAGAATGATGTCTGTCGGGGCAACAGAAATCACCTCCCAGACGGTAGGTATATGTCATATCATTACTAAATATATAAGAAAGATATTACGCATAAAATCTAATATATAAAATTCTCGTGTCGCTGTGTTTGTTGCCAAATTCCTCCGAAACGGCTGGACCGATTTTGATGAAATTTTGTATGCTTATCGTGTAGGTCTGAGAATCGGCCAACATCTATTTTTCATACCTCAAAATGTTAAGGGTGGTCCACCCCAAAATTTTATTTTTATATTTCGGCAAAACAACGTTTGTCGGGTCAGCTAGTATTTAAATGAAAGTCATATTATTACATTACATTACATTACATTTTTGCATTAGAAATTAGAGATGTACAATAACTGTGTTGTCATAAGTAAAAACATTATTATTTTATTATTGGGATTAAAAATCTAGATGTTGATGGGTTCGTGAACAAAAAAGAGAAAAATTGTACATTTCGGCTGTCTCGTAAAAAAAAACGCAATTATCTCGGAATACATTAAGGGTTTTTCCTTTAATATAATTTCTCTGGAAGACAAATGGGCGGCCGGGGGGTGAAATATAACAACACTTGTTACATCGATGCTTTCATTAATTTCTGACACACCGCTTCCCTTATTTTTGTAGGGCAACAATGCCATTATAGACCGGCAGCTGGATACCAATTTTGTTACATCTATACTTAATATTATAAAGCTGAAGAGTTTGTTTCCTTGAACGCGCCACATGGCTGGTTGTTGGTCAAGAGCTAACCCATCTCTAATAAAAAAATAAAAAATAAAAAATCTCAGGAACTACTGGTTCGAATTGAAAAATTATTTTTGTGTTGTATAGATCATTTATCGAGGAAGGCTTTAGGCTATATAACATCACGTTGCGACTAATAGGAACGAAGAAACAGTCGGGGAAAGTTGCTTCCGTTGCGTGCGCTGCGAAAATCGTTCGAGATGATTCCCAAAATAACTATTCCACGCGGACGAAGTCGCGAGCACAGCTAGTGTTTATTTATTGTGAAAACTCTACATAATGCGGTTTTCACTGATGGCTATCCGTTATATTGGCTTAGTAGTTCTCGAGGAAGGTTTTAGTATATAATTTACAAAGTTACGCGGGCGAAGTCGAGGGCAGCAGCCTTAATTTTATTAACTAATCATGTAGCGCCATCTGTCAAAACACTGTGCAATTATGACAACCTTTCTCCACTATTCGAAGTGAGTGCTACATTGTTTCAAACCGAATTCCCTAGATGGCGATGCGTGCTACATCACTACTAATATTATTACCATGAAATTTTGTATACACGTTGTCTGGGACACCAGAAAGGAGGATATACTTTCATCCAGAACGCAGACGAAGTCGCGGGCACCAGCTAATATTTATTATAAAAATTGCACCCCGGGAAAGAAGTAAATTAGGAAATAAATTATTTTCTATAAAAATAAATTAGGTGTACAGCTCCGGAACTACAACGCTTGAGGCCAGATCTCGATATAACAAATGACATCCATTCTTATGATTTCCTTTGCAAATGGATACATCTTAGAGGCTAGATATCGTGGTTGAAGGATTTGGATACTGACGACCAATACGAAAATGCCACTTGTAAAGTGTAGACTTATAGAACTAAGTGGTAGGTATTACTGTTTTAATAGTCACAATTTTGAGTAAAATCAAAATAGTCACACGAATGCGTCAAGTTATGCGTTATAGTTACGTTCTATTTCTTTGAATGTTTTAGATTTTTAGAATATCTGAAATTTCCTGGATACCGCCGTCATACTTGTAAAATGCGGCATAAAATAGTACGCCGAATTCGGCGTACCCGAGCCAGTCACACTGGAAACTGTCTGTGATGTGTACGTGCCGAATGTTTTATTAATTTTTACGCATAATTAAATACCAGTTTGCGTAGTGAAACTGTGTAAAAATATAATAAACATGGTAAAAAGTGATAAAAAGTGACGATTTTTTACACACACTACAATAAAAAGTTGCCACATTTTAGGAGCTATTGCTTTTGTATAGCGCTCTATCTAGTCGAACGCAGCGAGACCAATCAATCATCTTTGTTGCGCCCCATCTACACAATATTATTTGAAAAAAGAACAATGTTGTTCTTTCGGCGTGTTCGAATTGTGAAAATTTAAATTTTATAATCGTTCGTAAGGAGTTAACTCCAGTCGTGTGTCGGAGCTGACACACGCAATTGATATTGTGTAGATGGCGCAATATGTCTGAAACTTCAGAGATATTCTAAACGTACTACTTACTTATAACGCATAACATAAAGCATTCGTGTAACAATTCTGATTTTACTCCTATAAATTTTCATACCACGGGCTTATAATTTTAAGGAGTAAACTCCAAAAAGGTTGTGTATCAATTTAGTAAGTATAAATCATAATTTTCTTACATTCGCTATTGGTTACGAAACTGTAGTTTTGATGCCTATGAATGGAAGTTTCTGTGGCGGCTGCTGAATCTTATCCAAAGTGATTTGAAGAAACCAAACAAGCAAAGTCAAATGACGATGCAAGTTTGGTAATATATCAAATATGTCACAAAAACGTGCTAAGCCTAGTGTACGAGTATTTTGTCAACGTCGCCGTGAAGACGCGAAACGTGCCCATATTATTACGTGACATTATCCATTACAATACTCGTACACTTCATGTATACCATTATCTGAAGGGATTACTTATGTATAGAGAGACATATTTTGTATATGAATTTTTTAAAGTTTACTCCTTAAGAATCGATCTGCATATATCCGTACTAATCCGTACTAATTATAAATACGAAAGTTTGTATGGATGTATGGATGTCTGTAACTCTTTCACGCAAAAACTACTGAACCGATCACTATTAAATTTTGCATACACGTTGTCTGGTACACCAGAAAGGACATAGGGTACCTTTCATCCAGAAAAAAAGTACTACTCCCGAGGGATTATCTAAAATTAAGGAAACTAACTGCTGACTAAGTGTAATAGCAATAAAGATGTCAGGCGATATATCGCTTTTACAAAGCGGACGAAGTCGCGGGCACCAGCTATTATGGGTATATGGCTTTTTATGAAAATTTATTGGAGAAAAATTTAAATTGTCACTTGAACTTCTAAAACTTCTATCTCTGAAACTTCTAATTTTTTTAATTTTAGAAGTTTCATATGAGCTCGGAAATACAGACGCCGAATATGGGAAAAACCATAGTAATTTTCTTAGCGCAAATCAAGTAGGCATAAAAATATAAAGAAAAGGAAAAGCGGACTAGTTTTCTGTACAATTAAACACATAAATTAACCGTTCAACCGACGACAAGGAAAGTTTTGGCAGAAAACGATACGCCATGATATAAATGACCTAATATTGTATGATTTACAGGATTCCGATAGCAATAATGTCGTATGTATGTATATTATATATATCATTACTTACATAGAATAAATTGAAGTCGCTAACTGAGTCTGTCTGTCTGTATATACACTAATAACTCCTCTTAAACCACGCAACGAATTTTTATGTTGTTTACACCATCAGTAAGTTAAATTTCACTGAAAGTTTACATATAATCTATATGTATAAAAATATTGGGTTGCTTCGTCTATGCTTCACGAAAACTCAAAAAATAAACTCAAAAAAGGAATAATCTTATTATATACTTTTTTACCAAAATTCCAACGCAAACGAGGTCTATGTTACCTATATACTCATTCGTTTTAAAGGAAAAATTGACTTTTATTCAAATCTATAACTTTCAGTCTATAGTCTCATTGTAGTATACCTACTGATATTACAATTAGAAGAAATTTGTATTTTTGTTTATTATGAAAAACTCGAAAATTACTAGACCGATATTAAAAATTCTTTCACTCTATAGAAAGCTACATTATCAGCGAGTAACATAGGCTATGTTTTATAAAGTTACGCGTACGAAGTCGCGTGCAGCAGCTGGTAAAGTAATATTTTTAAACAATTTTAAACGAGACCAAACTACATCACAAGTTAATTTCATATGCAAAATAGATCTAAATGAATGAAATCGTGTTTTCAGCCTATACGCGAAGCTTTCGGGGACGCTTTGGAACATTATGCCGACAAAATATTCTCAAACAGGATCAAAATTGTGTCACAATACACATTTAATGAAAGCCAAGCTATTACAAATTGAAATAACTATCAACAACGTAATAGCTAGAAACATGCGGTTTTGGCGTACAGTGAGACAGCTTCACGATTAATTTTAATACTTTCCAATAAAAAGCTGTTCAAAGCAAATTCTCTGGGAGGCGAAACGTTGAACTATAGAGAGGGCTATGCTTGAGGTTACTCTTCGTAAAAACACGAGACCGTCTCCCCATGGCGCGAGGTTCACACTCCGCCTCGGTCTGCCGCAATTGCTATGGAGATGTCAGGTGGACACCTCTTTGGGCCGTCCACTCTTAATGCGGTGGAGAACAGCGGCCACACGAGCAAGGGTTTTCAAATCGGAGCCCTCGGGTCGCATGCGGCCCGTCAGCTAAAGGTTGCGTGTCTCAATTATTCCTGAGCCCCTGGGGATAACCTTTTGATGTGAGAAGTGAAATTATACGATAGAATTACTGTTTTAATAATATTTATTTGTAGCACAAAACTTTACACAGGACGACATATTTTCATATTCTATTTTTCTCATAACAAATGCTATAATCGACATAAGACCAGTTTCGGTGAATAATTTACCATAGAGGTCGATTAACTATATAATACAACCTCAACAGTTCGCAGATTTTCCTAGGCAAAATAAGGTGTCTACTTCATGTATCATGTAGGCATGATTGAAACAAAGTTTACGGACATTACACGGCGGATCAGAAAGTTGAAATGGCATTGGGGCAGGACAACAGAATGACGGCCGCTGGGGGTGGAATATTTCTGTAGAGGAGACCACAGATCGGTAAGCGCAGCATGGGACGTCCACCCACACGATGAACAGATACCCTATAACCTATAATAACTAAAATAATACTACATTAAATAGTTAACTAAAATAATAACTTTCACACTCAGACGAGATTAAGATGACGCCTGATTGTACCGTATTGAAGCGGACTCATTGTACTAATGGAGTGTTAACATCAGGACAACATAACCGCATTAGTACGGTGGATTTAACAGTGAAAATGCATTCAAATATTGCACATATAACCACCACATTAATTTTATTATACATTACAGACAATATGTGTATACAATTTAATTTAATTTAATTTTACAATGTGTTCCAAACGCAGTAAGTAATAGTCTGGAGAGTTGACTTTTGAATATTCAGAAGTGCATTAGTATCCCAACCTAGCCATAATATTTTTAACTAACTGGCGCCCGCGACTTCGCCCGCGTGAAAAAAGTAGCCTATCCTGTGTCCCGTACGTCTAAATTTTTATCTACCAAGTTATAATGAAAATCATAATGAAAATAATAATCTATAATGAAAATCAGTTAATTTGTTTAAGAGTTATGGAGGAACATACATACATACAATACCTACACTTACAGATTTATTATTAACTAGCTGGTGTTCGCGACTTCGTCCGCGTGGAATAGTTATTTTGGGAATCATTTGGGTATCTCGAACGGTTTTCGCAGCGCACGATTAGCGCGTTCAAACAAACAAACAAACTCTTCAGCTTTATAATATTAGTAAGTATAGATATTGAATTGATACTCTTGATGTGAAACATATTTTGCAGAGGGCGCTTTTCCCGTAGCGACGCCAACATTTGGCCAAACTTCGGCCACCGCTGGCCTCTTTGCACGGGAGGTACTTTTAACTCTACTGAGTCAAGTTTCACAAAAGCATTTTTTTATAGTAGCGAATTTTCACTAGTAGTTTTGTAATATTCGCGTTTATTTTTTTCGCTTATCTTACCAGTAGATTATTTTATAAGTCGCATATATTTTCAGTCTTTTTTTTTTCAAATCTCGATTTTTTTACACGTTGATATTTTAATATTAGCGTATTTTAATACCTATATAAAACTACGATTAAAATAAGTATATTTAGATAACAGATTATTTATTAGATAATTAATTATCTATAAGAAACAACCTCCTTAGAATCAGATATCATAATATATAATTACAGTTATGGAAAAATGAGCAACAAAATATATTTTCATAGATTCATGTTACTATTTTCTTGGAAGTAGGTATTTGGTGTGGCATCGGATAAGCTGATATTCATGTCAGGACAACATTGAGAGCCGACCGCGTCGCGGGCACTCGTTGAGATTTGCTAAAAACACCTCGTGCTGGTAGCTAGTGTCGGAGCAGGATCACGTATGCATTTCGAGGAGCAGACGCCGCGGCATCCACTTGTCTTGTCTCGCCACTCGACCGAAGCGTCACGTAACATTTATGAAATGCGATGCAAGTTGGAAACGGTCTCGCCATTCTTTATACGAGTAACTTTTACTATAAGCATAGTAAACTTTTAATATAAAAAGCCTCGTATTTTGTTAATTTTTGAAGTGTAAAAGTCTTTCTTCTTGGCCACAGATTAAATAATAAGTAGTTAGTCTTGGCGCTGAATCGGATATTGCTCGACTCGAGATCAAGCGCGCTCGGATTGGTGACGCATTGATCGCTGGATAGCGACCTTTGAGATCTATACTATTTCGTTGATTGAGTCTTGTATATCGGCTCCAGTCATCATCAGTCACGTCATGTTTTCATAAGGATACATTTTTTTTAATTTAGGTATAAATTAGTCATTTAATTTAGGTATGTATTAGTCGTAACGTTTTGAGAATTATCTTCATTGTTTACCCTAGAGCATTATTAACACTTGGACCAAACACCAAAAAAGTCACGGACCCAATGCAGAAAACGCATCCTCTTGCTGAATACACAAGTGAAGTGTTTGAGAAATTGTCGCCACACTTGACTTCGTTTGTGTTTTGCTTTATATCTTTCTCTCCTTCTTTATATGGCCACGAAAAAAACAGATAGTTAAGACTGTAAGGTTGTTCGCGAATGTGAGCATTAAAGTTAATCCGTACTAATCCGTCCTCATACAAGTATGTATGGATGTTTGTAACTCTTTCACGCAAAAACTACTGAACCGATCACCATGAAATTTTGCATACACGTTGTCTGGGACACCAGAAAGGACATAGGGTACCTTTCATCCAGAATTCGGACGAAGTCGCGGGCACCAGCTAGTATTATAAATGCAAAAGTGTGTATGGATGTAAGGATGTTTGTAACTCTTTTACGCAAAAACTACTGAATTGATTTCAATGACATTTTGCATACACGCTGTCTGGGACGTTAATATGCAATATATAACTTTAGTATTAATGAAAAGTAGCAATTACGAAATGGCTCTAAGAGTATGGAATATAAATGGGGAAATTTATCAAGACGGGCCCGAAGTAAACAAAATATTCCTTTCAAATGTTGTAAATCTCTTAAATCGCGGGATTACCTCGTCGACGCCGGATCCAGATTAGCTGTTTCTCTGTCTCTGTTACGTTGAAGGTATGAAAGTTTTATACATTTCCGAACAGTCGCTAAGTCAACTTTCTTTATCAGATATTCGTTGGATACCGTTAACTTTATTGGAACAATTCATACTCATATAATAAACTAGCTGTTGCGCGCGATTTCGTCCGAGTAACATTATAGCCTATGTTACTCGCTAATAATATAGCTTAGCTAATAATAAAAATAAAAATAAATTGAGAAAATAATTTTCAAATAGGCCCAGTTTTTTCGGAACCTTTTTAACTCAAACAAACAAACAAACAATGAAATCTTTCCTCTTTATTTATTATTTTTATTTTCTTTATTTTTTATTATGTCTATGTCTATGTCTATGTCTATGTCTATGTCTATGTCTATGTCTATGTCTATGTCTATGTCTATGTCTATGTCTATATCTATATCTATATCTATATCTATATCTATATCTATATCTATATCTATATCTATATCTATATCTATATCGATATCTATATCTATATCTATATCTATATCTATATCTATATCTATATCTATATCTATATCTATATCTATATCTATATCTATATCTATATCTATATCTATATCTATATCTATATCTATATCTATATCTATATCTATATCTATATCTATATCTATATCTATATCTATATCTATATCTATATCTATATCTATATCTATATCTATATCTATATCTCTATATCTATATCTATATCTATAATATCTACTTATATTCTTAAAAACAATATTGTTCCTGTATTGTTCCCTCTTATTTATTCCACTATGTGCTTTCTTTGAGATTATCCGCTCTATAAATGAGACTTTAGAATCGTTTGGGACCAGGCATTTTCTATACTGCGGTAAAGAATTAAGATAAAAAATATTGGAGCCATTTGGGTGGAAAGCTCCAGAAATTCGTAGAGAAAGTTTGTGCCGAACGACGACCACTCCATTGCTCCCAGTTGAAAACGCATCATTAACTTAATGGACGGAAAGTTGTACAGTAAAATTGCTTCGTTGCATATAATTGCAGGTCAGAAGGCATTATGTGAACGACAACTTCTCTAACGGACATACTTTCAAGGCAAACAGAATTATTGTTCTGCTACCTTCAGATTCAGATAACCAAACGTACAAAAACATCATTATCTAATTCTAAAATTTCAAACGTTAAGAGGCGACATTGCATACCTACATCTCACACAAACTGGTTTGGACCAAATCTCAAGTAAAATTTACCAAATGTCAAGTAAAATACCAAAGATAATTGATTGGTCTCACTGCGCTCGACTAGATAGAGCGCTATACAAAAGCAATAGCTCCGAAAATGTGGCAACCCAGTTTTATATATTTTTACAGATTTTTGGTATTTTATTATGCCTAAAATTTAATAAAACGTTCGGCACGTACACATCACAGACAGTTTGCAGTGTGACTGGCTCGGGTACGCCGAAATCGGCGTACTATTTTATGCCGCATTTTACAAGTACGACGGCGGTATCTAGTCGAGCGCAGCGAGACCAATCATTTATCTATGTAAAAAACTTTACTTTACAGTTTTACCGACATCACTCTGCCCTCCACACCATTAGTTCTTATTTTATCAGAGATTAGTATTATTTAGATTACTGATTTGATAGTTTTTTTTTTCTAATAATTATATTACTTTCTGAACATTTTTGTCACTGCCTCCAAAGTTTCACTGAACGTCAAAATGCAATAACAGTAAAATAGAAAATTTTAGGATAGTTAGGTATCAATAAAGTACTGCGAACATCAGCTGTCGATCGCTTGGGAGTCGCTCGTAAAACACACGCGTCGTAAATATGTACCTACATAGTACTCTGTGACAATATAATGTAACTCATCAATTTTACTTTTTTCCCTCCCGATCACCTATGTACTTCTTTCGAGAACATTATTTTATTTATTTACTTACTAGATTGTACCACGACTTTGTCCGTACTCCCTTTTCCTTTGTGTTAAAACATTTATTCAATCTTTATTTTTATTTATTTCTTTATAATTTTAACAATTTTAAGACTAATAGTATAATATAATACATAGTAATACAATAAATAAATAAATATAAATAAATATCTTCACACATTCCACACAGCACCATCTAGTTCCACAGTAAGCAATTAATGCTTGTATTATGGATACCAGACAGTTGATATACTTCATAGATTACTTTTTTTGTAAATACATACATAATTATAAATACAAACACCCATGACTAAGGTACAAAGGTAAAATGTTAACAGAAAAACATTTGCCCCTAGCGGGATTCGAACTCGCGACCGTTTGGTTAACAGCTAGGGTTACTAGACACTAGACCAAACGTGTCGTCACAATAATATAATATAATGATAACACCAAAGATAATTGATTGGTCTCGCTGCGCTCGACTAGATAGAGCGCTATACAAAAGCAATAGCTCCGAAAACTTGGCAACTTTTTATTGTATAGAGTGTAAAAAACCGTCACTTTTTATAATTTTTTACCCAGTTTTATTATATTTTTACACAATTTCACAACGTAAACTGGTATTTTATTATGCCTAAAATTTAATAAAACATTCGGCACGTACACATCACTGACAGTTTGCAGTGTGACTGGCTCGGGTACGCCGTATTCGGCATACTATTTTATGCCGCATTTTACAAGTTCGACGGGGGTAACAATCATTCATCTATGGATAACACTAAAAACCACTGAGGTTTAGTCTTGTGTTATCATTTGTAAGTCTACTAAAATCTAACACTTATTATATTATTGGTCTAAATACAAGTCTTATTTAGTGAACTTTAAGGGCACCAAGTCTGAGTTGGACCTTATGCCCCAACTCTCTTTTGGGAAACTGATAACCCAAAAGAGAGCTGTTGAACCTGATTTTCTCCAGCTTTTCTATAACAACCAATACCTGTTCAGAAAGCTAATATTACTCCGAAGACTATGCGTTCCTATTGCATCATAATTGCAAAGCAAACACAACTATCCCCTATACGAGTTATTTCAATGCGCCTCGTACGAGGTAAAATGTCTGTTTTCAAGTTACACCAGTTTGCACTGAACTCGAGTTGAGTTCGCAAAGCTGCCGGTGACACGATATTTACCCACTCGGCACTGGCAACATTATTTTCGTTCATGAAAAGTAATGTTGCCAGTGAAGTTCGTTAAATGAAAAATAATATATTATAGTTAAATATGTTTTTATTTTTTTTAAATGGTATAATGTTTTTACACTCTCAGGAAACAATTAAAACGACAAGGTTGGTCTAGTGGCTAGTAACCCTAGCTGTTGACCAAGCGGTCGCGAATTCGAATCCAGTTAGGGGCAAATGTTTATGTATTAACATTTTACCTTTGTACCTGAGTCATGGATGTTTTGTATTTATAATATTTTGCTTAATGTGTGAATGGGCGAATATTAAAGCGAATTATACAGTTTCAGATGTTTTCATTTGAATAAACATTTCCAGATAACATATTTCGAGGATATTTTTATCCTCGAAAAATGATGAGTTCCTGAGGGATTTTCCAAGACCAAGTGATAAATAATTATAATAATTTTATGTAGAATTTCATACGCTTTAACTGCAACTGAACATACGTCGAAGGACCAATAAATTATTGACGCGAAAACGGGGTGTTATAAGTTTGACGTGTGTGTCTGTGACGGCCCGATTCTGACCCGATTTATTTTGTTTGAAAGCTGACATGAACTTACAGAAAACTTACGGGAAACTTAGCGTGTTTTTTAAATATTATAACTGCTGTGTTTTTTAAGATGTGCAGCCAACCCGTCCCACTAGGAGTGACAAAAATATTTACAAACAAACAACTAGAGAGGGGAATTCTATATATTTATATGTATATGTAAGCAATCCATCATACAATAATGGAAAAGGGTATACCAATCACAGCTCATATTTTCTCACGCCCAGTTGCTCTATTCAAAACTTTTTATTGAGTGTGGAACGTATTCCGATCAACGAAATGTAGACAAGTGTAACTAATAAAATTCTGGTACTAGTATCCTAGTATTTTTATGAAAGAGAAAATATTCATACTAGCTGTTGCACGACTTCGTCCGCGTAGTGAAATAAAAAATACATAAGCAATATAACGTTTGACCGCATGTTGCTATAACACTTCGATCAGGCGTTAGTTTTTTTCATTTATTTTAAGATGACCCAAAAGAAACAGTACGTTTTTTCTGATGTCTTTTTTTTATGTCCTTTTCGGTATCGCTGACATGGTGTATGCAAAATTTGATGATGATCGGTTGAGTGAATAAGGCGTGAAAAGGTAACAAGCAGACAGACAGACAAAGTTCCTTTCACATCTGTACCTACTAATATTATAATTGCGAAACTTTGTATGGATGTATGGATGTTTGTAACTCTTTCACGCAAAAACTACTGAACCGATCACCATGAAATTTTGCATACACGTTGTCTGGGACACCAGAAAGGACATAGGGTACTTTTCATTCAGAACGCGGACAAAGTCGCGGGCACCAGCTAGTTTAATTATAATATTAGTATGAAATGCCTGTTAGCGCCTGTTCTCATTTGAATAGCAATGGAAAGGAGCTATAGGAAAATTGCTATAAATTTTTGGCAGGCGCCACAGACTAGTGAGTCGATACTCGGTTGTACTTGACACGAGTGGACGCATGATATCTGTAATAAATCGAAGTGAAATGTTTCCGTTTCCTATTTCAGATGGTTCCGCATTACATATTCCGTCGGGTGTCGGGGACACTTGGGCTTAGAAAAGGGATTGAAATTGGAAAAATGTACATAGTTTTTTTATCCGTTACTTTTACATATTTCGCATGGATGCAATTTTTTCGGAATCGATTTGCATATTATAATATACTAGCTGCTGCCCGCGACTTCGTCCGCGTAACTTTGTAATGTTGTATTAGTAAGGACAAATATAAAAATATCTCGCGTCAGAGACATCTGTTAATTTAAATTAATAACACTACGTAAGTTCTTATCAGATGTCGCCCTCGCGTCAGAGACATCTGTTAATCTAAATTAATAACATTACGTAAGTAAACCTCTTTTCTGCAGCCTTGCTATGCCTACTATGCTACTATGCTAGTTTTACACGCGTAACTTTGTAAAATATAGCCTATTTTTCTAGTTGATAATGTAGCTTTCCATAGGTGAAAGAATTTTCAAAAAAGGTTTTCAAAATTTTTGAGTTTGTTCATTACAAACATACAAATTTTCTCTCTTTATATTATAATAGTACTAGCTGGTGCCCGCGACTTCGTCCGCGTTCTGGATGAAAGGTACCCTATGTCCTTTCTGGTGTCCCAGACAACGTGTATGCAAAATTTCATGGTGATCGGTGCAGTAGTTTTTGCGTGAAAGAGTTACAAACATCCATACATACATCCATACATCCATACAAACTTTCGCATTTATAATATTAGTAGGATAGATTAGTATAGAAATATATCTATTATTAAGTACTACGAGAAAACTTTTTTAATTATTCTTAGCGAAGAAGGCTAAGTAGAATTTACATTTGTAAAAGTCAACACGAGAAAGATACTCTCTTTATAAATATTGTGTAGGTTAGAAATATAACAATATATACAGCGTTCATACATGTCTTATTTCCTGTTCGTTTCTTCCGGAAGCGGATACGGGATACAGCACTTAACCTAATTACAACAGATTTCGACCGTCCGCCTTTTTCTCAAATCTGTCTCTTTTCCCTTAGATGCATGGATTTTCGGCAACTCTCAGAGATAAATATAGGTACATACTATATTTTTTCTGGTAACTATAACTTCGGCACTATTTTCGACTATTTTGTGTGACATTTAGACAGTTTTCTTTAAGATATTGTTACTTCTTCTGTTGCTAATTCCTAGCTAGGAATACCTGGCAACCCTTTTAGTTAGTCGCGGGAACCAGCTATAAAAAACTAGTATGGATGTATGGATCTTTGTAACTCTTTCACGCAAAAACTACTGAACCGATCACGATGAAATTTTGCATACACTTTGTCTTTGACACCAGAAAGGACATAGGGTACCTTTCATTCAGAACGCGGACGAAGTCGCCGGCACCAGCTAGTATTTTATAAAGTTATACGAACGAAGTCGCGTGCAACAGCCAGTAGATAATACTTCATAACTACAATACTTCATTTGGAAACAAATCAAGTAAACAATGTTATAAATAATCCGATTCCAAATCCGACGGTCAACCGCAATCCGACTGATTGTGAGGAACCATTAATAAGACAGAAGACAAATAAGGTACACGACTGAGAAATATTATCCCTCATTTACTAGCTTAACTTAACACGTCCGTCGCTACGACTAATACCTAATCTATTTAGGGTTTTCTTTGTGACCATAATTTTATTTTTTACTAGACGATAATGTGGCTTTTTATAGAAGAAAAAAAATTATATTCGGGCGAGTAGTTTTTGAGTTTAATCATTATATTCTCTTTATAATATTACCATAGACAGATTATAGTTGAGCTGTTTACAAAACATATTTTGATATTTGAAAGAGTTTGTGACCTACATTTTTGATTAAAAAATGTATAGAGTCGTTAGGACACCCTAAGTATTTTAATGACTATTGTATGTATATGTTCGACCTATTTCAAATTATCCGAAGCTAGATAAAGTAATATGCTGGGCTCTGATTCTGTATGGCAAAACTCTTGACAAGACAAGGCTAAATACGTTAATGTCATTCCTTGTCTTAACATGAAATTCTTATGTCTTATGCCCCCAGCTGAGATAACATAATATTATCTGTGTTGTCAGTGGAATTGTTAAATAAATCCAATAGTAAACTGTGGTTTCTGTGAAATCATATCGTGCCATAGATAATTGTCTTGAGGCATAAGACATAAGAATTTCATGACAAGACAAGGAATGACATTAACATATCTTGCCTTGTCTTGTCAAGAGTAGTTGCCATACAGAATCAGGTAATATAATTATTACAACATGATGGGAACAAAATGGCCGCACGTCCAATACGAAAGCTAAGTTCGAGGTCAAAAATAAATTGTTTCCGCATAAACAAACTTCGATTAAGATTTCACAAATTTGTTTTGGATCCCTTCCGACAAAGTACTAGAGTTCAAATATCTCTCTTCTCTCTAGAAACAGTGGCCATCTAAATACAACATTGTACATGACAAAAATGACATATTGACATGCTTATACAATAGAGCTTTTAAAAGCTTTCTGGCAATATTTCTATACATGACATGCCATTGAGTTATAATGCACTAACGTACAGTCGGGGTACGAAAACCTTCGTCAGTTTTCAAATTCATTCCTTCATTAAATCATAGATTCATAGTAACTAAACTGACAACTGGACAGACGTTTAAAATGAAATTTTGCCATGACTGATAAATGCTCTGGTAAAGGTCGACTTTGAGATGAGGAACATTTTCTTACCCGACTGTACTTAGAACCTATTGTAAGTATACAAGTTTTTCTCCATTTTGATAATCATCATCAGCCGTAGGACGTCCACTGCTGGACCTATTACACCATTTTTTTTCATATTGTACAGTGTTGACGCTTTAGTGTAGGTAATCTTCAGTGGTGTAAACTAAATCTATACTAATATTATAAAGCTGAAGAGTTTGTTTGTTTGTTTGTTTGAACGCGCTAATCTCAGGAACTACTGGTTCGAATTGAAAAATTCTTTTTGTATTGGATAGATCATTTATCGAGGTAGGCTTTAGGCTATATAACATCACGTTGCGACTAATAGGAGCGAAGAAACAGTCGAAAATGTGGGAAAAAAACGGGGAAAATTATTCATCTTTGAGGGCTTCGGTTGCGTGCGCTGCGAAAACCGTTCGAGATACCCAAATGATTCCCAAAATAATTATTCCACGCGGACGAAGTCGCGAGCACCAGCTATACATATAAAATCCCAAAACTCAATAGATCCGACAAGTAATCAAACCTACCAAGCAGCAGTGAGCAGCCAAGCGCTATTTAGCTATGTACAAAAAATGTCTGATACACTGTTGTCATTTATATCAATAACTTCATCAGTCACCAGAAGTCTCTAGGCGAATCTCTCGACACCCAATAACAAGTTTAAATCAAATTAACAACTTTCTCCTTTGGAACACATAGCAAAATGTTTTAACTGTGTTTTATATTTTTTATGATAAAACTAGCTGGTGCCCGCGACTTCGTCCGCGTTCTGGATGAAAGGTACTATGTTCTTTCTGGTGTCCCAGACAACGTGTATGCAAAATTTCATGGTGATCGGTTCAGTAGTTTTTGCGTGAAAGAGTTACAAACATCCATATATACATCCATACAACATTTCGTATTTATAATATTAATTATATATTTTTATAATATTAATATACAGGGCGTCCCACGACGATGCCACATGGAGGGAAAGTACCTTGAATATTGTAGATGGAACATTTTACTGAAAGAAGACATTATTTTAATTTTAAAAACATTTTAAACTGCATTCATAGATTTTTAAATAATTACATGGTTGAACCGGGAATCGAACCCGCTACACGAGAAAAAAAAATTACACTGTAGCTTTATCATACCGATCGAAAGGCTTCATCATAAGGATTATTTTTTGCTAAATAACATAGTGTCAGAAATAAAAGGAGACCATGAATTTTAACATTTTTAATACAAAATTAATCAATTTATCAAATGCTCAAAATGAGTTCCATACTGTTGAATACAAAGTCGCACTCTTTTGATTATTTCACTCTCTGTCGATTTTTTTATCTTGTTGTGGTGGATATTTAGAATAATATTTCTAAGTTCTGTTTGTAGCTCGTGAACACTTTCATACTGGTTCTTATAAACTTTTTTAACCCCATAACCCCATACATTCAAAAGTATGGGACTCATTTTGAGCATTTGATAAATTGATTAATTTTGTATTAAAAATGTTAAAATTCATGGTTTTCCTTTTATTTCTGACACTATGTTATTTAGCAAAAAATAATCCTTATGATGAAGCCTTTCGATCGGTATGATAAAGCTACAGTGTAATTTTTTTTTCTCGTGTAGCGGGTTCGATTCCCGGTTCAACCATGTAATTATTTAAAAATCTATGAATGCAGTTTAAAATGTTTTTAAAATTAAAATAATGTCTTCTTTCAGTAAAATGTTCCATCTACAATATTCAAGGTACTTTCCCTCCATGTGGCATGGTCGTGGGACGCCCTGTATAATATATATAGTACGGATTAGTAAGGATATACAAGATTATTCTTTGGTATGTTATGTTTACTTATGTTTATTTGGTACTTTGATAGTTTGATGAGGATACGAATAACTCCATCATTCTTTTATTCATGCACTGCAATATTGAATGTATTAGCAGAGCATACTTAAGTAAATAAGTATGCTGTGGTATTAGGTACTAAACTTGTTAGAGTAACAAACAAACTCACTTTCCCATTTACAATATTTATTACTTAGTTTGGATTTTATTCGAATGGTTGGATAAATTTCAGAAGCGTCAACTCATAATTCAACTTTTGTTAAATCTTTATGAGACTTGTTCTGAGATCAAAATTAAAGCTATAAATAAACAGTTTCGGGTCAGTTTTTGAGTTATAATTAGTATTTATGGAAGCATAGTTGGCCAAAATTTGCTTGCGAATTCTGTTGTTTTATTTTGATTATTATAAACAAAAGCCGATATTAAAAAGGTATATTTACTCAACGAAGTACTAAAGTACATTTAATAGATTTGCTTTTTACTTCTTATTTTAATCCGTACTGATCCGTACTAATATTATATATGCGAAAGTTTGTATGGATGTATGGATGTTTGTAACTCTTTCACGCAAAAACTAGTGAACTGATCACACTTTCATCGAGAACGCGGACGAAGTCGCGGGCACCAGCTAGCGGGCCCCACCTGGCGGTGTGCGGGCCCATCCTCCGCCCATAGACGGTGCGAAGAAACACAGTGGGTTTTAGTGGGTAGAAGTCCCACATACCCCACCGATCTCCCCATGCTCGGTGGGGATCTGATTCGCAGATTTTCCCACGCAAAAAAAGGTCTCAACTTAATTATTCTTAGGTCTCAGCCTAAATAAATTTACAAAGCAAACAAATACTCTTTTTGGGTGTCCTTCAAAAAAAAATTACGTCATTACAAAACACGAAAAACTAACTGTCACATACATTGATAAATTATCTGATGTTTTCCGTATGTTTTCTATTTTAAATCGTGTATAGTGTCAATTAGTCAAATATTCGAAGCTATTGCACAAATCTAAGATGTAGAAAAGATCTAATTGTAAGTCTACCTATTGGATTACTAGATTTTAGTGTTCAAAACAACATGCATCATTGTAGCGTACAGTCAAATCTGAGAACAGGGGCTTAGCTACCGCCTTATCAGTGGTCTATATGTCTAATATATGTCTATATGTCTTTGGTCTATATGTCTATATGTCTATATGTCTATATGTCTATATGTCTATATGTCTATATGTCTATATGTCTATATGTCTATATGTCTATATGTCTATATGTCTATATGTCTATATGTCTATATGTCTATATGTCTATATGTCTATATGTCTATATGTCTATATGTCTATATGTCTATATATGTCTTTGGTCTATATGTCTAATATGTTATATCTAAATTTTAAAGTTTAGAGTTTATCATACGACCATAAAAGTATAAAAGGACAAGAGTATCAAAGTAGGCCTATTTAGTAGGTGTTGCCTATACTCGGCCAAACCAGTGTTGTGCAAATTGAAATGACTGTTTTCATGTACGAAAACAGACGTCACTGACAATAGATTCTATTGTTACGCTAGGGATACACGACGACACTTGACACTAGACACTCAGTGTATATATCGACTGTCTATGAGTGCCCACTGCCGCGACACTTAGTTGCTGACGTAGTGTCGGTTCGGTATCGCTCAGTGTCCGTGTTGCAGCCGCGGAGACAGGACGTGCGCGTAGACAACCAATACCTACACTTGTACCGGGACACTAAAATTAAATAAATAAATGGTAAAATATACACATAAGGTTTCTTCAAACAATATTTTCTTTTAATTCGAAAAATAGATTATAAATATTATAAATAGAGCTCAAGAAAATAATTCGAATCATCTGAAATCTATGCCCTTATTTGTTACAATTTGGACAAAAGTCAGCAGCCAAAACAAGATGAACAGAATACTAATATTTCTGGTTCCAGATACAAATTGAGGAGTGCCTATAGAGTGAAAACATTTTAATTTAATACCATGGGAAAGCCGAATCAATGTACAGCACATGTCGCCACAAAAGTTTTGTTCAAAACATCTAAAACCACACTTCACTCGTGCTCAAGAACGTGTTCTTATATATCACATTTGAATCAATGTGATATAATTCACATGAAAAAGTTGCAATCGAAAACTTATATACATGGAGGTAAACTGAAGAGAGACTTCAGCGTGGAGACAAATCATTGTGTGTGGCGTAGATATGGGAGAAGAATCAGAGAGAAGGAAGCGGGTTCATTGAAAACTAAGAATTCCTGTACTCCATATGAAACCTGTACAAGAAAACTGTTTTTGAGTACTGGTGAAGACATTAAAGGTATGTTGGAAATCAAAGATTGGTATCAAAACATAGACATAGGAGCATTTATAATGAATAATTTAAAAAAACGTCATCAATTGGATCGAGGAACATTTATTTGAACACACGGTAACAAAGCAACAGGTTGATAAAGATCTAGAATCAATACTTAGTGAAAAAGTAGATACTAAAGCAAAAGAGTCAACTTTTGAACGAGCATAAAAATACAGGCAAGATCC
This sequence comes from Synanthedon tipuliformis, assembly GCA_947623395.1. Taxonomy (NCBI): domain Eukaryota; kingdom Metazoa; phylum Arthropoda; class Insecta; order Lepidoptera; family Sesiidae; genus Synanthedon; species Synanthedon tipuliformis. The sequence continues at coordinate 4,228,458 of OX392433.1, forward strand.
GTTGCAAAAATGTACCACATTTTACCGACAATATAAAATAAGGTATCGCCAAAACTATTCACAAAAATTTAGAATAGCTTGTCTTGTGAACTCTTCAGAAGTTAAAAATATTGTCCCTATACAAGAACGATTCCGTACACAAAATTAAGGATATTAACCTATCCCAAGAAATTTCCACAAATAAGTATATGATCATCAAGAAGATTTATTCATTGCACAATATTAAAAGAAAACATAGAATGTATCAGTTATTAGCCGCAAGGAAACCTAAAAAGCTATTTTTAAATTCATAAGGATTTAACTTGTTGACTATTTCAACAAAATCTATAGGGAATAAATTTTCTAATAACAATGTTGAGCACAAATAAATTAAATCAATATTGAAACGCTAAGTGATTCCGAGTATTACGCTGATGAAAAGAAAAAAGATATACCATTAAGTATTAAGTACTTAAAGAAAATTATTATGAATGTCCAAGTATCATAAGTTTTAATAAAAAACACTTTCAAGATCGTCCAACGATCGATACTGATAGAATAAGAGCTATGAAGCCCCAGACCTACGTTATATTGGAATGGCTGAAGTTTCAAGTATAAATCTGTATTATATACTTACTAGCTGGTGCCCGCGACTTCGTCCGCGTTCTGGATAAAAGGTACCCTATGTTCTTTCTGTTGTCCCAGACAACGTGTATGCAAAATTTCATGGTGATCGGTTCAGTAGTTTTTGCGTGAATGCGTAACAAACAAACAAACTTGCATTCACATTAGTATATTAGTAAGGATAGTAAGGATTAGTGATGTGCCGGATATCCGTTGGCAGATCTTTTACGGATCTGCTACCTTGTTAATTTTCAATTCATAGATGAAATTCTATATAGAGGTGTGAAGGTTAGGTAGAACTGAAAAACTTTTATTCTGATTAAAATCAAATATTTGGCACCTTCACTTCACTACATAGTATAAAACAAAGTCGCTTTTTCTGTCCCTATGTCCCTTTTGTATGCTTAGATCTTTAAAACTACGCAACGGATTTTAATGCGGTTTTCACTAATGGGTAGAGTGGTTCTCGAGGAAGGTTTAAGTACATAATTTACTAAGTTACGCGGGCGAAGTCGCGGGCAGCAGCTTTAATTTTATTAACACGTAACGTAATTTTATAAACTATAATAACATGTAGTGCCATCTGTTAACAGACTTTTTCCATTATTCGAAGTGAGATTAGATGAATTAGAGTACTACATTGCTTCAAACAGAATTCCCTAGATGGCGTTGTAAATTTTGCATACACGTTGTCTGGGACTCCAAAAAGGACATAGGGTACCTTTCATCCAGAACGCGGACGAAGTCGCGGGCACCAGCTAGTTACTTATATTGGAAACATTTATCGTAGTGAGTTATCATACCAATCGTAGTGAGTTATCATAACCGACACCGATTGAGTAAGAAAGTTAAGATCCGTATCCGTAACCGCGGATCTGGAAACCAAATATCCGTATTCGGATGCGTACCCGCGGATATTTTATAAATATTTATAAAACATAATATATAAAAATCAGCCATTCCAATTTACCTACTTGAGATAGGTATGTTATTTTACCTTTTCACCTTGTTACCTGAGAATCAGCCCTCTACCCAAGCAGCCAGTACCCATGCGGTTTATAAATATATAAAAAAGCATTCATACTTGAAATTTCAGGATTCTAATATAATGTAGGTCCGGGGTCTCATAGCTCTTATTCCATGATGGTACCTTAACTGTTGAAATTATTTTAGACGTTACTTTCCCAGCTGTATATTTATGGAGAAATGTGTCTAAATTGACAAGAACTATTCAAGAAAACAAACTTCGAATACCCTATCAAACAAGTAATCAAATATTTAATATTCACGAGCGTGCAGCAAGTATTTTACCGGAGTTAAATTATTATGACAATAATAATGGTATGACAGATGAAAATAAAAGTTTTGAGGAGAGTAAACATTCAATTCGTCAGAAGAAAGTAAAAATTAAGAAAAGTAACGTGTATTCAAAAGCTCGTCGAAACAGATATTTTCCAGCTTCCAGTCACTTTTATAGGAATAAAGCAAAAAGGGGTAATAAAGAATCAAATCGTCTCGACTTTGTTCGTCACCTTGAAAAAATTGTCCAATATTTTACGAACTGTAAAAATAATGGAAACAACATTAATTTAAATGTATCTATAAATTTGACACCCGCATTTGAACGTACCACTGAAAATAAATGCACGTACACAGATGATGAAAACATATTTGAAACATACGTTAATCAAAAAATTAGTTATGATGTAAATTTAAATGATGATTACATGGTTACAACATTTAAAGAAGAACAAAGTTTTATCGAGAATGTCACTGACCTAAAAAAGAACTCTTCACATTCTAAACCAGATATTGTACCTATACTTAACAACGCCGATTGTCAAAGTAATTACAATTCAAGTAGCGCGTTTAATGGTGACGAAAAGAGTGACGAATCTGAAAAAGTTGCCGAAGATATAATAAAAAAATATAATTTTGAACGTAGCACCATGACAACAGAGTTAGAAATTGCCATTGAAATCAATGCACTCAAAGAAGTATTAAGAGACTTGACAAAAACAGCAGCACTGCTTTTAAACAATCATAAAACGAATAGTAAAAAAGAGTCCAAAATGGAAAAAAGTATTTCTGAGAAAAAAATTCTACACAATCCAATTGCTGTAACTAACAAATATAATATAGTTCATGCGAACACTACACAGCGTGACGCAGATCAAACAAAAGTAACCCAACTGTCAATTCATAGTCGTAAAAATTCTGGTTTGACATTAGAAGAAGAACAAGGGAAAAAAGAATATTTTAAAAGAAATTCAAAAAATTGTACCTCTTATCAGGTAATTGAGAGCGAACGTATTCTCAAAGTTACTGATATGACATCTGCGATGGACATTGATAAAGAAAGAGTTACAGATGAAGCTTCGACTAATTGTTGCGTGCCGCGGTCAATATCACTGTTTGAAGTTCCCGTACAGAAAAATAATCAAAACTTAATTGCATTCTTTTGTGACGGTTTCACCAAAAAACCTGATTATGTATATAATGTATGCAATCGGAAATCACCAGAGATGAAGAAATCTTCAACTCATCCAACAGAACCACAAGGCTGTTCACCTATAATGAATAAATTGAAGCAAAATATCGACGAAATATCGGATCCAGGTGTCTCTGGTGATAAAAGATATAAAAAGATTTCTGATTCAGAAATTTATATAGATGTCGGCAACGATAGAAATTTTCCCAAAGTGTCATTAAGTAAATGTACTAATTTTAATAAATTCCTTTACTGTTTTCTGATATTGATAGTGGTCTTGGTTGTTGGCTATTTGTTATATGTCTACTTCACAAAGGACGGGAGTTTTATTATAAATGCTTTAAACAAATTTCCAAATTATCAAAGGAAAACAAACCAGCTAGTTGGTTTATCAAAGGAAAATATACCTGAATTAGGCTTTTAAGCATTCCTTAAATTATTAAGTATGTACAATTTATTACTAAGTGTTTTTCTCTTTTACTGTATCACCAATTTTTTTTCGTTTGTGTCCATTAAACAATTTTTCTTTCTTTTGTTTGTCATTTATCTGTGATTTTATTTTCAATCCTAAATTGACCTATTTTCACTTTAACCAGAAAACAAAATAAAAATGACTAACTAATTTTATTTATTTACGCCCTCAATCACTCTGTCAATAGGCATACCTAACCTACCTCCTGATGATTCTCTAACATCCTATTTTTATAAAACAATCACCGGCTATTTATTTTCGGTGTAGAGTAATTAAATTATTATTATTTAATATAGACATGCAGACATTGGATTTTTACCATTTTCGTTTCGTTTTAAAGGTTAACAAAGTTATCAAAGTTAACAAAGTTAACAAGTTCTATCTCAGATAAAATATTTTCTTCTGAATATCTTAATAAGAAAATGAAGCACTTCATCTAGTTAAGACCTATTTTAAATGCCTTAACCATATAAAGTAATCTATATGCAAATTATTATGTAAATGTTTGTATTCGTGTGATAAAATTTGTTTCAGACTGAACAGAAGTGAAAATGCAATCATGTGAATCGGAAAGTGAACTTAAACTTAAAAGTAATATTGATCCACCGAAATCAGCAATTATAAATTATCAAACAATTCTTAAAGATTCAATAGAATGTTCAAGTAACAAATGTCATAGTATAAGTAGATACTTGGAGATAACAAATAATAAAAAATGTGATGTATCGAATAAAAATTCCTTAGTGCCTTCTAATTCAATGAAAGAAATAAACGAATTGAAATTTGATGGTGAAAGTCCTGTGGATAACAGAAATTTTATTTTAATAGACAATTCTGTCAAAGAAAATATTAAAGAAGAAAAAATTGACGTAGCGCATAATTGCAAAAGTGTAGCTAAATTATTATTTATAGAAATTAATAGAAACAAGAAGGCGAACGAAAACAGAATAATTAAAAAGAGACCTCAGTGCAAACCAGGTATTATGAAGAACAAACATTTTAAATGCAACAGAAAACACATGAAGAAAAAATTTAAAAAGTATTATGAAGAATTAAAGTTTAGCTCTTTTACAAGTAAACAAAATCAAGAATTATTTAAACTCAATTCTAAATACGAAACTCCAACAAAAGTAAAGAAATCGGATGCAAAGGAAAATCTATTTGAAGGTGAAACAAGTTTAGTTTTTAGTAAAGAAGAAGATCAAGACTCATTTCAAGACGACGAAACATCTTTATCTTCGCCTTCTACAATAAAAGGAATGTCATTCATAAGTTGTATGAGTAACAACACTATAGTATTCAATGAAAGTGAAACACCTTCAATAAAAGATTACTTTTTTAACACATTGAGTTCTACATCTGTTTTAACAATTCCTGCATCTCCATTCATGTCTGATGAATTAAATGTTGCTATTGTCCAAGTAAGTCATTCATGTAAACCTAATATAGGTGGAGAAACGAATAATACAATAAGTTGTACACGTATTTTCTCGACAGAAAACTTTCTTACTGAAGGAAGCCATAATTATTTAAAATTGTTCCCAAAAGTAAGTGAAGATGAGATTTCTGTTCAAGACAAAGTTTTCAACGGAACAGAACATACTTTTTGCAGTGAAATTATAAATGACAGTGACACTTTCGTTATGGCAAACACTAGTTCAGACTTTAATAAAACGAGTAAAGATTTAACTATCACACCTAATTCTGAAACAGTGCTAAATAACTCTGGCACAACAATCTATTTAGACAAAGTTTGCCCAAGTCCATCTTTATTAGATACACTCGCGAAAAACAAAACAACTAATCAAGCTACACTTTTAGAAACGCTTATTAACATCTATCTTCCACAGAAAACACAATCTATTAGTAATGAAAATTATCATAGTAAATATCACGATAACGACAACATAATTACTAGTAATCATCTAGATAACAATACTAAAGGTATCCTAATTGAAAACAAAGTGAATAAAGGATCTATACATGTTTTTAAAAGACCTTACGATAACATTTTGCCAGGAACTTTTAACAAAAACCTGAATTTACCAAATGAAAACACTATTGCTGAAATTCTTAAAGAAACTGAGAAAATTAGAAATAAGCCATGTACTGATGATATGAAGAATCTAGATTGTAAAAACATTACTGAACTTTGGCAAAGACTTACATTAGTTTTAGAATTGAGTATAAAAAGACTAGAAGAAACTTTGGTAGAGAAAATAATTAAGGAATTGCAAAGGACTTTACCGCAAATACTAAAAGAATCACAAACTTTATCCAATGTAAAAACAGTGAATACTAAAGACGTCGAAGTTAAATCCATGTCTAATAAAGAAATAGTAATCGAAGAAGTTTCGTTTGAAAATAATTGTCTACAATGTAATCTGGTGCAAAATGAAATCATAGATGACCTTATGAAAAAATTTAGTTTTGAAAGGGAGCAGTCAAAAGTAGGTGAAACGAGCAATTTGAATCAATCTAAATTAATATCTGAACATTTTGAAAAATTAAAAACTCAAAATGATAGTTTAGAAGAAGTTGTAGTCGAAAATGAAATAGATGTTGTCGAGCCACAGATAAATGAACAAAGTAGGCTAGCATGCTTCGTAAGAATGCTGGCCAATTCCCCTATAGATTTTGTTCGTCAAAATGCTACAGTAGTGTCAAGCGTACCGACATTTTTTATATTTTTGTTTGTTATTTATGGAATTTTGATGCTTGTAATGAAGCCGTTGATTTAATACATGTATTACTATTTATTAATCAACTTTTTTTTTGTTTTCCATCGTTAAAAATTCGTCGATTTGAAAATCTGTCGAGTTTGTAATGAGCGTTTCATACAAGCTGTGCCGGCGTTTTTGTATACTTATATTTCGGTATTCTGTATATATTCACAAATATATACAGTTATATAGTCACAAATCAAAGTTATATTTTTTTATTTTTCAACGCGGACGAAGTCGCGAGCACAGCTAGTATTAAAATAAACGAACCGACGATCTATACGTGATTTCCTTTTTATTTTATAAATCGGTAACTAAGAAGGCAACGCGGTCATCACGCAGTACAATATTCGAAAGAGGGTTTATTAAAACAAAATGTAATTTGTAAATATAATATTTTAATTCAATATATTAATATAATTACATTCATAAATAATAAACTAATATTGTACATTTAAATTATATAACCAACTTAATAATAAAGACCTTGTAAGTAAATTAAACAGAGAAAAGTTGCCTTAAAAATCTTTTTCATTTAATGTTAAATTCTGATAACATAATATGAACAAGATTTTAATATATATTTTTAATATACTTACACAAAGAATACAATAAATAAATTAAATATAACAAAATAAGATTTGATTTATACTTTTTAATTTATCAATTTTAAATTAATTATTGTTCGAGAGGGAAGGATTTATCTTTTTTTTCAGCACATTAATCTTTGTGATTTCCTAGTTAAAAACATGAATTTAGTTTTATCTTATACTTATATAAATAAAATAACTAATTAAATTGTTTATTTTTTGAGGTTTAGATTCGTTGGGCACTTTTAGTATAGGAAAAAATCATTGAACTCGGCCGTTATGTTCTGTGAGCGACACCCTCAGTGACGTTTAACTGTATGAAATAAGCGCCATCTACCTGAATTAGTACATACTTATTGATTAATGATAAGCTTAAATTCTTAAATAGTTTGTAAAGACGGTAACAGATGGCGGTAAAGTGATTAGTGTGTGAAAGTCACAGCAGCCATGATTCATAGTTTTAATGCCTACGACGGTTTTTTTTAAAGTAGAAGTTATTTTTAATAATAAGTAATAAATAATTAATATAAAATATTGTGGAAGGTTGGAGCTTAAAGATTTAGTTTAAGACATCGAGGTATGAAGTTAATCTTGGTAAGTATCTAAGTATATCATTTTTTCATATTTTTTTATTGTTAAATATAATAAAAATTGAAGAGTACTTTAGCTTTTGCCCGCGACTTGGTCTACGCTCCTGTTTCTTAGACGTTGAAACAAAACATTAATAGTAGTATCACTAGTACTAGGTATATGGTACAGTCCAAATTAATTAATTAATAGGGATTAAAAATCAAGTAACTGAGATTAAAAATAATTAATTAAGATTAAAATTAATTAATTAAGATTAAGAGTAATTTTTTTAATTAAATAAATTAACTCCCGACAGAAATATAATATGAGCAGTAAGGATTGAATATAATATTGCTCATGAATTATATTCTTGTCAGGCGTTGAACTTTTTATTATTTTTTTATTTTTCAACGCTTAAGAAAAACGGACATGGACGAAGTCGCTGGCAAAAGCTAGTCTTTCAATATATTGTGTAGACTTAATTCCATTAAAATAAACCTCCTCTTTCAGCGTATGTGTATATTTGCTTTGATCCAATATATTTTAAAAAATAATCCGTTTGCTCTTAGAACATATATGGGGTAATTTAATAATCCTGAGCTAACACTAGATGTCCAGACTTGTCCAGTGTGAAAACGGGGCGGATGCGACCACTTCTGTAGAAAATATAATTAAGCATTTAAATTATTGTAAACATTAACATTGACATTAAACTTTGAAAAAATAAACTATAAAAAAAATACCTCAATTTGGCACTCTTCTGTCTCCTGTTGCTTCTGACCACTGCCGTAGCTGAGGCGATAGCTGGGCCTTCCTCCGAAGCCTAAAATTAATACAATAAATTTATATAAATAAATATTCTTCAAAAATATATATTAAAATCAATCTTTTATACTTGATTTTTAATTTAATTTATGTATGTTTTTTTTTTAATTTTTATTTAATTTTAATCTATGGACTAATTTGTCTGAAAATAAATAAATAATTATTATTATTAATGTAAGTATGTTTGTCCTATGGAATCCTAGAATATTTTTTTTTAGATTTCAATCCCATTATCATTCGATAGGATTCAAAGATAATTTTTTTATTACCGTGGCTCCCATAAGATTTTTTTTTAAATCCATTAATTTAATTAAAAAATACTTCAAGTAACATTAACAACTTTATTAATATTTGAGCGATATAAGAATCTGTCTTTATGCGAATGTGTATGCGTAATAATAATTGATAATAGAGCTCACGTCGTCTTGAAGTGGTGAATCTGTGGACTGCGCTTCAGGATTAGCCTGAGCTCTCGGAACTGGTGCCCCATACTGGTTAAAAGGACGGGGCTGAGTTCTGTAAAAAAAGTTTATAGATTTGTGTGATTTGCAAATTATATATACTAACTATATAGTTATGTAAGTACTTTTGTGCCCGTAGTCCACCTATGTTCACCTAGGTGTACAAAGTAGGTGGACCACGGGCACTACCCGAAGAATTTATGTATTCTCGAATAATTATTAGCACAACAGTACTACTAACTCTAAAGAGCGTCACTTGTACTACCAGTAGTACTAGTGATACAACGTTGTAGAATTTGTACTACCAGTAGTACTTCTTGGTTGTACTACTGTAACAGAAGCGAAAATAGCGTACATTGGTAAGGCAATTTTACCAACAAAAACAATGAACCATTGAAAAACAATGAGTATGCAAAAATGGATCTAAATGTAATATCATTAGGGTTCAAAAATATTCTACTGGTTATAATCATCTAAATTCTTTAATTTATTGCAAACAACACTTTGCATTGAATTACGCATTCAATGTATGATTTGAATCAACATCTACATAATAATGACCACTAACCTTGTACCAAATGCAGTGGCCACAGCACTCGCGTTTCCATCGTCCGGATTTTCTTCAGACTCCTCTTTATTCTGTTCTATATCATTTCTTTGACTTGTTTTAACACCGCTCTGCAGAAAAGCATCCTGACCTTGATAGGGAGTCTGTACTTGAGCTTGATCGAACTGCGCCTGCTGTTGCTGAAGTAGTTGTAACTGAAGTTGTTGCTGTTGCAAGTTCTGGTAATATTGCTGCACATCTTGATTAAAATTCTGCAGTTGTTGATCCTGCTGTTCCGTTTGACCAGGAAGGACGGATTGGTCGTAACCCTGCGGTTGGTACTGCTGGTATACGTATTGGGGTTGATCCTTGTTATCTTCCTCGTATTCCTTGGGCAAACCGTATTGGTTTACTTGGTTTTGTTGAGGTAATATTACAGGCTGGGCTTGATATTGAGGAAATTCTTGTTGAGATTGAACTTGACCACTCTGTTCAGGTAGCAAGAATCCCGTGTTCCGTTGAGGTTGTGGACTTGTTATTAGTGCAGGGTTTTGTATGAATCCTGGTTGACTCTGTACAATGCTTTGTTGTTGGCCAGCAAGTGATTGTCGTTGAGCTAAAACAGACGGCAACGCCGAAAAATGCGCCGGTCCATCGAATCCAACGCTTTGAGATTCTTGAACTGGTTGATAGACTAATGGGGCTCGGATTTGTCCAAATTGTTGGAATGGTACCAGTTGGGGTTGAACTTGTTGGAATCTGTATTGGGCTAATGGGCTCAAAAAGAGCTCCGCTGGAAATTCTTGGAGGTTTTGCTTGGACACTTCCACAGAGACTTTCTCTTTCTGTGCAGTGGCTCCAGATCCCTCACTGTCATCGCGAGTTTCACCTTCATTAAGGGAAGATTCTGTAGTGGATTCTGCCTGTGTAGTAAAATCGTTGAATTTTGGAGTTGGAGTAAAAACATTTTCGGTAGGCCTCTGTGTAGTTCTTGGCACGAATTGATTAGGTATTTGTGGATTTGGCAAACCTGTGGCCGAATTGAATCCAGCGTCTAATTGTCTTTGTCTGGCGAATTGACGAGCGGTTTCTTGTTGTGCCTGAAACTGTTTTAATAAATAAATGGTAACCAAGTAACATCTGGATTCCAAGCGCTTGAGAAAATAAGTTTTAGAGACATTTTACCAATTACTGAAATCCATTTACTCACTTTCAACATGAATTCATTATATAATTATTTATTATAAAGTACAATTGATATTTATTTTATGTAATAGAAACATAATTTTATTACGACGTATTGTAAATACTAGACTGGTGACCGAGCTTCGTTCGGTTTAAAGTTTTTTACATGTAGGTAAGAAAGAAAGTCTATGAAACATTATAGAAAAAATATTCAAGAATACTTGATTTAATAATTCAAAATATTATAAAAAAGCCAGCGGTACCTATTACTTTTGTAACCGTTCCGTTAAAGAAACTACTTAAAACTAATTTTCTCGAAGATAAGACCCTGACAGATCGATTTCTAGACCTAACCAAGTGGAGGGAGGAAAAAATCCCTAACCCTAGATTTTACAAGATAGTCGTGGCATACAAGAATTCCTCATTTAATATTATAAGATTATACTTATAATTGCAGTAATTATAAGTAAAAAATATGCAAATTAGTTATGTTTGTTATGTACTAGTTATTAATCTAACATATTATATTAATATGTATTGAAACATATTGTAGCCTGTAACATGTGACATTTTACTCCCATAAATTTTCATACACCGGGATATGAAAAAATCGATTCTTAAGGAGTAAACTCCAAAAATCCAAAATTTCTTTACAAACCTGATTCTGTCTGTATCTTTCGTGTAAATTTCTTATGTCATTGTTGAAGGCCGGTCCAACGTATTGCTGTCCATTGACGGGTGACAGTTGGAAGATTGGTCGCTGCTCCTGCGTGGGCAATCCTTGTACAGAAACATCACCTTCGTCATTTGATCCTGCACCGAAGCCGTTTGGTCCTGCACCGTTTCTTGGATCGAAAGGTGGAAGGTACTCTTGGGATTTAGTTTGCTGAAACAAAAAAGTAGAAAAATATTTTCTCTTTATATTTAGACTAGCTGGTGCCCGCGACTTCGTTCGCGTTCTGGATAAAAGGTACCCTTATGTCCTTTCTCGTGTCCCAGACAACTTGTATGCAAAATTTCATGGTGATTGGTTCATTAGTTTTTGCGTGAAAGCGTAACAAACAAACAAACAAACTCACATTCACATTTACAACATTAGTAAGGATTAGCTAACATTTATATATGGATGACTATCACGATCAAAAAGTATTAATCGTGAATGTCATCATCTTTCGAAAATGTTAACACATAAACATTTGCCCCTAGCGAGAATCGAACCCGCGACTGTTTGGTTAACAGTTAGGGTTACTACTAGCCAATAGACCAAACATGTCAAATATTACAGATGGATACATAGCATAATGTGCAAGTCGCAAAATGTGCAGGTCGCAAAATAGACAGATCGCAAAACGTGCAAGTCGCAAAATGTGCAGATTGGATTTTATAGTTCCCTGGATGAGTACCGTGAAACGGGGTTAAATTGACAGGTTTTTGAGGGTTTCTTTAGTTCCTACGACGCGTGTCTGCGATATTTGATATATTTTTTTTATCACATGATGCTATGAATGGATAAGTTCCTGTACTTTTTACGATGTGCACATTCTGCGACCTGCACGTCAGACTTGCACTAGTGCACATTTTGCGACTTGCACATTATGCTATGCATCCTTACAGATATTACGGAATAATTATGGAAATATTAAGACTTACAGGTGATGCTGATTTCTGTGGTAACTCGAAAGTAGGTCCAGCTGGCCTCCATCCGCTTGCGGGATAAGGAGCAGGTGCTTCACCAACCACAACACTCACTGCCACCAACAATAACACCAGTGACTGTTGATTTAAAGACAGATAACCTATTTAAAATTATTTAAAAAAAAAACTAAAATTTGAATTGAATTTGAATTGTCATTATAAAATATAAAGTTTTATTTAAATAAAAATTATTCCTATTAAAAGTTATAATATTAATAGGAAAAACTAATGCGGAACATTTTTAAATTACTTAACCTATAAAGTTTCAATTGTGCAGAAATTTCAATAATCCAAAAAAAATCACTAATAAATTCAAATTATAAAATATTTAATTAAGTATGTATATTAAAATTGTCAAAGTTTAATATGCATCGAAATTTGCTAATAATTAAAAATTATTAATTTAGAAAAGCTAGTAACTATAGGACATTTTTTTAATTGTTTCCACTTTGCAAGAAATTGGGATTAAATCCAAAAATTAAATACACACAACACGAAAAACAATAGAAAAACGAGTAATCACCTTCATTTTTGTTTCACTTTCAATTGTCAATGCGCACGCGCATCTTTTATATAGACAATAGTGTTCGATACATTATTATTCGCAGCGCGGACTTAATCGACCTTAAAAACAAAACGGGTACTCTATTTAACTGACCTTTCTTTAATGCCAATTTGGACTTTATGACATTGAAATAAGACTCACAGAAGAAGTTTGTAGGGTTGAAATTAAACTGGTTGTTGACCGTAAGGATTTTTCAAAATGGTCGTGATGAGACATCGCTACGACGCCTTTAGTCGGGCATTTAATCATTCCGCAAGCAAAATTCTTGAGGTCTATTTTGACAGTCGAAGCACGATTGTTACGTCTGTATGTCATTTTGACACGTTTTTCTGATATTTCTTATGCCATAAATACATAATGATAATGCATGTGTACTTTTTAATTAGTTTATAATTTTATATGCATTATATAAAATTACTAGCTGACCCGACAAACGTTGTTTTGCCAAAAAATAAAAAATAAAAATTTGGGGTGGACTACCCGATAAGCACACAAAATTTCATCAAAAGATAGCTTGGGAGCTACGATGCCACAGACAGACACATAGGTCAAACACATAACCACACTAGCTGGTGCCCACGACTTCGTCCGCGTTCTTGATGAAAGGTACCCTATATCCTTTCTGGTGTCCCCATAGATTTAGTATTGCTACCGTTCCGTTAGTAGATTGGCAATGCAAAAGAGAAAGAGCATAGTATACGCGTATGTTTTAGAGTGAGACAGATAGGCAGGACCGTTCACGTACACACTAGTGTCCTGTAGTGTCTTAGCGTCAGTTGTGAACGAAACAAATTCGTATATTTTTCGCAAAATCTCGTGTTTTAAAGTGCAAATTAGTGTTTAGCAGACGAGATTCATTATGGTTACGTGTTCAGTACCTGGATGTAACTCATCTAAGCAAGAAACTCCACAAAATTGTACATTTCACAGGTAAGTACGATTGAAATATTTTGCTCTCTAGTTGCTATGTTTTAGAACTGTTACAAAAGTTTTGTACACAAATGGATGTACAACATTATCACACTTTATTTCACTATTGCTGTAAATGCATAGAAATTTGATTTAAAAAGATAACAAATACGTGAATTCTTGTTATTATTTACCAAATTTTTGTAGAGTAGTATATACTGAATATATTATAAATATCTCCCTAACCGGCAAAGGTATGACTTGTATGCAGCCTTATTCAACTTCGTAATATTAAATCTAAATTTGTTTGTTTTTTTGAGTTCCGTAGCCAAATTGAACTGTTGTAAATATTCTTCTAAAATAATTTAAACCTAATGTTTCAGATTGCCTCAAAATATTGAAGTCCGACAAAAATGGATAAAAATGATAAATAGAGAAGAATGGGTTCCCAAAAAATATTCGAGTATTGCAGTAAGCACTTTGAACCTAAATGTTTTTCTCATAGAGGCGTACAAAGAGTAAAGTTACGTTCTGGTTCGATACCCACATTATTCATGCCGGTATGTTATTTCTTAATCATAATATATTTTAGTGTAAATACGTAAATTTACGCATGCCTTTGAACTATGTACTAATCATTTACTTCATGTCATTTACTGTCAATTTACTGCATTTTTATCTGCATAAGTTAAAAAAATATATTATAGATTATATACAAATAGGCCTAAAGAATCATAAAAATTATATATTTAAATTTATCTATTTAATTCAAAAAAAGATTGTTGTTGTTTGTTTGTTTTGTTTGTTATTAACCTTTAACTGTTGACGTGGGGGCCGCTTAGGCCCAGCGAAAGTAATAATTACAAGTTAATTACTCCTCCCCTGCACGCGACGCGTACGCTGCTACTTGAAGATCTAAGATCCAAAACAATGTCTGAAGTTTCAGGGGCTTCAAAGGAAAACATATTTCCTTTGAATTTTTTATATATTTATGTAAAAAACATAATTTGTCTTTAATATGCTTAGAAAGTTTGCCTAGATTGTGCGTAAATTGTGAGAATTGGTGCCTTAGGTTGATTATTATAAGGTTTATTAGACATTATTAAGTTTTATAAATTTTAATAAGACACGAAAGGTAATTTCTGCCAAAAAAGTGTTAACTTTAATTTAATTTTTAAAAGTAAGTAAGTAAGTAATTTGATTTAAATATAAAATTGTTGTGTTATTGTTTGTTTTCTCAAATAAAATTAAAAAATTAAAAAATATTTTTATTGCTTCAAAAAAATTTTTTTATTAATTTATTAATATTAAGTTATTCTATACTAGCTGGTGCCCGCGACTTCGTCCGCGTTCTGGATGAAAGGTACCCTATGTCCTTTTTGGAGTCCCAGACAACGTGTATGCAAAATTTACAACGCCATCTAGGGAATTCTGTTTGAAGCAATGTAGTACTCTAATTCATCTAAAAGTTAACAGATGGCACTACATGTTAGTTATAGTTTATAAAATTACGTGTTAATAAAATTAAAGCTGCTGCCCGCGACTTCGCCCGCGTAACTTAGTAAATTATGTACTTAAACCTTCCTCGAGAACCACTCTACCCATTAGTGAAAACCGCATTAAAATCCGTTGCGTAGTTTTAAAGATCTAAGCATACAAAGGGACATAGGGACAGAAAAAGCGACTTTGTTTTATACTATGTAGTGATAATACATCTGCGTCAAATCACAAGAGACGAAAAAAGACATTGCAATCTGTACTTATCGATAAATCGAAGTAAAGGCAGCAAGGCGAAGCACTATTTGTCTCGCATACATGTATATCACACGCACACTAATGTATTTCGTTTTTGGTCTCGCTCAAATAATTGCATCGCCGATCTATATACTTTATATCTATGGGTGTCCCAGACAACGTGTATGCAAAATTTCATGGTGATCGGTTCAGTAGTTTTTGCGTGAAAGAGTTACAAACATCCATACATCCATATAAACTTTCGCTTTTATAATATTCAACCACATAACCCTCTTTGGCGTCGAGCGTTTGAGGTTAAAAATGGCTTTTACCTTCTGTGTATTTATTTTAATTGTAATTAATAATATCCATACCTACGAGCGAAGCCAGGAACAGAAGCTAGAGAGAATATATACATATTATTATTGAATTGTTCCTTTGGTACCTTAGTACGTTTATAACTTTCAGTGCCAAACTTACACAAATAGGGGTGCATTATTTTGTTTCTACTATTCAAATGTAGAAGGCTGTAAGTGTTCTTAGAAAACATTATGTAAATAATTTACAATATTTTTTAAAAACACTTGGTCCGTGTTTTTGAACTTTATGTTCTTCTTTTGTGCCATCTCCTGGCGGAGGTGGGCTATCATCATGGCTATCCTAACCCTCGAGGCGGTGAATCGCAACAGAAATCTGGTACTTCGGCCATACCATTCGCGGGTTGGTCTAAACAGTTCTACGATAGAACAGTTTGGACAAAAAAAATCCAAGTAGTTCTACTGCAGAGTATGACAGATTGGATTGAGCCAGAAAGTACGTCCTCTGTCCAGGGCCCTGATTCTGTATGACAACTACTCTTGACAAGACAAGGCAAGATACGTTAATGTCTTGCCTTGTCTTGCCATAAAATTCTTATGTCTTATGCCCCAAGACAATTATCTATGGCACGATATGATTTCACAGAAACAAGTGACAACACAGATAATATTATGTTATCTCAGGTGGGGGCATAAGACATAAGAATTTCATGACAAGACAAGGCAAGACATTAATGTATCTTGCCTTGTCTTGTCAAGAGTAGTTGCCATACAGAATCAGGACCCAGCTTACGTTAACCCTATATTTGCCCTTTTGGATACCCGGAGTCCTCAGTGATACCTGGCAGCATAAGGGAAGCGTACTGGCTTAAACCCTACGACTTTCTAGCGCGCCCGTAGATAGGCGAGGTCGCGAGGCGTTATGACACAACATCGGTGCCCCGCCACGGCTATCCACCGGCTATCCCGTGGGCCATAAGACCCCTTTCATTCTGCAGCCTGTCGCCGGCCGCACAAACTAGAAAGTCTAAAATAACACAGCGGATTGCATTGTCGAGACTAGAGAAATCTTTTTTATTATTATATTTTTATTTGGATAAGAGATGGGTTTGCTCTCGGCCAAAATCCAGTTGTGTAGCGAAAATGAGGTCTATGATGGAGCGAGCTCACCCAGAAGATGCCTATTCATTCGAACTTTGAAAAGATTTGGGTTATATGAGCTCGGAAATACAGACGCGGGCAAGGAGTTCCAAACCTTGGCAGAGCGCATTATAAAGGATGTTTTAAAGCGCTTGGTCCTAAAAAGAGGGATTTTGACAAAATGAGGTTGGTAACCAGCCATACTGTACGTCCGATGGAAGAAAAAATGGAAAAATCTCAGTAGCATCATTTTGTCTGTGGACAGTGAAATTGATAAAATTTGTGTGTGGGAGTAGAAATGGCGTCTGGTTTAAACTTGGACATCGGAGAGAATAACATACATTTAAATTTATTTCTCCACTCGGTACCGTCAAGCAATTTCAGTAACGTCAGCAAATAAACCTTCTTATCTCGTTACTTATTTTTTTTATTAATAAATGCCTACAGAGAAGCACTAGATATCTATTGTGGCCTAATTTAATTTCACTAAGGTCTTCTACGAAGACGTGGCTACTGTCGCCAAATTAGCTACCTACCAATTCAATTACTACAGTATTTCAGATAACCCAGCAATTTATTTATTAATTTATTACATACTAACTGGTGCCCGCGACTTCGTCCGGGTTCTGGATGAAAGGTTACCCTATGTTCTTTCTGGTGTCCCAGACAACTTGTATGCAAAATTTCATGGTGAGCGGTTTAGTAGTTTTTGCGTGAAAGAGTTACAAACATCCATACATCCATACAAACTTTATAGAAGTATTGATAGTAAGGATTATATTATTTTGTCAAACCGTACCAACTTATAAAGAAAATTGTTTTGGAAGCACCTTACAGTAACCTCTATACTCAAGAAAAGAAAAACACTTAAGCATTTTGCTTGCTACGGAAAATACTTGCTTGCGTTTTCGCAAAAGCTAATAATTTAATCCAAATTTCTTTGTTTTTTAGTGTATGTAATATGTATGTAGCGAGACTGGAATAGCAACTACAGCCCATCCACACGCTTGAAGCTCCTGTGGCGTTGCTTGTGTTATTGGTGACGGTAGCCACCTACCATCAAGTGGACGGTCAGCCTGTCTGCCGATCTTAACATTAAAAAAAATTGTGTGTCAGAACAGCACCGACTTTACTCCTTACGAACGGTTATAAAATTTAAATTTTCACAATTTGCACACGCCGAAAGAGCAACATTGTTCTTTTTTTAAATAATATTGTGTAGATGGCGCAATATCTCTGAAACTTCAGATATTCTAAAATATTCAAAAAATAGAACGTAACTAAGTATAACGCATTCGTGTGGCAATTTTGCATTTAATGAAACCAACGCTTATGAAGCGTGACAGTTACGTGACAAGAATTGTTTTTCTTTCTACGAAACCAGTTACGTACAAAGAATTTTTTTTTCTTGTAATATTATAATTTTTTCAATAGGCTTCTACTGGCTGCGTTTATCGTGGTTCCCGACGGAATAGCGAAATAAAAATAGCCTATGTCCCTGGCAGCTACGCATCACTGTGAAACAGTTACCTAAGTCTATACTTAACTAATATTATAAAGAGGAAAGATTTGTTTGTTTGCATTGAATAGGCTCCGAAACTAGTGGACCGATTTTAAAAATTCTTTCACCTATAGAAAGCTACATTATCAGCGAGTAACATCCGTACTAATATTATAAATGCGAAAGTTTGTATGGATGTATGGATGGATGTATGGATGGATATATGGATGTATGTATGGATGTTTGTAACTCTTTCACGCAAAAACTACTGAACTGATCACCATGAAATTTTGCATACACGTTGTCTGGGACACCAGAAAGAACATAGGGTACCTTTAATCCAGAAAAAAAGTACTGCTCCCAAGAGAAAGAGATATCTAAAATTAAGGAAACTAACTCCTGGCTAAGTATAATAGCAATAACGATGTCAGGCGATATATTGCTTTTTCAACGCGGACGAAGTCGCGGGCACTAGCTAGTAGGCTATATTTTATAAAGTTACGCGGACGAAGTAGCGTGAAACGGTTAATACTTACTATTACCTTATTTACACACACAAAAGGATTTAATAAATATTTTACGCCATTACATTGTGTGCTTAAAAATAGAATTATAGATGTTAGAAGAAGCCTTCGTCTTTTATTTACGACTCGGGACAGTTGCCAAATGTTACGATGACTTCAACTTTGCACTTGGGTTACATCCAACACGCATTTCAATGGTATGTCGGTGTGTTCATCACACGGAGGCTGTATTTTCTATTTCTAACTCATCCAGTTAGAACTCACTAACATTAGGCAAAGTTTGTTCGTTTGTTGTTAAAATAAATATCTTCACACATTCCACACATCACCATCTAGTTCCACAGTAAGCAACTAATGCTTGTATTATGGATACCATACAGTAAAGTTGATATACTTTACTTGTAATTGTAATTTTGTAAATACAATACATATTATATATATAAATTTAAAACATCCATGACTCAGGTAAAAATACTCCCAATTATACTTATATAGTCTTTGCTTAAATAAGGTTTTATTTGAGCTTGCAAATCAATGGGGAATCCCAACACAATATACGTAAAGCCGGTACATCCCCCGACAGGCTCTCGGGAGTGCTAAGGTCACAGTATCACTGCGGATAATCGCTGTTTCTTTGTTCTACAATAGTACTTTTAAGCTATTTTGAGTCTAATAGCGTTCATTTAAAGTGTAGTTCCACTTAAACTACGCAAACATGCGACATGACATGCAGCATGATAATTCACGTAAACGCATGATCGTCTAGAGAGAGACCGCTATACGATCATGCGTGTATGTCATACATAGCTATCAATCAACTGATAGCACGTAGTTGCATGTCATTCACATCAATCAATACAATTAAACGGTCATGCATGCACGACAGCACGTAACGCATGTCATGCGGCATGACATGCAGCATGATAATTCACGTAAACGCATGTCATGCCGCATGATCGTCTAGGGACTGCTATACGATCATGCGTGTATGTTATACATAGCTATCAATCAACTGCTAGCACGTAGTTGCATGTCATTCACATCAATCAATACAATTAAACGGTCATGCATGCACGACAGCACGTAACGCATGTCATGCGGCATGACATGCAGCATGATAATTCACGTAAACGCATGTCATGCCGCATGATCGTCTAGGGACTGCTATACGATCATGCGTGTATGTTATACATAGCTATCAATCAACTGCTAGCACGTAGTTGCATGTCATTCACATCAATCAATACAATTAAACGGTCATGCATGCACGACAGCACGTAACGCATGTCATGCGGCATGACATGCACCATGATAATTCACGTAAACGCATGTCATGCCGCATGATCGTCTAGGGACTGCTATACGATCATGCGTGTATGTTATACATAGCTATCAATCAACTGCTAGCACGTAGTTGCATGTCATTCACATCAATCAATACAATTAAACGGTCATGCATGCACGACAGCACGTAACGCATGTCATGCGGCATGACATGCACCATGATAATTCATGTAAACGCATGTCATGCCGCATGATCGTCTAGGGACTGCTATACGATCATGCGTGTATGTCATACATAGCAGGCCCGGATCTAGGGGGGGGCAAGCCGGGGCCTATGCCCCGGGCGGCAAGTCCAGAGGGCGGCAAAATTCACAGATATTACGATATCCGGCCGCAAGAATGCGTACCTATCGCGTAACCAATAAAAATATTTTTTTATATACAATTATAATATGTTTTGGGCAGGGTGCCAAATTAAAATTTGCCCGGAAATATTTTTATATAAATTATTATTGACTGTGACTGATAAAGTTAAAAATAAATACACTTAACGCAACAATTAAAGGATATAAAAAAAGTTGCAAATTTTTAGGTGATTTTCAACAGGCTGTAACTTCGAAGAAAATGGTCGTACGGTGCTCATTAAAAAAGGAAATTGTAGCTTCAAGTCTCTAGTTTTTGAATCCGAGCTTCAAATATATTTTTCGTTAGCGGTTTATGAGTAATAGTCAGAAAACCAACGAAAAAAAATTTAAAAAATTTTTGTTTTTAAAAATAAAATAGTTTGAACTTTTGAGTTTTTTTTAGTAATAATTTGTTAATAATTACAAAATGAAAAATTGCCTGTTATCTTGATTTTCAGCAAAAACGATCATTTCAAACATTCCGGACACTAAGAAGAATAAATCGCAGCACCTTGAAACTTTCAAGGCTTTTTCAGGACATATTGAGGTTGAATAGCTATAGAAAGGATTTTTCGTATCTGCATTATATGCAAAGTTATTGCAAGTTATCCGAATATCCTTAGATTTGCAGTTTTTTACCTTTATTCGGTCAACATTTTCAGTTTGAAAATTTTTTTTATCAAAATCCGATTTAAGCTTCTTGTAGGGAGTGTTTTGCAGTTTACAAAACTTTACTTTAATTTTCTATACGACCATTATTGCCTGAGTAATTAACTATCAAAGTCAAATGCGACTCTTCGCTTTGAACGACGATAACTTAGTGACATTTGTATAGACCTCATGAGGAGGTCAAGTTGTAGGAAATTAAATTCTCCAAAAGAGCTTTACAGTGCCATTACAAAAAAATATTGTTACTGTTTTTACAGCGATTTCAAGATGAGCAAAAATTTTGAAAATTTTTTTTGTTGTTTTTCTAACGATTACTCATAAACCGTCAACGAAAAAAATATTTGAAGCTCGGATTCAAAAACTAGAGACTTGAAGCTACAATTTCCTTTTTTAATGAGCACCAAAAAAAATATCTTTGGATCCCATGGGATCCTAGACGTGGGAGCCAAGCGGAGGGAGGCCACCGTACGACCATTTTCTTCGAAGTTACAGCCTCTTGAAAATCACCTAGAAATTTGCAACTTTTTTTATATCCTTTAATTGTTGCGTTAAGTGTATTTATTTTTAACTTTATCAGTCACAGTCAATAATAATTAATTTATATAAAAATATTTCCGGGCAAATTTTAATTTGGCACCCTGCCCAAAACATATTATAATTGTATAAAAAAATATTTTTATTGGTTACGCGATAGGTACGCATTCTTGCGGCCGGATATCGTAATATCTGTGAATTTTATCTGTGAATGTGAATATCCTTTAATTGTTGCGTTTTTTTTTTAATATATGTGGGCGGGGCGGCATTTTTCAGTTTTTGCCCCGCCTAAAAAAAATTGAAGATCCGGGGCTGATACATAGCTATCAATCAACTGCTAGCACGTAGTTGCATGTCATTCACATCAATCAATACAATTAAACGGTCATGCATGCACGACAGCACGTAACGCATGTCATGCGGCATGACATGCACCATGATAATTCATGTAAACGCATGTCATGCCGCATGATCGTCTAGGGACTGCTATACGATCATGCGTGTATGTCATACATAGCTATCAATCAACTGCTAGCACGTAGTTGCATGTCATTCACATCAATCAATACAATTAAACGGTCGTGCATGCACGACAGCACGTAACGCATGTCATGCTGCATGATGCTGATGATGTATAAGGACCGCTTAATAAATGTAATGCATATAAAAGTACCCTTTCCATAATTATGACAAAACGATTAATAAAAAATGCCATCGAAAATAAATCAGTAGGTAATGGCTATTTTCATAGAAATGTGTTTTTAATTGCACACCCTTAAAAGTTTTTATGGCTTTAACAACAAAAAAATAATTTTATACTTTCATAATTATACGTACTCCAGCTATTGTGTTGTGGGCGATGACTTCTAACAGTTCTAACACTAGCTGGTGCCCGCGACTTCGTCCGCGTTCTGGGTGAAAGGTACCCTATGTCCTTTCTGGTGTCCCAGACAACGTGTATGCAAAATTTCATGGTGATCGGTTCACTAGTTTTTACAGTTACAGAGTTACAAACATCCATACAAACTTTCGCATTTATAATATTATTATTATAGTACGGATTTTTAAACAGTAGTACACACTAGTACAGTACTGTAAACAGTAGTACTAACAGCATAAAGCAAGGCTAACGAGACAACGCAAAGGTTTTTGTCAAAATCTTATAATACTAAACTATATGCCCCGACGATCTCACAAACGGCTCTAACGATTTTGACGAAAATCTAGATTTAGGAGATTTTTAGGTCTAGAAATTGATTTTGGATTTTTTTTCTACATTGTTTCAAAGATCTTCCTTCTTACATGTAAAAAGCTGTAAACCTTTCATTGGCCCTAGCGAAGCTCAGATAGCGCCGGGGTCTTATTTTCGAGAAAATTCGTCTTAGGTAGTTTTTTTTTAATGAAAATACTGCTTGCTCGTTTTATAATATTTTGAAAATTTGAATTACTTATTAATTATTATTAATTCAAGTGTTTTGGAATTTTTTTTCTATAATGTTTCAAAGATCTTCCTTCTTACATGTTAAAAACTTTAAATCTTTTGGCCATAGATGAATGATTGGTCTCGCTGCTCTCGCCTAGATACCGCCGTTGTACTTGTGAAATGCGGCAAAAAAATACTACGCCGATTTCGGCATACCTGAGCCAGTCACACTGCAAACTGTCTACTGATGTGTACGTGCCGAATGTTTTATTAAATTTTGGGGATAATAAAATACCAGTTTGCGTACATAGTGAAACTGTGAAAAAAGTGATCATATTTTCAGCATAAAACATTCAGCACGTACACATCACAGACAGCTTGCAGTGTGACTGGCTCGGGTACGCCGAATCCGGCGTACTATTTTTTGCCACATTTGACAAGTACGACGGCGGTATCATTCATCTATGGTTCTACATTTAAAAAATTCTATTTGAAAAGATAATATTTCAATGTTCTTTTTTACGTACTTCAGTGGCCTTTTAGATTTTAAAGCAAGTTTTTAAAATAGTAATTTGAAAAGTGTGGTAAGTAACTATGTTTTGAAGGCCAGTCTATTTAGTAATTCGTTCAAGATGTAAGTAGTAAAATTTTAAATTAAATTTTTCTTATTATCCTTGTAAACAGAGTCGATATTTTGATGGACGTTATAGTCTAATCACGCACAGATTCTGACCTCGACGAGCGGCGAATTGTAATCAAAAATCGACCTTACAGCCTTACCTTAAGTATGTCACATGGTGGTCACATGAGTTATTCATAGATCACCGTTTTGTTTAGTAAAATCCGATATTACCTACGTTTGGTGAATCTCTTTACTATAAATGCGTAAGATATTAGGTACATATTATAATGTAGGTGAGTATATAGTAAAGGTAAATTTAATTACTAATTATATTACTAATTCTAAACAATGGGCGAACAATTTGTGTGCGCGTGTGCATATGTGCGTGTGTGTGATTTTAAAATAAATTCGCTATTCGCATCTGTCTGTCTGTCCGCTAACACCTTCTAAACCACTAAAAGGGTTTTGATGTGGTTTTCACTAATGGAAAGAGCGAGAGAACACGAAGGAAGATGTCGTCAGTATTTTTTATATCAACATCCCCATTTCAAAATGTCTGACTGTTTACGCTTCATCTGCCATCTACATATACGATCACCGATACGTAAACACTGTAAACTGGCCCAAACAGACATTAATGCGGTTTTAAGCTATATTTGTTAAGCAACTACATTTGTTTTTAAGCTTATTTATTAAGTTAACCAAAATTCATCATTATGCGCCTATCAGATCTGCGTAAAATGAAAACGCGTTGCCAAGGTTGCCATAATTTAAATTATGGCTGTCACGTACTTTAACACTGTCTACAAAAACAAGCGCTAAATAAGGTTTTGTGGTAGGTACATTTTAAACGTTCGCTAAACAATGCTTAAATAGTCTAACTGACCATGTGTTGAAACAGTGCTTATTGAATGTTTTGTAGTAAAACTGGTAAGACCTACATAAAACAAACGGCATGCGTAGAGCATAAACTCTGTCAGCTGTCATTTAAAACCAACCAAACATCTGTCATTTAAAGAAAATGTGACATTATGTCAACACATTGAAGTTTAAAATCAATAGTGCGGACGTTACTACCCATAAAGGTATAATTCCAACAAGTATTACGTGGTATTACCACAGCATACTTATTTCATACAGTAGGCCGACGGAGACGTCTAGACAGGGCAATCGTGCGGGGCGTGAGGGGTGATGCGCGAGTGGGACGTGCCCAAGCTGCATACTTCGTCGTTCTTAGTAGCTTGGGATAAATATTCCAGGGCTATCGCGTCTTTCACATTTTAATCACTACATAGTATAAAACAAAGTCGCTTTTTCTGTCCCTATGTCCCTTTGTATGCTTAGATCTTTAAAACTACGCAACGGATTTTAATGCAGTTTTCACTAATGGGTAGAGTGGTTTTCGAGGAAGGTTTAAGTACATAATTTACTAAGTTACGAGGGCGAAGTCGCGGGCAGCAGCTTTAATTTTATTAACACGTAATTTTATAACATGTAGTGCCATCTGTTAACTTTTAGATTAATTAGAGTACTACATTGCTTCAAACAGAATTCCCTAGATGGCGTTGTAAATTTTGCATACACGTTGTCTGGGACTCCAAAAAGGACATAGGGTACCTTTCATCCAGAACGCGGACGAAGTCGCGGGCACCAGCTAGTTTATTATATAAATCAAAATGGTGCATACGGCATGTGCTGTAAGTGCGTGCAAATCTTTAAAGAACTAAGCTTTCATCAATTTCCGCACGATGAAGAAAGGTACTTAAGCACATTTTATATTACTTAATTTGTGTCAACCCTTCTGTAATTTTTAAATACCTACACAGGCGGCGGTATCGCCCAACATCAAAGGCGTCGGCCTACTGTAGGAAATAAGTATGCTGTGCTATTACTATCTTTAACCATTGACGCACGAAGAGAAGACTTCGCCATGATTTCCTTTTAGGCGTACTTCTCATGTGAGTCGCTTTGGCATTTGTGATGTAAATTCCATAGTTATAGTACTTCAATGACACAATATTTTTTAAAAAACTTTCCAATTTTAAATCTGTTGGGTTTATCCGAGAAGCTACACAAATTTGTTGTGCAATTTGTTACACCTTAATTCATAGAATATTAGGTTACACTCATTTTAGCAAAATTGTATTCGGTATGTTAGTCCTTGTCTTAAAATGGCGTCACAGAACCAAGTAAGATAACAAACAGTCAGAGGTCGTTATTTATGTAAAAACATTTGATAATATCAATTTATAATTAGAGATTAATGCCTTTTTTTACATTATTGTAATCAGTATACAGTGACCAGCTGTCGATCAGGTGAATTTTGTGAAAAATATTCACAAAATAAATAGTACTTACTACGAACCTACTAAGAAGTGACTACGAACGATTTGGAGACATTTTGGAAAAACATTTTGAGAAAACATTTTGGAGCCGGTTTCATGTAATAAACCTTCAGTAGATAATAGTAACATGTAATATTTTAGATGGTGATTTTACGTAAGATCTTTTAAATTAATCTTTTAAAAGAACAGTGTTTTTGAATTTAGTGAATACGAAAATTTGTGTGTTCAAGTTTATTTTAATTATTTTTTTGTTCTGTTTGGTGATATCATTATTATTTTCTATTTGAAAATTGAAGTAAGTAAAGCAGACAAGAAAAGTGCTTTATCAGTTTCGATTACAAATTCCATTCATTTCAAAATTCGCTAAGGCTTAGTTTTGAAATAGGTATTGATTACTGATTGACATAATTTGTCATCGCTAATAAAGATAGCAATAGAAATTGTCACTTTGAATTTTCAAAGGAAAACAGACCTTATCATTCTACAACATACAAACAATGTTCAAACTTAGGGTGATAAAGCACTTTATTTATATGTTATTTATCGAGTTTATATAAGTAGGTAATTGACTTTGACTACGGTATTCTCAGAAATGTTAATAAAATTCCAACATATGTTGAAGTCGATAGACAGGCTTACGATTTACTTGATGGGAGGTGGCTACCGTCGCCTATAATAACAGAAGCAACGGGAATCGAACCCGGGACCCCTGAGACTTTAGGCAAGCACCCATACCAGTCATCCAACGGGTCACCAAATGATTATTTATGTATTATATGATTTATTCGCAGAATGAAAGTGCTGCTTTTCGTATCCAGTCTTCTATCAGCGTTCGTGACTATCTCAGCACAATGCCACGCCTGTCTTGACGGCAGTTGCTACACGCGAATAACAGTTTTCGAAGGCCATCAAATCTCCGGACAAATGGCAATCGACAGAACTGGCAACATTCTCTATTTCCACTTCGAGAATTCACAATCCAAAGACTTCAGCGGAGCTTATAGTTTGGACGAAGTTAAATTCAGTCTGTTATCCGGAGTAGACTTCTCTTTCGCTAGGGCAGTCGATCAGGCGACTCGAGATGTTTACATGTCTGGCGCTACAGGACTTTACAAATACAATCCTGCTAAAAATTCTACGAGCCTTATCGGACTATCTGAAGACACCATATTCAGTCTACAATTCCACCAAAAACTGTACTTCACGAAATTTAATGTCAACGGTCTGTACACATTTGAAAATGAAAAGGCAAAACAAATTCCCGCGCTTTCCAATTATCAAATCGACGACTTCGTCATAGACAAGCACAATGATGTTTACTTCATGAGCGACTACACTATCTATAGATTGAGAAATGGCGCCAAATCACCAAGCGTCTTCGCCGATGAGATATATACTCTTGCCACAGACAAAAATGGCAATGTCTACTTCAATCAACCAGCCACGAGAGGTTTGTACAAATTGGATTACAGTAAAGGCGAATTAATCGAATTTGGCGCATTCAATCAAGGCGTTGCTTTCAAGATATTGTTTGACAGCGATAACAACGTCATCTATCATGAGGTAGAATACGAAAAGATTCACTATTTGACTCCAAACTATGGTAGATGTAAAGTTACCACTCACGGTAAAGGAAAACAATCTAAAAAAGGCGTTGCTCTTGTAGCAAACACAAACTAATTTTATAATTCTTAAACTGTTTTCTAATTAAATTACTTTTTGTTTGTGAAGATTTTTGTTGTCTTTTACTCCAGATGCCTGACGCAAAAACGGGGTGTTATAACTTGACAGATGCTGTAAGTGCAGTGTCTCTAGTAATATTATGATTAGAAGATATTTCGCTAATATCATAGCCAGTTTCATGGCCTGCAAAAATTTCATCTCTTTGATTTATCGAATTACATACGACCATGGACGTAGGATAATATAACAGGACCGCTTATTTGAAAAAATTGCATTTGCGAAAATGAATTGTACTACCCAAAGTTAAAGTATATTTTTCATTGCGCCTTATACAGAGGCTAATCCGAGCAGAGAGATAGTCAAACTAAAGCCGTGTCTCCCTTTCTTTCATCTTACCAAATATAAAAAAAATGTATTTTATTAAAAATTTAGATTCAAAAATCTTAGTTCAAAAACACTAGTATGAAGTTTTTATGGCTTTAACAACAACAAAAGAAATAATTTTATACTTTCATAATTATAGGTAGGTAAGTACTCATCCAACTATTGTATAGATGAGCGATGACGAGGTGGCTTCTTATACCATGAAACAGATAGCGCCGGACTTCGTGTGAGGGAAAAGGACAGAGGGCTGGGTTTGTTTACATTATTTGCATCGTCTCCTTGGCTTTACCACATAAATAGAAGCATAAAAAGGAAGATGCCTACATTTTTGAAGTGAAAACTTCTTTAGGCGCGTTAGGCTTTTATTGTGGGGGAAAAAACAGTGAACTCGCGCCGCGTCGTCACGCTGTGTGAGCGACACCCTTCGTGACGTTAAACTGTATTAAATAAGCGCCATCTTCCCAAATTAGTAGGTACTTCTGGTTTTTTAATAAGCTTAACTTCGTTAATAGTTTGTTAATATGTTAACAGGTGGCGTAGTTTTCAGTTTTTTTTTTTATGTTCAGGTCGACAGACAGGCTGACCGTATACAAATTGTTTTGTAGAAAAAAAATATGTATGGCTCGTTTACGATTTTTTATTATATGTATGTGTGTGTATATTATAAAGTCGCTGTCCGAATCTGTCTGTTTCTCCCCTAATTTCTTCTGAATCTCCCAATCACCCAACGGATTTTGAAACCCACTGGTTTCAGTGATAAACGAGGTTTGTGTATATAATTTGAGCAATAAAATGCATCCAAGCGAATCCAGAGTCAAGTCGCTAGTTAGTAAATAAAAACTTGTGTTCTATATTTAAAAAATTCTATTTGTGAAAACATTTCAATGCTTTATTCATGGCTTTATTTTATGTTCTTCACTGCAGTTCTTCAGTTATTTAAATTTTTAAGCAAGTTTTTAAATTTTTAATGACATATCGTTTCGTTTCTGTGATAAATTTGAGTATTCTGTAGGTAATGCGACGTCTCTTTGATAAATATTTAGGTTCTGAACGGTGCCAAATGCTTCGTTGAGATTTTTGAATAGCTTCAAAGAGAACGGCAGCTTTTAGCTAAAATTTAGTTTAGCGGACAGCATTTGTACGAAAATTACATTACAAAGTTATACGCTCCGCTTGTCTAAAAATTACTAGACGAAACATATTTTATATTTACTGCTAGCGACACGCTTTCAATTTCGCAGGGATGGTATTTTTTTCTGATAATTTTTCATAAGTGAAAACCGTATGAAAATCCGTTGGCTGGTTTAGAAAAAGTTAGCAGAGTAACAGACAGAGGCGGACTTCTGTATACTAATATTATAAAGAGAGAGAGAAGATTTGTACGTTTGTAATGAATATACACAAAAACTACTGAGCCGATTTTGAAAATTCTTTCAGATAATTGATTTTGAATTTTCAGTAACATACTACATTTTATAAAGTTACGCTGACAAATTCGAGTGCAACAGCTAGTTTTAAAATAAATTCGCAACCGCTTAATAAATCAACAGCTTTTATAACCGCTTTTCAACTTGTCCGATTATCATCAGCGATACATAGATCTACATACGCATTTCAACCGGGTAAGTACCCGTGGTCCACCTACTTTGTACACCTGGGTGGACGTGTCTGATTATCATCAGCGATACACAGATCTACATACGCATTTCAACGTGTCTGATTAACTTCAGCGATACATATATCTACATAAGCATTTCTACATACACAATCAACGAACTCAAATATTATAAACTGTCCCGAAAAGATATTGATACGGTTTTAAACTATCTGTAAGCTAATAACCGCATCAATACCTACTAAAG
Organism: Synanthedon tipuliformis; assembly: GCA_947623395.1. Lineage (NCBI taxonomy): Eukaryota > Metazoa > Arthropoda > Insecta > Lepidoptera > Sesiidae > Synanthedon > Synanthedon tipuliformis. The sequence goes on from OX392433.1 coordinate 4,258,520, forward strand.
TTTTAAGCGGCTACTGTTATCTGTTTTTTAATATTTTACACAATAATTAGGAAAGACCTTACAATTTTAAATCTGTTGGGTTTATTTGTTGTTTGTTGTGTAATAAAATAAAATATGTTGTGCAATATTACACTTTAATACATAGAATATTAGGTTGCGCTCATTTTAGCAACATTGTATTCGGTATGAGGTTTAAGTCCATGTCTTAAAATGGGGTCAAAAAACCAAGTGAGATAACAAACAGTCAAATATTTTTATCTGTCTGTTTAGAAACTATAAAAACACTAGATAATATCAATTTATTGTATTATTTTAATATAAAGTACACAGTGAACAGTACACAGTCGATCCAATTATACTTACATAGTCTTTGAGTCGATCAGGTGAATTTTTAAATATTTGCTCAAACTAAGTAAACGTATAATAATTTTAGATAGCGATTTTACGTAACAAATTCTTTAAAAGTGGTGTTTTAAGCCTTGGTTTAAGGTGTTTTTAGACTTAGGGCCGGTTCCTACATCCCAACAACGAATCGTTTTTGCCTACAAACGGTACTTATAGCCACGAGTCGTAAGGGTTTCGCGTTCCTATATTCATCTACTTGTAGAAAACTTGTGGAACGCTTTGTTACAATCCGTTGAAAACGAGTAGTTATTGTAAACAGTGACGAATGGCAGATTATAGGAACCCGCTGTTAGTGAAAACAAAAATTGTCTCCTTTCGTTCAAAAATTTCGTACGTTCAAGTTTACTTACCTAAATCTTCTTTTTATTCTGTTTGGAATTGCTGTTTAGTGTTCATTATGCCATTTGAAAATTTAAGTAGGTAGCTACATAATTAATAATACATAATAAATAAATAAAAGGGACTATCACAGGGACCACGGGCAACAAAGGTAAATTCCAAGCAAGATTAATTCTGACTTTGGCCACGCATCTATTCGTAGAAATGTTAATAAAATTCTAAAATACAGCAGTAGGTACTAGCTGGTGCCTGCGACTTCGTCCGCGTTGAAAAAGCAATATATCGCCTGACATCGTTATTGCTATTATACTTAGCCAGGAGTTAGTTTCCTGAATTTTAGATAATCCCTCGGGAGCAGTACTTTTTTTCTGGATGAAAGTTACCATATGTCCTTTATGGTGTCCCAGACAACGTGTATGCAAAATTTCATGGCGATCGGTTCAGTAGTTTTTGCGTGAAAGAGTTACAAACATCCGTACATCCATACAAACTTTCGCATTTATAATATTAGTACGGATGTTTAAATGTATTGGCGTGTTTTAATAAAAATCAGGAACAAATATTGATTAATTTTAATGTATTTTGTTGTCTGGTTGTTTAATGTTTTGTTTCTTAATTAAGTCTTTTGTTATATTTCTCATGTAAGTAGCTTTAAGCTTTAATGAGAATTAAGATATTGTTGTGGTCTTCTGAAGAGGGAGGATTCTGCCACCATGAAGGCTGCCCATATGACTGCGAAATGCAGTGTGCCCTGCCCTGCCACTATACTTTCCAGAGCTTGAAACTTCAAAAACTTCATTTCCAAAGTTGACCTCACCGAGAATCGAACCCGGGACCCTTGAGACGTTAGGCAAGCACCCTAACCACTCATCCAACGGTTCGTCAAAAGTTAATTTGTACTATATGATTTATTTATTTATTTATTTGTACTATAGGATAGCCTAGGCCTCATTGTTACACAGAACCCGTCCTAGCGGTAATGGCATCCCGAGAGTGTTGTGTAGCAAGTAATTAGTTATAGGGATTATTAAATAAGATGATGCCTTTTTTTATAACAATTGTGTATTATTGTGTATTTACTAACATAGTTTTAAGTTAATTCTTACTAACCAATATGGATGGGTTATGAGCATAATATTATATTCGCAAAATATTACATTATACATATACATGTTTAATGGCTTATTGAATTCATCTCTGTCATCTGAAATAAATTTATTATCAAAGATAATTGATTGGTCTCCCTGCGCTCAATTAGATAGAGTGCTATCACAAAGCAATAGCTCCGAAAATGTGGCAACTTTTTATTGTAGTGTGTGTAAAAAATCGTCACTTTTTATCACTTTTTACCCAATTTTATTATATTTTTACACAGTTTCACTGCGCAAACTGGTATTTTATTATGCCTAAAATTTAATAAAACATTCGGCACGTACACATACGACGACAGTTTGCAGTGTGACTGGCTCGGGTACGCCGAATTTGGCGTACTATTTTATGCCGCATTTTACAAGTACGACGGCGGTATCTAGTCGAGCGCAGCGAGACCAATCATTTATCTATGTTTATTATTATATTATTATTATTATTATTTACAGAATGAAAGTGCTGCTTGTCGTATCCAGTCTTCTATCAGCTTTCGTGGCTATCTCGGCAATATGCGACGCATGTCTTAACGGCAGTTGCTTCACGCGAACAACATTTTTCAAAGCCCATCAACTCTTGGAACCAATAGCAATCGACAGAACTACAAACACTCTATATTTCAATTTCATTAATTCACAATTTGATAACTTAGGCGGTGCTTATTGTATAGACGAAATGAAATTGAGTCTATTAGACTCCACTTACGCTATTGCAGTCGATCAGGAGACCCGTGACGTTTACATGTATCGCTTTGATGGACTTAACAAATACAATCCTGCCAAGAATTCTACGAGACGTATCGTTCTACTTGCAGACACCATAGACAAACTACAATTCCACCAAAAACTATACTACGGTAAACATTATATCGAAGGACTGTACACATATGAAAAGGGGTGGTCAGAGGAAATTCCTGGACTTTCCAATTTTCTAATCGAAGACTTCGTCATAGACAATCGCAATGACGTTTACTTCGAAAGCGACGACATCTATAGATTGAAAAATGGCACCAAACATCCTTACCGATTCGCTGAACAGTTACACATTCTTGCCACAGACATAAATGACAATGTCTACTTCTATAAGCCAACTAGCAAAGTTTTGTATAAATTGAACTACAGCAACGACAAATTAATCCAATTTGGCGCTTTCAATAAAGACACAATTCCCAAGATTGTTTTTGACAGGAACAATAACGTCATCTGTTATGACATAGTTGACAGAAATATTTACTATTTGACTCCAAACTATGGTGGATGTAGAGTTACCACTGACGTTATAAATGGCTCTATTCAAGTTAATATTGTAGAAAACGAAAATTCTTAAAAAAATTTTTTTAAACTCTTATAATTAAATCACTTTTTGTTTGCGATGATTTCGTTATTATTTTTTAACCCGAGACGCCCGACGAAAAAATAGGTGTTATCTATACTTACTAATATTATAAAGCTGAAGGGTTTGTTTGTTTGTTTGAACGCGCTAATCTGAGGAACTACTGGTTCGAATTGAAAAATTCTTTTTGTCTTGGATAGATCATTTATCGAGGAAGGCTTTAGGCTATATAAAATCACGTTGCGACTAATAGGAGCGAAGAAACAGTCGAAAATGTGGAAAAAGCGGGAATAATTATTCATCTTTGAGGGCTTCCGTTGCGTGCGCTGCGAAAACCGTTCGAGATACCTAAATGATTCCCAAAATAACTATTCCACGCGGACGAAGTCGCGAGCACCAGCTAGCATGTATATAAGTTTGACGCGTGTGTCTGTCTATGGAATCGTATCTCCCAACCCAAACGGATGGACCGATTTTGATCTGGTTTTTATGTTTAAAAGCTGACGTGATCGGAATGGTTCTCAGTTATAATTTATGAATATCTGTTCAGGCATTTGAAGACTTTGAAGACTATAAGCCCATTTCCAAGTTGACGATTGGATTTCACTTATTTCTACAATAATATCATCTATTGTGACACCATACATAAAAATATCTACTACTAGCTGGTGCTCGCGACTTCGTCTGCGTGGAATAGTTGTTTTGGGAATCATTTGGGTATCTCGAACGGTTTTTGCAGCGCACGCAACGGAAGCCATCAAAGATGAATAATTTTCCCCGTTTTTTCCACATTTTCGACTGTTTCTTCGCTCCTATTAGTCGCAACGTGATGTTATATAGCCTAAAGCCTTCCTCGATAAATGATCTATCCAAGACAAAAAGAATTTTTCAATTCGAACCAGTAGTTCCTCAGATTAGCGCGTTCAAACAAACAAACAAACCCTTCAGCTTTATAATATTAGTATAAATTTGACTCCAAACTATGTGGGATGCAGAGTTACCACTGACATTAAAGGCTTTGCTCTTGTAGAATATGTTAACACTTTTTAAAAAATAATATAAAAATAAAAATAAAATACTTTATTAAAATTTTAAAACAATCGGTGCATTTTAAATATATGTATAATAAATAATTAAAATCCTATGTCGGTTTTTACAATGCTCTCACAAATTTTAACAATCATTCGGAGTGAGTGCAAATTAAATGACTATTTTTTTATTTTAATTTATGATTATTCCCAAAGCTAATACGCCATAATATTAAATTAAAAGTTAGCAACAAGTTCTTTTTAAAATGCATCAAGGTGAAGTGAATTTATTTTTTTGTCAACCGTACAAAGCTTTTTTTTTTTTCTTTTTTTTTTAATAATCTTTATTTGTACAAAAAACACATTTACACTAACTTAATTACACATGTCAAAGTCAAACTCGTTTAGACGGTTTAGTAGTCGTTTCGCACAATTTAGTTTCGTTACGCACGGCCTGTTTATTAAACTATAACATGCACTCAAATTGTAGCAAATTTTATCTTCTTTAAGAGTGTTTAAGTTGACTTTTCCGTAGAATGCACTTTTCAGTAGTTATTAAGCGAAAAACTGGAAAAAAAGTGTGAAAATTTCGAGCTTTTTCGAGCACCGTGCAGTTAGCGCCGGTCTTTCGAAACTGCAAACTTTCTTTTACACTATCCCAATCTAACCTAACCTAATAAAATCCCAAAAAAATCAAGACACTGCAATTTATTGCGACCTAACGCGATTTTTTTTTGTCTTAGGTGACTGGCTTTAAATAATCTTGATGATTTTACAATTCAAAACGTGATATTTACAACAACTTTTGTCTTCTTTAAGAGTGTGTAAGATGACTTTTCCTTAGAATGCACTTTTCACTAGTTATTAAGCGAAAAACTGAAAAGCGAATTTCGGATTTCGAAGCAACTGCACGGTGCTCGAAAAATCGAGCACCGTGCAGTTAGCGCAGGTCTTTCGAAATTGCAAACTTTTATTTACACTATTGGTATCTAACCAGTCTTGAAAAAAATCAAAACAGTGCAATTTATTGCGACCTAACGCGATTTTTTCTGGTCTAAAATAATCTTGATGATTTTAAAATTCAAAACGTGATATTTACAAATTGAGGCGATTATAAAATATTCCGAAAATGGAAAAATTTTGACCGTTTTTTTTTTAAAGAGACGAGCATTACAAAACCGACAATGGACTGAACTACACTCTAGTGCGTGAACATTGTCTGTCCGTCCAAATAGTATGAATCGGCGCCAACTGTGAACTCTTGAGAAAACACAGCAAACTATTCGACTTCTGGCTGAAAAATTACATAAATAAATAAATAAATATTTTCACACATTGCACACAGCACCATCTAGTTCGACACTAAGCAACTTAATGCTTGTATTATGGATAACAAGACAGTTGATATAATACATAGATTACTTTTTTATTGTAAATACATACATATTATAAATACAAAACACCCATGACTAAGGTGTAAAGGTAAAATGTTAACACATAAACATTGGCCCCTAGCGGGATTCGAACCCGCGACCGTTTGGTTAGCAGCTAGGGTTACTAGCCACTAGACCAAACGTGACCAAAAGTTGGGAGTGAATAATCTTCTGGGTGAGCTCGCTCCATCCCCTCAGGGTGAAAACGACAACTTCCGAAAACGTCTTTTCCAAAATAGACAACTTCCGAAAACGACAATTTCCGACAACGATAACTTACTAAGCTATGAGCTTGCTTATACAACAAGTTTTCTACCTGGGTACAGGTGTGTAAATATTAAATTGTTGTACAGATAAAAATAGAAAGTTAACATTTTAGAAAGTTGTCATTTTAGGAAGTTGTCATTTTAGAAAGTTGTCATTTTAGGAAGTTGTCATTTTAGAAAGTTGTCATTTTAGGAAGTTGTCATTTTAGAAAGTTGTCATTTTAGGAAGTTGTCATTTTAGAAAGTTGTCATTTTAGGAAGTTGTCATTTTGGAAAGTTGTCATTTTAGGAAGTTGTTATTTTAGGAAGGAACTCGCAGCATAAAACAACTTTGCTCACTTGTTTAACAAACATTGCATACTCTAATACTTACATTGCAAACATTCTCTCGCTTCTTGTTCGACATTGATTCTGGACGGTATTCATTCTCCAGACCAAAAGCCTGAAAATTTTCGGAAAAAAAAATTACTTTCTTTTATGATACATACTTATATATATGCATGGAAGTACATACTACAAGTATGGATTTTTCGTGACAAACGCCAAAGCGTGGCGGAGTCAATGGTAAAAGGTAGTAACGACCAACGTCTACTATTCACTTTAGACTCCAATGTGTTTGACGTAAAATCACATTTTCTTCAATTGACAGATGTTTGGTTGGTTTTAAATCACAGATGTTCACAGAGTTCATGCTCTACTGTCATGCTCTGCGCCGTGCTCTACGCTCTACTAGAGCATGAACTCTGTCATGCTCTGCGCCGTGCTCTACGCTCTACGCTCAACTTTATGGAAAATTCGTAGTGTTTTGTATGACACGCGGATTCCATAGTTTTAGAACATTGATGGATATAAAATATTGCATTTGTATTAGCATTGTTTTACAATAATGAATTATTAATGACATTAATCAATAAATAATTATTTAAAAATTAATTATTATTGATTACTTAGTATCATGTAAACTTAATTTATTTGCAATTTTAATAGTTTTAATTGCAATAAGATAGATGCAATATGCAAATAGATCTGCAGAATTATGTATTTTATTAATGCGTCAGTCTATGTTAATTTTTATTTATTTTTTGTTTTTTTGTATAATACATAGGTATATGTGTGTATATTTAAGCTGTGGACATTTGTATCTGAAATAAAGTTATTATTAAGTTTAATAAAGTTTATTAAGTATAATAAAGTTATTATTAAGTACAGTAATTATTAAGTTATTATTATTATTGTAATCAGCGTAGTTCATGACGTGCTGTTGACTGAATTTACTTTAGTTTCTGAACGTCCTGTGTATTTTTAGATGACATGCCTATTCATTCAGACAAATCAACATTGAAAATTTCAACGACTTTTGCCATCAAATAATTATCTGACTATCTAACAGCCAGTTGCAGAAACGTTCTTTAAATTATCACCTTTAAAACCTAAGCAATCATTAAAGTGTTCCACAAAGCTACATTAACGTCAACTTTAATGCTCCATTAAAATTTAACTAAGGAAGTGTCAAACAAGACCTTTACCTTTATCTTTAAGAGAAAAAGCGTTGCACAAAGCGACGTTAGCGCCTTTAAAGGAACCTTTAAAGGGGCCGTAAAACGTTATGTGAAACGTCTTTAAAGTTAATGTACTTACCTATTAATGTACTCGTTAGTTAATGCCAATTTTAAAGAATCTTTGTGCAACTGACTGTTACTTAGTAATGAAAAATAAATTTACCTAAAAATAAAATACCTTAAAAAATAAATTTAGTTGATGACCGTTTTTCTTGCTTTAAGTAGATATCTACCCACTTCACACTAACTTCTAGAAACTAACCTTCAATATTTCCTCGTTGGGCAAATGATCACCGGGACCGCTCTGAACAAAATGGCGGATCATGTTACCGCCCCTTTTCACTAGCAACGCGCCACCGGTTTGCCCCCAATCTCCCTTCAAATCACCACCTAAGGCTATATACATATTTATTTAAGGAAAAAAGGGAAAACCTTCAACAGATCCTGATTGGAAATCCGATCGGCCGGTCCGTACTGAACAAAGTGTTGCAACATTTTCCCACCACTCTTTACCAATAGCGCGCCGCCATTTTGTAAACCGTCACCAATCAAATCGGTCTGGAGACCTGAGATTATCTTTATTATAACAAAAAAAAAAAAAACTGGCTGTTGCACGCGACTTTAAGTACGCTTAACTCTTATATAAAATATAATAGCCCTATTTTACTCGCTGACAATGTGAAAGCTTTCAAACAGTGAAAGAATTTTTCAAATATTTCCACTAGTTTCGGAGCCTATTCAATGCAAACAAACAAATTTTAATTATTTATAATAAATTAGTATGTATATAGATATATCCCCGATGTCATTAAGTAAGACCCAATGTCATTAAAATAACACTGACAACCAATTTTAAGTTATTAAGTCAATCAAAATCTAAATCAAAAATCAAAATTAAAATTAAAATATTTATTTATCAATTGGCTTTCTCCAAGAAACTCTTATGATCGTCGTTATAAATTTAAATTTACCAGGGTTTCGGAGAAAAAGCCAAGATCCTGATAATCCTGAGAGAGAAACCCCGAAAGAAACTCAGGTTACCATTCTTTTCGTCATCTTTAAATTATATTTATACACTCATTTATAAATGTCAAAAATAGTGACATACCCCATAGATAAATGATTGGTCTCGCTGCGCTCGACTATATACCGCCGTCGTACTTGTAAAATGCGGCATAAAATAGTACGCCGATTTCGGCGTACCCGAGCCAGTCACACTGCAAACTGTCTGTGATGTGTACGTGCAGAATGTTTTATTAAATTCTAGGCATAATAAAATGCCAGTTAGCGTAGTGAAACTGTGTAAAAAGTGATAAAAAGTGACTATTTTTTACACACACTACAATAAAAAGTGGCCACATTTTCGGAGCTATTGCTTTTGTATAGCGCTCTATCTAGTCGAGCGCAGCGAGACCAATCAATTATCTTTGGACATACCCATTTCCTTTCCCTTCATCAAAGCATCCCTCGATTGTTTCCAAAACAGAGACGCCAATATACCAATTGTGCTGAACTTTTTGAAGCCGAGAGTTTGATAAGTGGACTGTTCTGTTACGTGGTACAAATCTGAAAGTCGTTTACAGAGAAAATCAGGTACAGTCGAGCAAGTATTAGGGACCTCTTTCACCGTCTGTCTAAAGCTAACCGTCATTTAAAGTCACCTGTCACCGGGTATAATTTAGCTGATATACCTTTGTTTGTACGGTAAAAGTCCCAAACATTGAAAAGAAAATAATAATAAAAATTCGCCTTTCGAATTGAAGGATGCATGAGCTAAACCGAGTGCATAATTTAATAAAACACATAAAATTATTTCTAAAAGTAACTAATCAACACTTTACTTGTAGTTGGTGAAAGAGGCAAAAAAAGCAACAAGAAATTGTTTATATCAAATAAATAAATAAAACATGTCAGTCGTTGGACTGCACGTCAGAAGTGAAAACTAAATTATTAATTAAAACTTCACAAAATTATTGATCGCAAGAAATACAGGAGAATATATATATATATGACACTGACACACAATGACAATAATAAATTCATATTGACAGACTATTGAAAAGGTTTGATGGTGATATGGAACTATTTTATTGGTCAGAGGTGTATACCATATTGATCCTTGTTATCATATCTAGTAAGTTTACTTTCATATGCAGTCAATGGTAACATTTCGAGTTCAATGATTTTACCCCATCTCAAAAAGGATTACTACTTATAATTACAGAGCTGTCAATGGACGTCCAATATTGACGACACGTTTGGTCTAGTGGCTAGTAACCCTAGCTGTTAACCAAGCGGTCGCGGGTTCGAATCCCGCTAGGGGCAAATGTTTATGTGTTAACATTTACCTTTGTACCTGAGTCATGGATGTTTCATATTTATAATATGTAGGTATTTACAAAAATAAAGTATTGTATGTAGTATATCAACTGTCTGGTATCCATAATACAAGCATTAAGTTGCTTAGTGTGGAACTAGATGGTGTTGTGTGGAATGTGTGAAAAAAAAAAAAAAAAAAAAAATAGAACCTATGGTAATATTTACCTCCATTGAAATATTTCCTTTCAATGAACACTTTGGAGCCCTCCTCTTCAACTCCGATGCCGACAAGTTTTATGTCATGTTTTTGCAACACTGGGTTGATTTCGCTCAACTGTAAACAATATGAAATATCAATCAATAGGTACATACATATTTATATCTAATAAAATTAAAATTTGTTTCTTAAATTGTTAGTTTATTATATGTACTTACTTCTTTCGCCCATAATCTGCACAACGTGCAACCCCATCTTCGAAAGAACACAATGACGGTGTCTTGCTCTTGCCAGAACGACTTTAACTGTACAATCTGAAATGGAGAACAATCAAAATATAAGCATAGCTACTATGGCTCCAAGTTAAGCACTAGACTTGTATTATAGGAAACTAGCTGCTGCACGCGACTTCGCCCGCGTAACTTTATAAAATATACCCTATGTCCTTTTTGGTGTCTCAGACAACATGTATGAAAAATTTCATTGAAATCCATTCAGTAGTTTTTGCATAGTTTTGCAAACATCCATACATCCATAAAAACTTTCGCATTTTAAATAATATTAGTACGGACTAGACGAAAGACAAATACCATCATAGAAAAAACTAACACATCTTGAACATTTTTAAAAACTTGTTTCCACAGTTTACTAAGCAAGAAATATAACCTTGATTAAGTACAGGTATATTTCTATTAGTTCAATTGTTTGAACTATTGGGACTTTTTAGTTTCAATAGTTCAATTGAACTATGTAAATGAATTGAACGGTTGTTTGCACTGACTCCCAAGATACAGGAGTCGAACCTGGTTCGGGTGTTAGAGAACTAATATATCTATGTTAAAATTTGCATTCACTATTTTAACAATATGTGTAAAAGCTCGTGTAAAATAAAGTGTTTTTGTACAAAAAGATTATTATTATATTATAATATTATATACTTATATTTATTATATTATATTATTTGTAAAAGTTCGTTAGTTCAATTACATTACTTCACAAAAGTTGAAAAACGGGGTTTCAAAATATAATTTAATTAACATAGTTATTATTCACCTACCTATTATATTAAAGTGGATATAAAAAAGAGATTCTTAAAGGTATCATAACAAAACGAAAAATAAAACAATCCTAATAGACTAAGATCCCAGGGCCCCCAGACTCTAGGTATCAAGTAGTGTTCCTATGTACTTTGAACGCTAAGTAGCAGCTGAGAAATAGGACACAATAAATTCAAATGGCTGATTTTGTTATTTTGTTATATGTTTTGGAAAATATTATTATTCATCATTATCTCAATATGAGGACATCCACTGCTGGACATTGGCCTCCCCATGACAAAATACTAGATTTTGTAATACATACAATATTTCATAGCATATATTTTTCAAGGTTCAATGGTTCAATGTAAAGAAAATGTTGAAGAAAATTCATTAATCAATACCATTTAAATGAAATCAAAGGAAACGTAACATTCTAATGACTTCAAATTACACAAAATAGCAGACAATTTTGATAATTGCTTTAAAACAAGACATAATTGACTCAAGTCTGTTGGATTAATATTTAACTAAAAAGTAAATTGTCTTAAAACTTTTAAAAAAAAAATCAATAATAACTACCTATACTTTGACCTATGTTGGACCTTCTCTTCTATTTTTAAGTTTAAGACTTGTACTTTTACAATTTAATGAATCAGTTTCTCCAGAGGTCTGTGTAACATAGAGGTGCTCAGACTAGTCAGACTAGAACTGCTAGGCAACCTTTAAAATTTTTAGACTACAACATATCAATTTAAATGAATTTGAATTTGGTGAAATGTATTTGGGTATGACCTATCCATGGCATGAGATTACACCCTACTTTATTTAATTATTTAAGCAGGCACATATCTACAGAATTAATAATAATATTATTATAGTGATGTTCACTGTTACATTAAAAAAAATTGTGTCAGCTCTGACACACAACTGGAGTGTACTCCTTACGAATGATTATAAAATTTAAATTTTCACAATTCGAACACGCCGAAAGAACAACATTGTTCTATTTTTAAATAATATTCTGTAGATGGCGCAATATCTCTGAAACTTCAGATATTCTAAAATATTCAAAAAAATTGAAGGTAACGCATAACACAATGCATTCGTGTGACCATTCTGATTTTATTCCCATAAATTTTTAATACCATGCTCTTATATATATTTATACTAGCTGGTGCCCGCGACTTCGTCCGCGTTCTGCATGAAAGGTACCCTATGTCCTTTCTTGTATCCCTGACAATGTATATGTAAAATTTCATGGTGATCGGTTCAGTAGTTTTTGCGTGAAAGAGTTACATACATCCAAACAAACTTTCGCATTTAATATTAGTAGGATTACATGCAAATTGATTCTTAAGTAAAAACAAAAAAAAAACCTAGACAAAATAATTGTAATAAATGAATATCTACAACATGTAATGTGACCGCAACTATTCACAGTATAATGGAACAGATCCAATGTTGCAATTATTTTTATATGTACCTATTACATATAGGTCCTTCGATATGGTTTAATGAATAAGGAAACTCAAACCGGTAATAATATCATCTGCTTACGTTAGTAGTGTAATTATAGTATAACCTATAATTAACTTCTAGCATGAACAAGATTTTGAATGCAGAAATAAATGATTGAAATTGATAATTTTTTTATTGTAAAAAATTAAATTAAATTGTAAATTATTATTTTATTACTATTTAAAAGTCACTTTCCACAGGCAGTGAGTCACTAGTCTATATTTCTATACTAATATTATAAAGAGGAAAGATTTGTTTGTTTGCATTGAATAAGGTCCGAAACTACTGGACCGATTTGAAAATTTTTTTCATTCTTGGAAATCTATATTTTCAGTGAGTAACAAAGGCTACATTTTATAAAGTTACGCGGACGAAGTCGCGTGAAACAGTTAGTGTTTTATAAAAATAGGCAAATCAATCAGTTAGTAATTAACTAACAAGTACATTAACAGTTAAGTACTTAACTTTCAAAGAATTTTAGAAAGCATACACATTACAAAAATTATAAAACAATATTTACCTCGCCACCAGGAATGCTTTTAACATTATAATTTCCAATTTCAGCTATATCTGTAGACATTTTATTTACCCAATGATTTTGTATTGGTCTCGCTCGCTACGCTCGACTAGATAGAGGACTATACAACAACGACAGCTCCGTAAATGCGGCCGTTTTTTATTCTAGTGTGTTTAAGCAACAATTGTCAGTTGACATTGTGTACTAGTGTGCGTGAAGAATTGTGTTACCAGCTGCTAACTGTTACCCGAGTTAATGGGAAAAATATTTTATGCTGTGGTCTATTAGTTAATTAAGTTATAAATATAGCTCAGAAAATACTTAAAAATGAACAATAAATTAAAACGGAATGTATAAATATATTTATATATAGAAAAATGGAAAATATGTATTATATCAATGATTAGGCCTCATTTTTAATAGTTTTTTTTTTTATTTACATGTAATATTTACAAGTTATTAATAAGGGTAATAAGGGTTGGCTTTAGAATCGTGTGGGAAGATTTTAGGGTATTGGAAGGTTAAATTAGTTAGAAATGGATGTTAATTTCATAAAAATATAGTTTTTATGGAAAGGAAATCAGTCTACAATTAATTTATAGTACAGTGAATATAGTCGTTTTTTTGGTCAACTTTGCACTATCCTACCGATCCAATTTTTTTTTTCTATAAGGTTTAGGATCACTTACAGAGTGTAAAATCACAAAATGCTGACAGATTCCGGTGACAGCATAGGCGCCATCTTGAAAAAACGTTTCTGGCCGATATCTCGGAAACTATGCACTTTAGGGCAAAAGTGATAGAGACCATTATTGTAGAGAATACTATTTCGCATCTTTTATTTCTTACGCATTTTTTTGTAAAACTCACCGCTTACGTTTTATGGCTCATTTAATTAACACATTTTTTCTATCTCGGCCGATAACTCTTATAATATTGGATTAATCAATAAAATGCATCAATCCATTTTTAAAGATCAATCTATTCCCCACAACTTTTATTTGAAACTTTTTTTTTTAATGTCCATAGTTTTCAAGCTATCGGACGTTGAATGTAGAAATGCCGACGAGAAGAGGAACCATCGGATACAATTGGATTTCCGCCGCCTCCAAAACGCTCGAAACTTTGATATAATTTTTAATTTCTTTTTGTATTATTGTTTTCCTGACAATAAATTTTGAAAATATTTGTAAAAATAGTCCCCTTTCCGTTTCTTCCATTTTATTATGACATCTGAACGTAACATAATCAATAATAATTACTCACCACACCAGTTTTAAATGAAAGCACTAAATATAATAAAAAATAATAAAATAATAAAAAAATTTAAAAAATTCGTTACTATCTCAGGTAAGGAAATGAACTTTTCATTGTTAAGTACATCTACATTCGGGATATTTTTTCAAATGTATTTGTTGAATTTTTACCATTGTATACCTTGAATACCTCTATGCATACCTTGAAAATTCAAACCTTGCACCTGGTAGTCCAACATTTAACGTCTTATAGCTCGAAAACTATGGACATTAAAAAAAAAAGTTTTAAATAAAAGTTGTGGGGAATAGATTGATCTTTAAAAATGGATTGATGCATTTTATTGATTAATCCAATATTATAAGAGTTATCGGCAGAGATAGAAAAATGTGTTAATTAAATGAGCCATAAAACGTAAGCGGTGAGTTTTAGAAAAAAATGCGTAACAAATAAAAGATGCGAAATAGTATTCTCTACAATAATGGTCTCTATCACTTTTGCCCTAAAGTGCAGTTTCCGAGATATCGGCCAGAAACGTTTTTTCAAGATGGCGCCTGTGCTGTCACCGGAATCTGTCACCATTTTGTGATTTTATATTCAGTAAGTGATCCTAAACCATATAGAAAAAAAAAATTGAATCGGTAGGATAGTGCAAAGTTAAATGTCTATATTCACTGGCCTATTTAATAAGATTTTAGAACATACCCTAAAATTGTTTACAATACAAAGAAATATGTACATACCAGTAATATAGAAGGCTTATAAAGTGTTTGGAAGTGAGATTATTTAACAATAGATGTTAGTTTTATAAAAATATTGTTTTTATGGTGAGGAAATTCATTAACAATTAATTTTATATAGATTTTAAAACATGACCTCAAATTGTTTGTATAGTACATCAATATTTACATACATGTTGTAGGTACAAGACATTTGTACTGGATGAAAACAAATAGGTTAGGTTCCGTAATGTTTATGACTCTGTGGCTCATTGGCTCTGTGGTTGAAGATTAAACTTGAAGTAAACACGTATGTAAAAAGTAGATACAACAAAATTAAATAAATGAAAACAGTTTTAAACAGTGAAAATTTATGTGTTGTACTGAATATGTGTGTTGTAATAATGTTTTTAAGTGATGCTGATGCTGATAGTTGCAACAAACCTGGTATGTACCTACATATTTATTTGTATTGTAAACAATTTTAGGTTATGTTCTAAAATATTATTAAATTAATTGTACTCATTTCCTTTCCATAAAAACTATATTTTTATAAAATTAACATCCATTTCTAACTAATTTAACCTTTAAATACCCTAAAATCTTCCCACACGATTCTAAATAATTCCCAATAACTAGGTTAGATAAATGAAATATGTTATATAATAAAATAAAATAAAAACAATAAATTCACATTATAAAAATCTCAAACATGGGGAAATTGATTCTTGTATACGCGGCAACACTGAATGGCGTTTTGGGTTCATATTATTTAATGTGGAAATTTCGAAATTATACGATACTTACTGATGGTATGTGATCCCAGTGTTCTTCTTATTTTTTGTGGTATTATTTTTACACAGTTTCACTACGCACCCCGGCATTTTAGTTTGAATTATGCCCAAAATTTAATAAAACATTCGGCATGTACACATGACAGACAGCTTGCAGTGTGACTGGGTGGTGACTAGCTCCGGTACGCCAAATTTTGCGTATAATTTTTTTCGCGTTTGACAATTACGACTGCTTTGTCTTGTCGAGTGAAGCGAGACCAATTTTTAGTCTATGTATTTACCATATATTATTATTATTTTGTAAAATCAAATATTTCCAAGAAAAACAAATGAAACGGCTGTCCAGTTCAAATGCTACCAAAAAATAAACAAAACAACCCAACATGCATGAAGGAAATATGACTGAATGACATGAAGGAAAACCGAGGAAAACTATAAACTTAACTGTCAATGTGACATTGACAAATAACATCAAATTATCAAACCTGTCAAATTACTCCATCGAATTCATACTATGCCAGGATAGATATAAGCACAAACTAAATAGAAGGGAGTTAGGGAGCACAGCACAAACTTATATTAAACTGATATTAACGTATCATATTAGCTTGTTGGAATTATACCTAAAGGGCCCCGGAAACGGTCAAACGGTTTGAGTCAAACCTTACGTGTTTGATCAAATCAAAACATAAAACAATCAAGTATCAATCAATCACAATTAATGTATAAAACAATAAATGAAAAAGTCTTTCCTACAGACACACACATTTTTTTCTTTGTAATTGACGTTTTGACAGTGGACGTGGTGGACAGACACTGACTTTGACAGTACTTCCCTTAATTCGTTCAAATTCATTCATTCATTGTTCATCATTGTGAGAAAAGAAATACTTATTTGAGGTTTTGGCTGGTTTTGGCTTTGGCGTTTCTTTTCGTGAAGATTTCTTTTCTTCTGAATCGTCTATTACCTCGTGTTCGCCCGGTTACATTGGGACTTTACTTTTTAAATCGTGAGTATTTTTAATATATTTACTGTGTTTTATGTTAAATATGCTTTAAAATTTTTATTTATTCTCGATGACGTGACTCATGAATGACCTTGTGTTACATGCCTATTTTTCTTGATTAAATTTTTAAAATTTGTTATTAATTTGTTACTTTTTAACTATGTATTTGTTTTAATATCATTATACTTACTACATACTACATTACCACATACCTATGTAGTTACAACTAAACTTTTAAGGATTTTTTTTACTGCAATGAATCATTCCTATTCTTCCTCCTTTCAATTTGCACCGACATGCTGTTGATATATCAGTGATGATTTAATTCAATCAATAAAATTATTGATTACGTCACTTATTTATCTAGTACTTAACTATTTTTATTTGTAAATACTTAGATTTCCTGTATTTATATTCATCACATCCTGCATGTCAATGTCAATTTTATTTATTGACTTTTTCATATTTCAAAATTGAGCTGATGCCCGAAACTGTCCGCTTTTAAAATTTAAAAATATAATTTACAATATAATACTTATACTATCTGATGCCCGCGACTTCGTCCGTGTTCAAAATCCTAAAGCCTTTCTCACTAAATGGACTATCCAACACAAAAAGTATTTTTCAATTCAAACCAGTAGTTCCTGAGATTAACACGTTCAACCAAACAAACAAACTTCAGCTTTATATATAAGTATAGACAAATATAGACAAATTATAACAATATCTATGGCAGGGATTTTACTTGAAAAACGTTTTAGTCATAATCCTTACATATTATAAGTCCTCTGCTGCGTCTGTCTGTCTGTTCTCGCCAATGGATAGAGTGGTTCTCAAGGAAGGTTTTAGTACTTATATTAATTTACAAAGTTACATGGGCGAAGTCGCGGGCAGCAGCTAGTTTACTGATATGTTTGTTGTTTCATTAATGTGGAGATATATTTTATTTCATATCAGATTTGGCGTTTATTTAACCAATAATTATTGTGTTTGTTGATAAAACAGATACATGTAATATCACCAGCCACAAGCCACAACCTATGTCATGATAACAAATTTATTTATATCAATTAAAAACAATATATGTATCACTAAAAGAAATTTTATCTATACTAATATTACAAAAAAAATATGTATTTTTGTTTGTATGAATAAACTCAAAAATAACAGATTTTAAAAAATTCTTTCATCTTTAGAAGGATAAACTATCCTTCTAAAGATCTTGAGGCTTTGTCAGCCCTAATTTTTTCCCCATAGGGCATTTGGCTTTCTGAATACTTGTTTCCGAGCGCCTTAACTAAGGCGGTGCTAGCAGATAACACTGGTTAATAAAAATGGTTTAATGGGTTTGAATTTCTTCGGGTTGAATCAGCGATTCAGTCTATGTTAGTCTATGGTCTTTGAAAAATTGGAATAAGTTGCATTGAGCTAAGTCCAGAAAATAATTACCTTTGTCTAGTAGTTAGGGTGCTTGCTTTAGCACTCAAGTTTCAGAGGTCTTGGGTTTGATTCCCGGCAGGGCCATCTCTAGAAATGAATTTTTCAACTAGTGGCAGTAACAGGCCTATTTTGGTTGGGCACTTTCAGCACTTATGGCGTTGGTGACGGTAGCCACCCATCAAGTGGGCAGTATGCCTGTCTGACAACCTTTACATAAAAATAAGTTATATAATTACCATCTCATTTTTTTTGTTTATGTTGTCAGCACTTCTATGTAATATTTTTTATAATAATAATAAAATAATAATATTAATATTTTTATAATATCTATTGTTTTTTATTTTATATAATATATATTGTAAAAAAAATTAACATTAAGAAAGCAAATAAATAGTTGAATAAAAATAGTACCTACTTATTTATAATAAAAATAGTAATAAATATATTTTATATAATAAGTACTAGCTGTTGCACGCGACCTCGTCTACGTAACTTTATAAAATATAGCCCATGAAAATTTTTTTAATATTTTTCCAGTAGTTTTTGTGTTTATTCATTACAAACATACAAAAATACAAATCTTTTCTCTTTATAATACTGGATACTCTTTATGAAAATGTATCCTAATAATTAGGCCAAGGTACCTACCAAATGGATTTAATTTTTCTAATTGATTTTTAACAATACTCAAGGACAATTTAAGACATTTTTCTTTTTTTTTTTACATGTAGTTATTGAACGAACTCACGCATGCAACGAGCCCTGTTCTGTCCACATTACTTCCATACTATTCACATTGAAAACAGCCACTTAACCTAATTAATGAAGTAGGATGGCATTTCGTGTTGTCTTCTTGTTTGTTCATTCAAACTAAGTGGGACATGTTACTTACTGAATATTTTAACTGAGCTATTATGTATAACCAACTGGCTGTTGCACGCGACTTTGCTTAACTTTATAAAATATAGCCTATGTTACTCCGTGATAATATAGTGAAAGAATTTTTCAAATCAATCCTGTAGTTTTAGAGCAATATTAGCAATGCAAACAAACAAATAAATTAATATTTTCTCTTTATAATATTAGTAACCAATAAGGTGATTTATTTTTATAAGCAAATGCGATGCATAAGCAGTCGACTGTAGAATAGAATGCTACAATTAATTATTGCTCTGTGGCAAAATCCATAATATTATAAGTGTGAGTATAGATATTACTTCTCTACAATTCTCTAGTACATCATTTTTATGTATCTTTTGAGGTTTAGCCTAAGTAAAGTCGTTTAAGTTTATTTAAATGGCTGAATTAGTTAGTGCATGAATATTTTATTTCATGAATAAAAAAATTAAAACTCATTGTTGCATAGTTTACAATGTGTAACAAATCAATATTCTTTCAACTATGTATCTGATGAATACTTATTTATTAATGGCCTTCTCGAGTCCTGTCTATATGAAAATATCGATTTGTAACAGTTGCAATCGACTTTAATTTTTATCACTGCATTGATGTGCCATGCCTAATGTGACCATACGATTCGATTTAGTCGGGACATTTACATTACACAATTAAAAATTATAAACTCAACTCCCAATATTCTATTGAGACCATTCTAATGGAAACATCTGGCAGTGACCTAAACCTATGACATGCGGCATCCACCGATTCGATCGCTTCTGATAAATAATTTTACTTCTGAGCAACCGTGATGCTTTACCTTTTTTTTACTTGTATAAAATTATATGCAAGTAACTTTTGCTACGTCACGTAAATAAAATGTTAATAAGTCATTCCACTATAATAGCAATGAATGATGACGAAACCAAAGTATAACCAAGCCAAACCAAGGTGACTTGTGTGTGATTCATATAAAAAAACGAGTGTGCTTATGACCACACGACTGAAGTGAAACTTCTTTCGCTCCATCTGTATGTATATATATATATATATGTGTGTACAATATATACATGTATACACATATACATATATTAATTTATGTATATGTGTATATAATAAATAATTATTATTAGAGGAAGAGAGAAAGAAAATGTGCGCGCGCACTGCTGTCTCTTGCTTATATCCCCCACATAACTTCCGTTCGCCTTGCCCGATCACACTTTTCGTAACGCTTACGTCACGCGTTCGCCAGCTTACTCCCCAAGTCAAGCGTGCGTAAAGAAGTTTCACTTCAAAAACGAATGACGTCACTATTAGAAGTCACCATATCGCGATCAATTCGCGGGCCGGCAGTTGGTCATTTGGCGCGTAAGCGTCTCGGCGTGTTTTATGACGAGTTGAAAGGCTCTATAGTTCTCTCAAGTCTGTGCCATTGAAAAAAAAAACTGGGATTTTTTTTTAAATTTGAAATCGTTCGTTCTAATCGCGGTAAGTTAGTTATCCGTGTGAATTAATTTAATATTGAACCTTGACTTTATGAATAACTAGCTCTGTTGCCCGCGACTTCGTCCGCGTAACTTAATATAACATAGCCCATATTACTCGCTGACAAAGTAGGTAGCTTTCTATTGGTGAAAGAATTTTTAAAATCGATCCAGTAGTTTTTGAGTTTATTCATGACAAACAAAAATACCAAATATTTTCTGTTTATAATATTTATGAATAATGTAATTGTTGAACGAGGTTTAATAAGGCTGTATAGTTCTCTCACTGCTTTGCCAAGTAACTGTTTTTTTTTTTTATTACTGTATTTTTTTTTTCAAATTGTACGTTCACTAATCGCGGTAAGTTAGCTGTCTGTGAACAGTGGAGCCTTGACTATGAATAACAATGTAATTGTTTTGATTTGAACGTGTCGATAAAAAGTAAGATTTAGCGGTCACGTCACTTATAAGTATTTAATTATAATTTTATTCTTATTAGCATTTTGTTTTCGAGAGTACCTACAATATAAGCTTAAAATAACGTAATTAAAATGTTAATCTTGTTGGAATGATTTAACACGTTAATTGTCACGAAATGTGCTTCTAGACAGCAGTAAGTATTTCCCAACCTCTTCATAATTGATGCTTTCGCAACCTGACCGTAAGGGTCAGTTCACACCGGAAAGCGGCACGGCTCGGCCACGGCCCACTTTTTGAGATAGCAATGGAATGTTGAACTTATTTACTTCACTAAAAGGTACACAGTTCAATGATTCGGCGCAGCACGAAGCCGCCGACACCACTCGCGTACTCATTGAACTATGTGCCTTTTAGAGCAGTAATAATATAAATAAGTCCGATATTGTATTGCTACATTAAAAAATGCGCGTCGCGCTTTCATGTGCCATGTGTGAGCTGACAGCTGACTCTTACTCGCGATCTCGCAAACGCAAACTAGCTGGTGCCCACGACTTCGTACGCGTTCTGGATGAAAGGTACCTACCCTATGTCCTTTCTGGTGTCCCAGACAACGTATATGCAAAATTTCATGGTGATCGGTTCCAGTAGTTTTTGCGTGAAAGAGTTACAAACATCCATACAAACTTTCGCATTTATAATATTAGTACGGACGGATGGTAAATGTTACTGTTATTTGAACATAATATTATCACCTAAACCCGTTGACGTTTGACGACACGTTTGGTCTAATGGCTAGTGATCTTAGTTGTTAACCAAGCGGTCGCGGGTTCGAATCCCGCTAGGGGCAAATGTTTGTGTTAACATTTACCTTTGTACCTGAGTCATGGATGTTTTGTATTTATAATATGTATGTATTTACAAAAAAAAATCTATGTAATATATCAACTGTCTGGTATCCATAATACAAGCATTAGTTGCATACTGTGTAACTAGATGGTGCTGTGTGGAATGTGTGAAGATATTTTTTTTTAAACCTATATAATTTTTTTCAGTAACCATGTCTGTACACATCAAGGACCTCGATGACCTGAAGACCAGGCTCTCGGAAGCCGCCGAGAAGCTGGTCGTCATTGACTTCATGGCGACATGGTGTGGTCCCTGCAAACTGATTGGGCCCGAACTCGACAAACTCGCCACAGAAATGGCCGACTCCATTGTTGTACTTAAGGTGAGGGAGATCTTAAAGACTAGATGTTGCAAACTAATATCTAAGACTAGCTGATGCACTACTAGGTTATTCATTAAAACAAAAATATTTTTTATTTTATTTTTTTATAATCCCCACATTAAGTTAGTGCTTGTATTGTGGGAGTCTAATGCAAATACATAAAATTATATATAAATACAGATAAACATAAAATTTTAAAAAACATAGAAATCATTAAAATATAAATACAATAATAGACTGCATATAAATATAAATACAATATAAATATTTTCTCTTTATAATATTAATTTAATATAGGCTAGCTGTTGCATGCAACTTCGTATGCGTAACTATATAAAATAATGTGTTACTCGCTATGTTACTCGCTGATAATATAAGTTGACCAACAGTGAAAGAATTTTTCAAATCAGTCCAATAGTTTCGGAACCTATTCAATGCAAACAAACAAACAAACCTTTCCTCTATATAATATTAGTAGTGTATAAATAAATAACAAACAAATTGACAAGTTGCAATTATAAACAAATTCCCGACTTTCAATTGAGCCCCAAACACGCTATATCTGCTGTAAGTTGTTGAGGAGTTGGGTGTCCTGCAGCAGACCACTAGATGCTGCAGCATCAGGTCAAGGTTACCATGTCACGGAAATACCACCGAAGTAACAGTACTTATACCAAATTTCACATCAATCAAACATGTGGAAGTTAGTGAAATCCCTTCGTAAACTAGGAAATGGGTCTTGAGTTGATGGTCTTCAAATGCTTGATCAGGTCTTCATAATTTATAGCTAAGAACCATCTCGATCATATAAGCTTTGAAAGAAAAAAGCCGGATCCAAATTGGTCCATCCGTTTGAGAGCTACGATTGCACAGATACACACGTCAAATTTATGACACCCCGTTTTTTTTTTTTTCGGGCGTCGGGGTGTTATAAGTATAACAAAATTGCCAATAATGCTAATAGAACTGGTCCGTTCCCAGTAATTAGTTAGTTATATTGATTGAATATAACTACTTGAATCAATATAACTAACTACTAATTAGTGACATTACTCAGAGGTAATTTCAATGAAATTCACACAAGAAACTCGTAACATTTACTCGCCAATTAGCGTTACTTGAGAAGTAACTAACCAACACTTTACTTGTAGTTAGTTGGTGAAAGAGGCCCTTAGTAAAATAGTCGCCTTGTCTGTCCAATTTTATCATAAAAATAATGTATATTAACACCAGTCATCAGTTAGTAGATATTTTGTTGAGTTTTCGAGCCGTCCATTTGTGTATTAATGTAATGTATGTAAAATTGTTAATACAGATAAGAGACGATAACAGTTTATTTACGGAATTTGTAGGCGGTAAACACTTTACTGGTATAATTTAAATAAAAAAATTATAAAAACCATTTAGCCCAAACATTTGTCAGATATCATGTATTTAAGAGCTCACTTGCCAATGTGAGTTTGCAATGACGACACGGTTGGTCTAGTGGCTAGTAACTCTAGCTGTTAACCAAGCGGTCGCGGGTTCGAATCCCGCTAGGGGCAAATGTTTATGTGTTAACATTTTACCTTTGTACCTGAGTCATGGATGTTTTGTATTTATAAAAAAATAAGTAATCTATGTAGTATATCAACTGTCTGGTATCCATAATACAAGCATTAAGTTGCTTAGTGTGGAATTAGATAGTGCTGTGTGGAATGTGTGAAGATTAAAAAAATACATAAAAAATATTATGATATTTCTGAGATATAATGTAAAAGGTTTGAATAGAAACAAAATAACTAAATTTAATTTCATATCTAGTACCTACAATTAATTTCTAAAATGTGCAGAATATTTACCATTTTTGTGGGTTGATTTCTTGTAAAATGATTGACTAAAAGACAATAATGTTTTTCCATGAAGAAATCCTAGCTACATATCATGTAAAATTTAAAATTGGGATGTCAATAGTTAGCAACTATAAGGGCCTCTTTCACCGACTACAAGTAAAGTGTTGATTAGTTACTTTTAGAAATAATTTTATGTTTTATTAAATTATGCACTCGGTTTAGGGCATCCTTCGATAGGCGAAGTTACTGAGTTTACTCGCTAGTATATACTGTCTAGGCAAAGATTACCTTACCTTACCTTGCAATAAGATAAAATTAAGGCAACATGAACACACGCGTATAAAATAGGATTTATCTAATCAATGTTCTTTTTGTTCTCTCAAATTGTGTGTAAATAAATCATAACGCTTTAAATAGATATGACTTGGATACACTTTGCGTCTGTACAAATTATCAGCCAAGCGGCAAGGGCACGAGAAAAACACGACTCATTGCAAATGATACTTCAATGACTGTGTATATATTTTTATAGAACGCTTATGTTGGATTTATTTAATACATTGCAACAAGTAAAAGTAGTTTTTTTTTTTTCATTAAATCTGCAATCAGTATGTCAATTATAAGCAGATGAGCCTAATTAATGCCGGAATCACTCAGAGATTGACCTTCCAGTGAGGGTCACTCGTATCTTGTTTGATTGTATCGTATCGTATTTGCTACTTAGACAGGTCCATAAATTCCTGGCTTTTTAATTAAAAAAAAAAAAAAAGAGAATAAGTAATTATGTTTGTGTTTTTGAATATATATTTTTAAATACATTCCTTACAATTTTTCTAAGGTAAATAGATGACTAAAAGTGACTTGATTTAAAAAAATATATTATTCTTTCAACTGTAGTTCTGTCCAAGCCTAGATATTACCCATATTTATATATTTGTGTTTTGTAATTATTAATTTATCCATTGTTTGTTTCGTGACTTGGGCTTGTGTTATTTTATAAGCGACGGTAGCAACCTACTATAGGTCGCATCGCGCGATCTGTTAAGGTCAGAAGGCGAACTAGTGGGGGCAATCGGCGCATATTTTATGTACTATTGCGCACAAAATTGCTAAGGGAATTATGCAATTTTTTTTTTCATATTTCGTATTTTTTGCACCTCACTAACTTAACATTACATTCCTTCCATTAAACATAGTGCGATGTTGAAGTAAAAGGTTTTTTTGTGTGCATTTTTTATTATAAATACGATAAAACAATCTGTACGCAACAGTACTCAAAAGACACGAGACGCTCGTTAGAACTGCGGGGGGGGGGGAAGCGATCCCGCCCCTCGCTCCCTCCTCCGCCCGTAAAACAGACCTAAAAATTGAATACTGCGCATACCCCCTTTTACTTTTGCCGAATAGTCTTAATCCGCCGCGCGAACTATACCACCGAGTGGACCGTAAGCCTGTCTTATGACATTAACCATAGATAAATGATTGGTCTTGCTGCGCTCGACTAGGTACCGCCGTCGTACTTGTAAAATGCGGCATAAAATAGTACGCCGAATTCGGCGTACCCGAGCCAGTCACACTGCAAACTGTCTGTGATGTGTACGTGCCGAATGTTTTATTAAATTTTAGGCATAATAAAATACCAGTTTGCGTAGTGAAACTGTGCAAAAATATATAATAAAAATGGGTAAAAAAAAAATGATAAAAAGTGACGATTTTTTACACACACTACAATAAAAAGTTACCACATTTTCCGAGCTATTGCTCTTGTATAGCGCTCTATCTAATCGAGCGCAGCGAGACCAATCAATTATCTTTGACATTAACATTAAAAAAAATCGATTGTTTCAGGTCGACGTTGACGAGTGCGAAGACATAGCGGCCGAATACAACATCACCTCGATGCCGACATTCGTCTTCGTAAAAACCAACAAAAAACTCGAAGAGTTCTCCGGAGCGAACGTCGACAAACTCAAGAACACAATACTTAAGCACAAGTAAAAAAAAAAAAAAAAAATTAAAATATCGAGTTTCGGGACGTAATGGGTACGCTATCTTATATACTTAATATATGTATATGCTGTAGAAAAAACATACATGGTGAAATTGAGATGAAAAAATCCCTTTACTATTTTTTTAGGCTCGGCTTGAATTTAAAAATAATAATTTATTTTAGATCTGTCTGATATGCTGTAGAAAAACATATAATATACATGGTGAAATTCAAATGAAAAAAATACAATTTTTTTTAGGATTCCGGTTTGAATTTAAAGAAAATCTGAAAAAAAATATCAAAATATTACAAAATTAAAAATAATAATAATTTACTAGCGCAAATAAGGATTTATATTTTAGTTTTTTTTTTGTTACTAGGGGATGTAACGTGATTTTGATTTATTAGTTATTGATGATGGCTTAGTTGATTTAATTAAATAAAATTAAAAAAAATCTGAATACAGTCAGTAGTTAAATTTTAATTTTAGTAGATTTTTTGTTTCAAAATTTTTATACAAATCGAATCGATATTGGTCGAGTTAAATAAAATGGACAATGTCGATATATCGATATATCGGAATTGGTACATCCCTACTACTTAATACTACTTAATACTACTTAAACTCTTAAAGCTTTTGATTTATTATATATTTTTCGATAATTTATAATAAATTACTTATACTTAAATGTATTGAAGTTTGTTTTTTATCTGAAATGATTGATTTTTTTTTAAAAGTACAATGTGGAATACTTAAAGTTTTTTTTATTAAACTCTGGTAGTTTTTTATACTTAATTAATGAAGGCTCGAAGCTAGATGAAAAGTTTGCAAATTTTTGCAATACTTTTTTAATTTTTGCAATTTATGTAATACTAAAATATTATGTATGTTTGTCGTCAAACAAAAATCTGCACTTTTTTGAGATTTCAACAATTTTTGAGACTACTAGTGAATAAGTTCACTGCCTTTTTTATTGTAGAAAAATATTGCTAATTGCTTTTATGAGCGCTATTTTGTCAAATAACGACTTCTCAATAAAATATGCTCTACTAGATGCAAAATTTACTTTACTATCAAAATAATTAAAATTTCATGATTAAACGACGAATAAAATTACATAAAATTCAAATAAAAAAAATAAAAAAACCTTTTTTTTCCAATGTCTTAAAAGTATACATTTTAAAAAAGATTTTTTTGGTTTGACAACGACGATATGCATATAAATAAATGAAAGCTACTTTTTTATTTTATGTAGTATTTTTGTGACTGCCGCAAAGTGTCTTATATATATTATGTGTATGTAATATGTATATATGTGTAGAAGCTTGCACGATTTGAAGTTGTTTTTTTTCGATAGCGTACCACCCGAACACGAGGATAATGTATTAATTCGCATTTTATGTACGTTAAAGTATTGTTAATTCAATAAATATTATGAATGTAATTTTGACGTTTTATTTGGTATGTTCCCGTTATGTCAAGTCGTGGAGCTCCTTCCACTTGGATCCACATGTGGTTTCGCTGATAACTTTATCTCCTCTTAAATCTACATGTGGATCCGCAAACACCTTTATCTCCTGTTAAATCCTTGGATCCGCGGATACCTTTATCTTTTAAATCCACATGTGGATCTGCGGATACCTTTATCTCCTCTTAAATCCACATGTGGATCCGCGGACACCTTTTATCTCTTAAATCCACATGTGCATCCTCAGATACCTTTATCTCCTCTTAAATACCTTTATCTTTTAAATCCACATGTGGATGCGCGGATATACCTTTATCTTCTCTTAAATCCACATGTGGATCCACAAACACCTTTATCTCCTCTTAAATCCACATGTGGATCCACGGATATCTTTATCTCCTTTTAAATCTACCGTTGAGGGAATTCAATAATAAACCTAAATATTTAAATGGAGTAATGTAACTTTTAACTTAAGTCTACTTTCAGCAAAATCTCCTATTTACGATATTTAAAGTACTTTCCCTTCATGTCGCATAGTTTTGGGACAACCTGTATATGAGAATATAATTATAATCAATGCAATGAAATCCCGAATAAATGGCAGTAAATATTTAATAAACCAGTAACAATTTTGATTTAAATAAGTTTGTATAATACACATAATAAATACATTGTTTATCCCTCATCCTTAAATATTTGTCACTAAAAATGTCATTTATACTTTTTTGGCAGCAATGGTAAAGTCGGGGTAAGAAAACCTTCGTCAGTTTTCAAATTCATTCCTTTATCAAAAAATCGTAGACACTTAGTACCTTTTAAAACTAAAGCACCCAACAAACGTCAATGTTTTGTTTGAAATGTAACATTGGCGTTGTTAGAAACATTAAAATTTATTTTATATAGCAACATTGTTGTTAGTAACACTGTGTATGGCAACTCTGTTTTCTAAAAAAATTATAATGTCTGATTAAAGATGGTTTTCTTTCCATTGTACATAAATTAAAAACTTGGAAATTGAAAAATTAACATGGTCCTTCGAGCCGGATGATTGCCCTGTGACGTCTTTAATCAAATGTCAATTCTAAGGTGACGAACCTTCTCTTACCCCGACTGTACTATCATAACTTCCCAAAGCACCTTTTGAAATTAAGAGTTTCAGCCAAATCTCTGCCTTAAAACATCACATTTCACTAGAACCACGCCATCTATATGTTCAATTAACTGTCAGGCCACAGAACAACGTGTTGCCATCTTTCTTCAAAGCTTTAAACTACTCTGTGGCTCTTGTGTCTTGACAGTTTAACTATTTGTCATTAAAATAAACTCCTCTATTTTAATGTCTTGACTCCATCGGATCTTCTGTCTTTTGTAAAAACGGCAATTTAAAATAGCCTTTTTTTATATTAAAAAAAAAGGTAAAATAAAACTCAAAAGTAGCAGATCCCGAGACTAATCAATCGAGTCGAGTCCACAATTTTTCTTTGAGTTTTCCAAAACAAGTCTCAAGTCTAAAGTCGGGGTTAAGTGTCTTTATTTTTTATTTATATCCCTCATCCATATTTGTCACTAAAAATGTCATTTATGCTTTATTGGCAGTTATGCTACTTCTTATCGAATCTTGTGACACTTTCATGACTTCTAATGCACCTTTTGAAATTAGATTTTCAGCCAAATCTTTGCCTAAGTCATCACATTTCACTATAACATCGCTGAGTATATTACAATTTTCCGTCAGGCCACAGAACATTTTAATCTGCTCGTCCCTCTTCAACGCTTCAATCTGCTCTGTGCTTCTTGTGTCTTGACAGTTCAAATCTCCCGCTCTCTCCGTTATTCTTCTGTTCAACTCTTCGATCGGATTGAACCGTTTCGAATCGTCGACTACGTCCGTGTCCGATTTCAACTTTTTCTTCTCGTATTCCTCCGTTGGACTCAATTTGTGCTTCTGTGTCTTCTTTATGTGATCGAACACGCGGTCTAAAGTGTGTTGTATTTTAGTCGTTCCGTCTAAACTCCAGACCGAGCCGGTGATTGTCAATTTGTATTTATCGTCTGAATGTTTCAAGGAAGTGGAAACTCCCACCGGCGCGCTACAACCGCCACCTGAAACATTATGTTTGTACCTATACTTATGGGATTTTAAAAAATGAATTCCGCACCTTAATGGCACCTATAGTATGGTAAAAAAGCATAATAAAAAAAAAATACAATTTATTTTTATTGGGGTAGTTAGTGAACGCAAACGCTCCTGGCACACTGGGTCATAATTTTTATAGTGACACACTGGGGAGTTAGTGATATCAAGTCAATCGCATCACTATCGATTATGTAAATATGTAAAACTTTTGTTTTATTTTAAAAATATGTTATTATATCTTAATCATTATTATTTATTATGCCTAAAACTATCGCTCTGTTACAGTAGTACTACCAAGAAGTACTACTGGTAGTACAAATGCCACAATGTTGTGTCACTAGTACTACTACAAACAATACAAGCATCATTACTCGGGTTTACAAAAAAAATCTCCCTTAGCAACACTCAAAGTATCGACAATACATGCGGAACATGCACAACCCTAGCTATTGTGCTGAACAAGCCTAGCGCTTGGAATGATTTATTGCACAGTGTGCCAACCCTAGCTTTTGTGCGGAACAAGCCTAGCGCTTGAATAATTTATTGCACAGTGTGCCAACCCATGCTATTGTGCAGAACAAGCCTAGCGCTTGAATGAATTATGGCACAGTGTGTCACTATAGCATAGTTACCTAGCGTTTTGAGGAAACTCCTCTCGGCCAGTACCCTGCAATATGTCTCCGCATGGTTGTGTGGGGACAACATGTCCAATATGTGGCGATTGTCCCCACGACACTCCACCGCCAACGCCCCCTGACCCACAGCGTACAACATCTCTGAACATGGCAACACCTGTCACAAATAAACAAATAAATATATTCCACACAGCACCATCTAGTTCCACATTAAGCGCTTATATTTGATATACTATATGAGATTACTTTGTTTTCGTAAATACATACATAATATTATAAATTACAAAACATCCATGACTCGGATGCAAAGGTAAAATGTTAACACATAAAAACATTTGCCCCTATCAGGATTCGAATCCGCGACCGTTTGGTTAACGGCTAGGGTTACTAAGTAGCCACTAGACCAAACGTGTCGTCTAATATCCGTAAGTACCTAAGTAAATAGAAACTTTATGTCACCTTATTCACCCTGTGTCCCCATCCCATCCTCTGGAGGCCGGCGTGCGCCAGCAAGAGAGCTGAATATTCACTGTTTTGAGCGTCCAGTTTGCGAAGTCTCGTGTTGAGGTTGCCTCGCACGTCTATCACGGACAGCTGAGGGTACGACGCCTTCAATTGAGCCGCGCGCCGGAGGGAAGATGTTCCTGTGCACATATAAAAGTTGCTCGCTTGTGCCTGAGCCACGAAACCAAAGCTGGAAGTGAATTCGCTTGTGCCTGGGCCTCGAAACCGACGCTCGAAGCAAATACGCTTACGTCTAGGTCACGAAACCAGCGCTCGAAGCGAATTCGCTTGTGCTTGGGAACGAAGCCAAAGCTAAAGCGAATTCGCTTACGCCTGGGCCACAACTAACTCTAGAAGCGAATTCGCTTGTGTCTGGGCCATGATACCAACGCTCGAAGCGAATCCGCTTTTATTTGGGCCACGAAACTAATGCTCGAAGCGAATTCGCTTATGTCTGGGCCACGAAACCGACGCTCGAAGCGAATACACTTATGGCTCGGCCATGAAACAACGCTCGAAGGAATTCGCTTGTGACTGGGCCACGAAACAACGCTCGAAGCGAATACGCTTATGTCTAGGGCACGAAACCAAAGCTCCGAAGCGAATTCTCTTGTGCCAAATATTTCATGAGCTACTGTCCGAGTGAACATTCTTACCTATAACGGAACCAGTCGGTAAAGAACTCAAAGTGTGCTCTTTGAGTTCAGCTCTAAGCACCAATGCGTCTCTTGGATCCTCTCTGTAATATTCACAAATTAATCAACGGTTAAATATAATATAGACATTGTTAATCATTAATTATGAAAATGTATACTAATTAATAGGGATTGTTTTTGGGCAAGTGTTTAAAATCATTCATATAAGTTATCTAACATATACAACAGGTGTCCCATGACTTTGCCACATGGAGTACCAAAGTACCTTAAAATTTTAGAATGAAAATTTTACTGAAACTTCATTTTTATTTTAAAAACAATACGAACTGCATTCAAAGAATTTTAAATAATCGCCTGTCTGAACCGGGAATTTAACCCGCTAAATGTGAAAAAAAAAACTCAGTAATTTTGGTGTGTATCGATGGTAAGGCTCAATCAATCATAAGCATTTATTTAGGGAAATGAGCTATGGCATCCCTTACTCACTCAACGAAAAACAACAGCACACGTGCTGTTTTTGGACCGTGAGCCTGTCTGATTAACATAAACAATCAGCAGTATAAAAGTACCTTTCAAATACGGCCCCTATAACGAGTCCTTCCGGCAGTGTCGTAGGAAGATCCTTCAGCGAATGCACCACAAAGTCCACCGAGTCATTCCTCAGAGCATCTTCGAGGTCTTTTGTGAAGAGTGACTTCTCACCTATCTTTGGCAACGATACATTTAGTATACGGTCTCCTAATGTTGTCATGGTTACTGAAAAGTATACATTAAAGGTTGAACAGAATATTCTTTTTTTTTATAAGAGATAAGAGATGGGTTAGCTCTTGGGCAACAACCAGCTATGTGGCAAGGATAAGGCCTAAGATGGAGTGAGCTCACTTAGAAGATGCCTATTCACTCGAACCTTGAAAAGATTAGGGTTATATGTACTCGGAAATACAGACACCGGCAGGGAGTTCCAAACCCTGGCAGTGCTTATTAAAACAAAATTGTCGCCTTGTATGTATGTAAATTTAAGAAGCTATCTAAACTAAATATTATAAACTAGCTAGTGCTCGCGACATCGTCTACATGTGACCCTGTTACAATAACATATTATGTCCTATATTTAATCCTTTTTAATCCCAGTAATTTTTTTTATATAGAGCTTTGGAAATGAGATATACAAGTTTCAAATATCTTTTGTGGCATACAGTACGAGTAACTTACTGGAACTTGATCTTACAAATTCTTTCCAACTTTTTTCCAAAATGTTAAACATAACTTACCTATATTGAATTCTTTGTCAGGATGAATCTTCTTTAGACTGTCAATGACAAAGTTTGTTTGAATGAGAGCTAGCTGAAACATTGAAAAAAAGAAATTATTAATTATGCACACTGATTAATTTTTTTGCATATATTCTTGTTTAATGATATAGTTTTGAAAAATTAGGTCAGAAAGATAGTAAGGAATTTGAACAATCTGCAGTTTATTAATTTTTACTTAGAATACTTTAGAATTGTTTGCTTTTAAAATGTTTAGATGATTTTAAAAGATGCTAAAATTAAATTATTTATATTGTCAATGATACCAATAAATCATAGTACATAATTATACCTACCATAACTTTGGTCTAAATACCATTTATTAACTACAGTCAAGGGCAAAAATATGTGTACGTTTCCAAGCGGCAAACATATCTGTACAATTGAGAGACCAGAAATATCTGTTCGATAATTCGGTCAAAAATATGTGAGCATTTAAAGGGTCAAAAAGATCTAGACGTTCACGTAGCCATAAATAAATGTACAATGTCAGTCAAATATTACATATATTTGACTGACATTGGCAAATAGGAGTGCATAAATATCTGTACAAACAAACAAGTTTTCGTATTTTGAATTATGACAATCATCGAAAAGAGTACCATTCTGTCATATGATCTGTTTGTCCCTTTCATTTTGATTGTGGCGTCATTAACGTAATATTTCTTTCACCTTTCATTCTAATATTTTAAATTCTGCTTCACAGCGTTCACAGCTATCATATACGATTTTCATATGGCTTTTCTCGTGAATATTATATTGGCGTTTTTTCAATGCTAAATTTATGTCAGTAACATTTATACTAGACGTAGCGATGAAACGGAAGATATTTATTCGTAATTTAAGTAATTATACAATATTAGTACGAAAATCTTTCGATTACGCTAAGGTATGTATAAAAGTCTCTTTGCCGTTAAAAAGAATACTTAGATTTTTACTAACTTAGAGCATTTAATAATTAATCACTGGTCTGCAACGAAATCCTCCTTCAAAAAATATGAAGATTTTAATGCTCTGAATCTATTCCCGTTGGCCGATTTTTTCTATCACGTTATCTATAAATCGATATGAATTTTTTTTAAATAT